>CM069137.1:46300130-46882919 GCA_035221665.1 Okamejei kenojei
TCCATGGTTTTACTTTAATCTCCGACTCCATCGTTTCAGTGGATTCAAACTGTTGTTACTCGTTCTGTTCTCTTTAGGTTTGGGGGTCATACAAAATTCTGCTACCTGCATCCTAACCTGAATTGTTCCGCTTGTAACTCCTTGTTAGGTAGAACCTTGATTTTAGAATTGCACACTGGATTTTCATATTCCTTATTGTCATGCCCTTTTACATAAGCTTGTGTGGCCCTATACCCTGCTGAGATATCTGTTTGGCTCATGATTATTTGGTCTATATCTTAAACTCCAAGAACCTTCTGAACATCCCTCTGTAACCTTTGTTCCTTCCTCTTTCACAATCCTTAACGTCATTAATCAAGTATCTGCCGTGTCACCTCCTCATGTGGAAGAGTTTTGTTTGATGTTCCTGCAAACACCTTATGATATTTTGCTGCATTAAGCAGGCTTAAGAAAGGATGGCTTTTAGTGCTAGGAACTTATTTTAGAACCTCCAGTGCCACATCTCTGCCAAAGAAGATGCAAGGCAATAACGAGCTGTATTGCTATTCATCCAAACATTGTTTATTTCTGCCTGACATTGTAGCTTGACTGGTTTCCTAACCAGATGTGTGTGTATGGAAATCCATGTGGTCAACATACCCTGGCATTAGAGAAACGGCATAGACACTTTGGAGGCAATGTTTATAGCTGGGGGAGAGGAGATCCACATTTACGTGAGAAATTGTGATTGCACAAATATGGTGAATTCGGAAATAGTTCTCTATTCAATCTGGAAAGGTAGCTTATTGTTGAGGCTCATGCATGTGCTTTACCCAGCCTAACTTTCACGTTCAAATTGTTAGTTTTACTTTGTTCACTGGGTGCACGGAACAGACATTCCATTATTTCTGGGAAGTTTTTGGTTGTTCTTGAGAAGGTGGCGGCCAGCCACTCGAAGGCAGATGAATGGCGCAGCTTGTAGAGTTAAGGCCTCACAGCGCCAAAGGCTGGGTGCAATCCTGACCTCAGGTGTTGTCTGTGTTAGAGTATGCACATTTTCCTTGTGACCACATAGATATCCCCCAGATGCTCCAGCTTCCCCCCACAAACCAAAGCCGTGCGATTTACTAATTTAATTGGCCACTGTAAATGGCCCCAGTGTGTATGTCGTGCTGGAATATGGGGCGTGGTGGGAAGAATAAAATAGGATGGGTCTAACACCAGTCACACATTGTAAATGATACAATTCAATTAAATAATTGAAGTTATGTGTTCTCGCCATGAGAGACTTTCTATTGTTAATGGAGAAGGTCGGAGAAGTTGAATGTTTTCATAATTGAACAGGGAATAGCTTCAGATAAGGTTAAGCCCCCCCCCCATTGAGTACTTTAAACAGGGGCCACAGATGGAGCCTTTTGATATTCCTGTGGTGCCATGACTGTCCTGATTCTCAGCCCAGCTGGAGGGCAGTGGGATAGCATAGCCATGAGCTTGTCAGTGATTTTGGTGGGTGGCTGGAAATCTTCGCGATGTGGGGGGAAACCTAAGTAGTCGCATGGAGAACATGCAAATAGCACACAATCAACACCCGAGGAAAAGGATGGAACCCTGGTCGGGAGATGTGTTAAATAGTCTCGTGGTGAATGGTACTTTGAATATAACCAGTGCAAACTCCAATCGTATACTTGATTGGAAGTAACCCTTACACGCTTTTAAAAGATTGAGTAGTTTTACTCATGCTAGGAATTATGAGATAACAGTGCACGGGGCATGGAACAGGAGAAGTAAATTAAATTCCTATTTTTGGCTAGGTTTGTAAAAATGTTGAACTGTTACTTTTTTTTACCATTCTATCCAAAAAGTAAAGAACAAACAAAAAAAGTACAAGAGACTGCAAATGTTGGAATCTTGAGTACAAAACAAACTGCTGGAGGAAGCCACCAGTCTGAAGAAGGGTCCCAACCCCAAACATTGTCTGTCCATTTCCCTCCACAGATGCTGCCTGACCCACTGAGTTCCTCCAGCAGTTTGTTTTTTAACAAACCATTGACCTGTCCTCACATCCACACAGTGGGAAGTCACGCAGACATTATATTGAATAAATAGGCCCTTACATCAAACATGTCCAATTGTTTTTTATAAATTAGCTATAAAATATTTTTTGTAATAACGTTTTCACTGTAACATGTCTATCCTTTCTGGTCATTATCAACTGTCTGTCCTGTGTTATCAGTAGTCCATCTTCTAGTGCCATGGTATGAATATGTCCTGTAGTTGGTATCCCCCTTTCCCTTGATGTAACTTTCTGTTCCGGCTGCTGGTCTTGCCCTGCCCTTCACTGTGAATTGTTTCTGTGGTAGGCGGTCGCTTTAAGAAGGAGATTGTGGTGGACGGCCAGAGCTACCTGCTGCTGATCAGAGACGAAGGGGGCCCTCCAGAGGCACAGGTAGGTACTGCTGCAGGCAACCAGCTCTCATTCAAATCAATGCAAAATGTCATCTGTATCTCTGTATGCCTTTTAATATGTGAGATGGTGTTACTGAGTCATATTAAAAATAATGCCAAGATCATTTTATTTTTAAACTAATTAAATTCCTATCTGAGAAAATGGGTCATGCAGAATATACCATTAGAGTAGATTAATTTGGTTTATACAAGAATACATTGTAATGAAATTTAAATCCATTTTGAGTTTGTGTGACTACACCATGTGAATTGACTAATACCTTACTAATCTTTAATTGTGTTTGAGGATCAGGATGTTCTGGTGCGGATATTAGCAGTGACTGAAACGTGCTTCATTTGGTACAGTCTGATTAGTCCTGTGGTTAACTTACATTAATTGTTTTATGATTACATTCTATTGATCTTCTTTTCCTCCAAGGTTTCGAATCTGTTCTTTGGTAGCTATTCTAAATCATGGACTGTGCGGGAAGGAACTGCAGATACTGGTTTAAACCGAAGATAGACACAAAATGCTGGAGTAACTCAGCAGGACAGGCAGCATTTTTGGAGAGAAGGAAGGGGTGACGTTTTTGATCAAGATCCTTCTCAGTCTGAAGAAGGGTCTCGACCCGAAACGTCACCCATTCCTTCTCTCCAGAGATGCTGCCTGTCCCGCTGAGTTACTCCAGCATTTTGTGTAACTCATAGACTGGCTGTCCAATTGCATATTGAATAACTTCATGCTGCAACTTTTGTTTAAACCTTTTACATGTGGCCAGCAGAGAATAGGAAGTTCATAGAATCACACAGCATGGAAACCGGGTCGTCAGCCCAGCAGCCCATGACAAGCATTAAATACCCATTTTACACTGATCTCAATGTTATTCTCCCCATATTTGCTTTATCTTTAGGCGTACTATTTTTTATTTGGTATCATAGAAACATAGAAAATAGGTGCAGGAGTAGGCCATTCGGCCCTTCGTGCCTGCACCGCCATTCAGTATAACCATATAACCATATAACAATTACAGCACGGAAACAGGCCCTCTCGGCCCTTCCAGTCCGTGCCGACCATTTGTTTTCCCCTAGTCCCATCTACCTGCACTCAGACCATACCCCTCCATTCCCTTCACGTCCATATACCTATCCACTTTACTCTTAAATGTTAAAATCGATCCTGCCTCCACCACTTCTGCTGGAAGCTGATTCCACACAGCCACCACCCTCTGAGTAAAGAAGTTCCCCCTCACGTTACCCCGAAACCTCTGTCCCTTAATTCTCATGTCATGCCCTCTTGTTTGAATCTTCCCTACCCTCAATGGGAAAAACGTATCCACGTCAACTCTGTCTATCCCTTTCATCATTTTAAAGACCTCAATCAAGTCCCCCCTTAACCTTCTGCGCTCCAAAGAATAAAGACCTAACTTGTTCAACCTTTCTCTGTAACATAGTTGCTGGAACCCTGGCAACATTCTAGTAAATCTCCTCTGTACTCTCTCTATTTTGTTGACACCCATCCTATAACTAGGCGACCAAAATTGTACACCATACTCCAGAATTGGTCTTACCAATGCCTTGTACAATTTTAACATTACTTCCCTACTCCTATATTCAATGCTCTGATTTATAAAGGCCAGCACACCAAAGGCTTTCTTTACCACCCTATCTACATGCGATTCCACCTTCAGGGAACTATGCACAGTTATTCCTAGATCCCTCTGTTCCACAGCATTCCTCAATTCCCTACCATTTACCATGTACGTCCTATTTTGATTTGTCCTGCCAAGATGTAGCACTTCACACTTATCAGCATTAAACTCCATCTGCCATCTTTCAGCCCACTTTTCCAAATGGCCCAAATCTCTCTGTAGACTTTGAAAATCTACTTCATTATCCACAAAACCACCTATCTTAGTATCATCTGCATACTTACTTATCCAATTTTCCACCCCATCATCCAGATCATTGATGTACATGACAAACAACAGTGGACCCAACACAGATCCCTGAGGCACCCCACTGGTCACCGGCTTCCAACCTGACAAACAGCCATCCACCATTACTCTCTGACATCTCCCATTCAGCCACTGTTGAATCCATCTTGCTACTCCGCCATTAACACCCAAGATTGAACCTTCTTAACCAACCTTCCATGGGGAACCTTGTCAAAGGCCTTACTGAAATCCATATAGACAACATCCACTGCTTTACCCTCATCAATTTCCCTAGTTACCGCTTCAAAAAATTCAAGAAGGTTTGTCAAACATGACCTTCCAGGCACAAATCCATGTTGACTGTTCCTGATCAGACCCTGTTTATCCAGATGCTTATATATATTATCTCTAAGTATCCTTTCCATTAATTTGCCCACCACTGACGTCAAACTAATAGGTCTATAATTGCTAGGTTTATTCTTTGAACCCTTTTTAATCATGGTTGATCATCCAACTCAGTATCCCGTACCTGCCTTCTCTCCATACCCCCTGATCCTTTTAGCCACATCTAACTCCCTCTTAAATATAGCCAGTGACTCCAACTCTCCCGCTTTCGGCGGGAGATCGCCCGCTGAAAGGGCATTTTCGCAAAATCTCCCGCTCTCCCGCTTGAGATATAATTTCTCCCGCCCGGGCGATTTTGCGAAAATGCCCTTTCAGCGGGCGATCTCCCGCCGAAAGCGGGAGAGTTGGAGTCACTGATATAGCCAATGAACTGGCCTCAACAACCTTCTGTGGCAGAGAATTCCACAGATTCACCACTCTCTATGTGAAAAATGTTGTTCTCATCTCGGTCCTAAAAGACTTCCCCTTTATCCTTAAACTGTGACCCCTTGTTCTGGACTTCCCCAACATCGGGAACAATCTTCCTGCATCTAGCCTGTCCAACCCCTTAAGAATTTTGTAAGTTTCGATAAGATCCCCCCTCAATCTTCTAAATTCTAGCGAGTACAAGCCGAGTCTATCCAGTCTTGCTTCATATGAAAGTCCTGACATCCCAGGAATCTGGTGAACCTTCTCTGTACTCACTCTATGGCAAGAATGTCTTTCCTCAGATTAGGAGACCATCATCTTAGCTGGTTCAAATGAATGTATAGAGCACCAAAATGGAGAAACATTGCTTCTTTTGATAAACAGTTGTTCCAAGATTATCACTTTAAATCAGTGAAGGACACAAGTGCTTTCCATAAAACACTAGATACTCTGGGATAACCGAAAATCTGGTTGTAACAACGTGACATTGACCTCTGAAGGTTATGAATTAGTTTGAAATTTATTTTTGTAAAATATTTTTATTAGAAGTAAATACATATTAAGAAGGAGAAACATAAAATAAAAAGAAAAAGACATGTTATTCGTCACATACATTCTTAATATTTTTAAAGTTTACAATCATTCTTATTTATACTTCTATACTTTTTATTATTTTATAACAGAAAGAAGATAGTAAAGAGAAATAATAAAAAGAAATAAAATAAAAGTAGAAAATCAATAATATGAGTGGAGTATTAAGCAGGCTATACTTCATTGGAGATAGTTTGAAATTTCAAGTGAATGTTCATCATCTCCTGAAACTGTTCATCATCTCCTGAAGCTGCTAAAGATAAGCAAGTATAGGCTGAGTTCCTGTTTGCAGGACCACCTCCTCGTCTGAAGGTGAATGAATGAGGCAAGTCCATGTGAACGGGCTGGTTGTGGTTTCAGTGGATTCTGAGCTTGGTACAGAGCTGCTGACTCAAATTCATGGGCAGCTGTTAGGTGTTAATTAAAACGTCTCTTTTGCAACGGACCTGGGTGAATTAACTGTAAAGAATATAAAAGGTAGTTGGTCCCATAGTATCCAAAGGCTGAACTCATACAAATAATGTATATGCTCACTGGTGCCTGTCATGCCTCTCCCCCCTTATCTCTTCATACTGGTTATCTCCCCTCTCCTATCTCAGTCCCGATGCAGGGTCACGACCTAAAATGTCGACATTCGTTTGTCACCACCGATGCTGCTTATCCCGCTGAATACCTCCAGTAGTTTTTTGTTAGTTAGAGTGCCCCTTATTTGGCAATTTCACTTATGACATTTCTTTACATACATGATTTTGAAACTAAACATTAAATTGCCAAGTGTATATTAAAGTTCACGGGATTTGTTATCGTCAAGTAGTGGGAGATAAGCTGAGCCCAACTTTTCTTTATGCTTTATGTTGTTAAAAAAGGATTAGAAGCCCGAAAGTAGCGAGGAAACCTGAGATTTATCCTTCTTTGTGTGTCAGTCTTAAAGCACTGCCCGTTTGCGATGTCTGAATCACATTACGGAGAAAAAAATGTTCCTTCACAGAGCAAAAAAAGGAATGTGCATCCCTCGCCATTTAGTGTTTTGCTTGTGAGCAAACGTTGTCATTTTCATTTAGTCATCTTAAAATATGCAACCATTAAATAATGGTGGGAGGAGGGATACTTCAATCCTTTCATATGGGTACAATAAACGGAGTGCTGGAGGAACTCAAAATGGATCAGATAACGCTTGAAAAGGTTCAGAAAGATTTACTAGGATGTTACCAGGACTAGAGGTTGTGAGCTATAGGGAGAGGTTGAATAGGCTGGGTCTCTGTTCCATGGAGCGCAGGAGGATGAGGCGAAATGTTATAGATTTATACAAAATCATGAGAGGAATAGATTGGGTAGATGCACAGTGTCTTTGGCCCAGAGTAGTGAAATCGAGGACCAGAGGACAACGGTTCAAGGTGAAGGGGAAAAGATTTAGTAGGAATCCGAGGGGTAACTTTTTCACACATAGGGTGGTGGGTGTATGGAACAAGCTGCCAGAGGAGGACTATCCCATTGTTTAAGGAACAGTTAGACAGGTACATGGATAGGACAGGTTTGGAGGGATATGGACCAAGCGCGGGCAAGTGGGTCCTGTAGCTGGGACATTGTTGGTGGTGTGGGTGAGTTGGTCCGAAGGGTCTGTTTCCACACTGTATCACTCAATGACTACTTGTGGAGGGAATGCAAATATGACATTTTGATGGAGTGCGGAGGGGGGTTAGGAAAGGTGAGGATGGATAAAAGCCTAGCAAGCAATAGGTAGAAACAGTTGGCGGGGGGTTGATTGGCAGATGGATGAAGTAAGTGACAAGGGCTTGAAGTGAAAAGGAGACAAAAGGGTGTCACTTTTGGGAAAAAAGGATGTGAAATGTAAAGCCAGAGAGAGGGATGAAGGGAGGGGAAAGAGGGTGGAATAACAGAAAAATATGGAGCTCAGAGATGGGAGATGAGTTAAAAAGAGCACAGTGACTAAGGTGATCAGAGAAATGTGTGCAGGGCAGAGCAAAGAGAGGTAGGGAGCCTATTACTTGAAATTGGAGGATTCATTGTTAATACCATTGGGTTGTTGGCTACCCAAGCAGAATATGAGGTACTATTCTTTCAGTTTGCGTGTGGCCTCACACTGGCAATGGAGGAGGCCAAGGACAGAAAGGTTGAAATGGGAAGGAGAAATAAAATGGTGAGCAATTGAGCGCTCCAGTAGACGTTGGTGGACACAACACGTGTTTAGTGAAATGCTCGCCTAGTATATGCTTGGCCTCGCCAATGTAAAGGAGGCCACATCGGGAGCACTGAATGCAATAAATGAGATTTTAAAAGGTGCATTTGAACCTCTCTCACCTGGAAGAGATGCCGGGGTCCCTGGATGGAAGTGAAAGTAAGTGTAGGGTGAGGTGTTACATCTCCTACGGTTACAGGGGTACGCTCCTCGGGATGGGGTGGCTGGGTGGAAAGGGATGAGCAAACCAAGGAATTGTGGAGAGCTTGGGCTTTAAGGAAGAGGGGTGGGGTTGAAAAGATATTACATGGTGGTATCATGTGAGTGATTGTGAAAGGAATGAAAAGAAAATTATCATTTGCTTGATCTGCTTCTGCTGATTTTGTATTGATTGATCTGACTTATTTGCAGTTTGCAATGTGGGTGGATGCCGTTATATTTGTCTTCAGTTTGGAGGATGAGAACAGCTTCAACGCGGTCTACTACTACTACACCAGGATGGCTAATTATCGGAGCACCGCAGAGATCCCAATGGTGCTGGTTGGAACACAGGGTAAGAGGGTTTTGCTGGGGTTCCTTGACACTGAGCAAAGTTGCAGGGCAGGAGCTGAAAAATTGAATTGTTTGTGTGGAATAACGTGAATGGCCAACTAGGGGATCCTGTAAAGGCATTCCACTTGAACAGTTCGTACAATGTGTAAAAGTAAGCCACAGATTTATTTTTATACATTTCTATTGCTGTATATTATCATATTTTATCTTCTGAAGCAAACTTGTCATAGAAAGAGAGTCCTGGTTCAATCTCTCTAACATGTTCATGTTTTCTGAAGTGCACACACAGAATTATCCACACTTCTCCAGCTGAGGGCTAATTAGTGATATATCAAGTCTGCAAAAAGCGCCTTACTTAGAATGTGAAAAGTTGGGAAATGCTGGCAAATCCTTATGCTGTAATAACGAACTTCAATGCATGTACAATTGTCCATGCGCTTTTAAAGCTAGGGAGTTGAAATATAACACAATCAATTTTGGTCCACTTACTTGAAAAGGCAAGAGATGCAACATGACCAAATCTGCAGATGACACAAAGCTGGGTGGCTGTGTGACGTGTGAGGAGGATGCTATGAGAATGCAGGGTGACTTGGACAGGTTGGGCGAGTGGGCAAATGCATGGCAGATGCAGTTTAATGTGGATAAATGTGAGGTTATCCACTTTGGTAGCAAAAACAGGAAGGCAGATTATTATCTAAATGTGTTAAGGGGAAAAGGGGAAGTAAAATGGAATCTGGGGGTCCTTGTTCATCAGTCAATGAAAGTAAGCATGCAGGTTCAGCAGGCAGTGAATTGGCATGTTGGCCTTTATAACACGAGGAGTAGAGTATAGGAGCAAAGAGGTCCTTCTGCAGTTGTATAGGGCGCTAGTGAGACCACACCTGGGGTATTATGTGCAGTTTTGGTCCCCTAATTTGAAGAAGGACATTGAGGGAATGCAGCGTAGGTTTACAACGTTAATTCCTGGGATGGCGGGATTGTCATATGCTGAGAGAATGGAGAGGCTGGGCTTGTATACTCTGGAGTTTAGAAGGATGTGAGAGGATCTTATTGAAACATATAAGATCATTAAAGGTTTGGACATGCCAGAGGCAAGAAACATGTTCCCTTTAGGAATAAGGAATAAACCATTTAGAACAGAGAGAAGGAAACACTTTTTCTCAGAGCCTGTGGAATTCTCTGTCTCAGAGGGCGGTGGAGTCCAGTTGGATACTTTCACGAGAGAGCTAGATAGGGCTCTTAAAGATAGCGGAATCAGGGATGATTGGGGATGATCAGCCATGATCACATTGAATGGCGGTGTTGGCTCGAAGGGCCAAATGGCCTACTCCTGCACCTATTGTCTATTGACCTGACCTGACCAGAACTTGAACTATCTCTGGCACTCCCCCGCCCACCCCTCTCCCACAAAGACGCTATTCACTGTTCCCAATTTCTCCATCTCTTTCACATCTGGTCCCAAGATGAGGCTTTCTATTGTAGGACATGTCCTCGTTCTTTGGTAGATGTGGCTTTCCCCCCTGCTGTCATATTTCGATCCGTTGGCCTGCAGTTCCTCTGTGCCTCGCTCCCCTCCCCCTGGTTGATGGAACAAGGATAGAGTTGCCCTGTCCTCACCTTTCCCCCCCACCAGCCACCCCATGCAACATATCATCCCGCGACATTTCCGTCACCTCCAACGTGATTCCACCGCCTGTCACATCTTCCCCTCCCCACCCTATTCCATGTTCCATAGAGACCATTCCCTCCGCAACTCCTTGGTTCATTCATCCCTTCCCACTCAAACCACTCCTTCCTGCAACCACAGGAGATGTGACACCTGATCCTATACCTCCTCCCACACCTCCATTAGAGACTCAAGCAGTCTTTCCAGGTGAGACAAAGGTTCATGCCCACCTCCTGCTACATCCAGTGATCCTGATGTAGGTGTTGTACATCGGCGAGACCAAGCATAGACTTGGCGACTGCTTCGCCGAACTCTTGCACTCAGTCTGCACTGACCTTTCTGTCCTGAGTGTCCTCCATTGCCAGAGGGAGGCCACATGCAAACTGGAGCAACAGGGCCTCGTATTCCACTGGGATAGCAGAAAACTCAACATATAATAGGGACTGTCATATGCTGAGAGAATGGAGCAGCTGGGCTTGTACACTCTGGAGTTTATAAGGATGAGAGGATATCTCATTGAAACATATAAGATTGTTAAGGGTTTGGACACGCTAGAGGCAGGGAACATGTTCCCGATGTTGGGGGAGTCCAGAACCAGGGGCTACAGTTTAAGAATAAGGAGTAAGCCATTTAGAAGGTAGACGGGGAAGCACTTTTTCTCACAGAAGGTGGTGAGTCTGTGGAATTCTCTGCCCCAGAGGGCGGTGGAGGCAGGTTCTCTGGATGCTTTCAAGAGAGCTAGATAGGGCTCTTAAAAATAGCGGAGTCAGGGGATATGGGGAGTAGGCAGGAATGGGGTACTGATTGGGGATGATCAGCCATGATCACATAAAATGGCGGTGCTGGCTCGAAGGGTCGAATGGCCTACTCCTGCACCTATTGTCTATTGAACATTGAATTCACTAATTTAGGTAACACAACCTTCCCCCACAGGTCATCCCCCCCCCCCCCCCCCCCTTCAATCCATCTGTCTCACACCTTCTGTCATTTCATCTCTGGGCTTTGTCCAATTATTTGTCTAACCTCACCTGTATCCTCACTTAAAAAACCTCACCTGTATCAACCTATACGTGCCAGACTTTGCCCTGCCCAGCCCCTCTTCCCCTCCCCTCCACAATCAGTCTGAAGAAGGGCCCTGACCCGACATGTCACCTTTCCATGTTCTTGAGAGATGCCACCTGACCTGACCAACACTTTGTGTCTTTTTTTGTAAACCAGCATCTGCAGATCTTTATTTCTGTTTCGTTAAAGTTGTGGTCAGAGTTGCACAATTCCAGCTTCCTGCATTCTATGGGCACCACTGCCCTCTGCTGGCTGACAGTGTTCTTGGGTGAGAAGGCAGCCTCTCAGGACTCTGCTGCTGAAGGATAGGATTTCATCAAACCTTGGAATATTTGAAACTGGGGGCTGGTCAGACCTTTGCTGATGCGCTAACTTATTTAGTTTAGTTTGGAGATACAGTACGGAAACAAGCCCACCAAGTCCGCAGCGATCCCAACACAATAACCTATCCCACACGCACTAGGGGCAATTTACATTTATACCAAGCCAATTAACCCACAAACCTGTACGTCTTTGGAGTGCGGAATCAAATGTTTAACATTTACATAAATGGCTAAAGTATCGAAGGCTGTGCGCCTAATGCAGGTTAATGGGATTGTTTAAGATGGGCAAATTGGTCGATATGGACATGGCGGGCAGAAGGGCCAGTTTCTGTTCTGTATGATTCAGTAACTCTATTTTTTTGTTTATTTAAACTATATCTTTAACGTCGAGGGTCATTAAAGAAAAGTTTTTATTTGTCTTCTCAACTTCCTGTTCTCTCATCTCATGAACTAGCCCTGTTCCTATTCTGAGAATGCACTTAGTTAAATCAAGTTGCCTTACAACAGGTCTTGGCACCTGCTATTTACTATAAATATCCTACTCCTATTTGACTTCCTGCAATGATTCCCTGCATATTTGTCAGGATTAAATTCTGTTTACCAAACGGTCATCTGATCTATGTCCCTGTGGTTTCCTGCTGCAATCAGAGCTTTAATCGCCCTGTGAGTGTTCTGTTGATGTTAATATTCTGTCATATCTTTCCTCCACAGATGCCATCAGTACATCCAATCCACGGGTAATCGACGATTCCAGGGCGCGTAAACTCTCTAATGATCTGAAGCGATGCACTTACTATGAAACGTGTGCCACGTACGGCCTGAATGTGGAGCGCGTTTTTCAGGACGGTGAGATGTTTGTTCTCTTGCTGAATTCTGCTGGGCTTCACCGTGCTAGCTGCTGGGCTGGCAGGGATAATCTGTAGGTTCCATAGCAGTCGTGGTATCCCGAGGGCAGGTGTGCTTAACCACAGAGCTGTGGAGGTGGTTCCACTCTCCTTAGTATTCACGTGTGTCCCTCGTTCAGCACCTTTATCCCACAACAGTGATGAGACATTATCTTCATGATCCTGAGTGAAACGTACACTTTTAAAAAATAATCATTGATTGTATCATAAATAGATGCTCTTTCGATTTTAGTTACATTTTTAAACTATACTTTCTTATAGTTCTTTGGGATTCTTTTGGCTATTGTGTATCCCCTCCCCTGCTGTTATGCATTTTTGCTGCTGTAACTACAGTCTATAGCTGCTTTCTCCTTGCTCACCGTACTTGTTTTGTTTCATGATCCTCATTCTGTGTGTGCCTATCACAATCCTTCTACATTCATCTTCCTTTTCGCCCTTCCCTCTCCTTTTCCATATTCCACTAATGTTATGTGATTTGTGTATTATAGATACTTCATTTTAAAATCTTTCAATTTAAAAAAAAACTTTGCATCCTATTGAATTGTTTTTAATATCGGTCATTTCGGAAATGTACATTTCCTATAAAGGCGAAGCTTGGCTCTCAAAGTTACCATCTATCCAGGGATAGGGATCAGCTTGTATCTTGAGACTAATGAGCCTGTCCCACTTAGTCTCCTGTAGTTGCCTAAAAAGTTGCCTATGCGATGGTTGCCGGGGAGTCGCCTTCATGGTCGTGGGGAAAATGTTGAACATGTTGCAAAATAAGCGGCGACCAGAATGAAGCCGCCATGGAGAGTAGCGAGAATTCTTGTGCAGTAGGTGGGTCGCCAGGAGGTCCTGGTGGGTTGCCATGAGATCGAAGGTTCTCGTAGGGGTAGTAGCCAGTGCTGATTGGTGAATGTCATTGGCTCATTGGGAATAAAAAACGTAAACAGTAGTTTTCAGAACCAAGGATAACCTACCGGTAATGCTAAGGTCCGCCGAGCTTCACAGCCGTGTATCTCTGGCTTGTTAAATGTTGTCTCCACTCCTTCTCTTCTCCCCCCTCTCCCCCTCCTCTTTTCAAGGACTTTCATGACCATTCCTGTACATTGCGCTTTCACTGTCTTAATTACAGCGCCAACCTTCCTGTTTATCGCGGTGTTTGTCTGTATCACATTGACTTTGCACCGTGTGAATTTCACTCAGACAGCGCTCCCCCCACTTGCCCTGTCCCCCGCCTGCATAACGGGCTGGTGAAGGAAGCTGTGTGTGTGTGTTCCACTCTGACAGTCGCCAGTTTTTCAGGCGACTTGGCAGTTGCCTGAATAATCGCCTAAGTGGGACAGGCCCATTAGTTGTTCCTGATGTCCCACAACATCTTTGCCGGATTCTTCCAGGATCCAGACGCCCATCAAGCTCTATTTACTAGTTTCTATCTAAGTAAAGTTAAGAGTCCCCCACATTGGTGAGGCTGGAATCATGTGAAGGCCAGACCAGATTTGCTTCAATGATGGACATTATACTGAGCCTGGTTATATCCAGTGATATTAATATTGAATATTAATATTGAAAAGGATATTTAGTAAAGAATCACTCCCAGCAATGCATGGGAAATTTCACATTATCCTGAGAGAGCTGGTTACAGTGCCTTGCATAATGTTTGGGACAAAGGCCCATCATTTATTTTTTTGCCTCTGCACTCCACAATTTGAGATTAATAGAAAAAAAATCACGTGGTTTAAAGTGCACATTGTCAGATTTTACACATATTTCAGATTTTTATACATTTTGATTTCACCATGTAGAAATTAAAACTGTGTCTATACATAGTCCCCCCATTTCAGGGCACCATCATGTTTGGGACACAGCAATGTCATGTAAATGAAAGTAGTCATGTTTAGTATTTTGTTGCATATCCTTTGCATGCAATGACTGCTTGAAGTCTGCGATTCATGGACATCACCAGTTGCTGGGTGTCTTCTCGGGTGATGCTCTGCCAGGCCTGTATTGCAGCCATCTTAGCTTATGCTTGTTTTGGGGGCATTCGGTTTTCTCTTCAGCATATAAAAGGTATGCTCAATTGGGTTCAGATCGGGTGATTGACTTGGCCACTCAAGAATTATTCATTTTTTTAGCTTTGAAAAACTCCTTTGTTGCTTTAGCAGTATGTTTGGAATAATCGTCTTGCTGTAGAATGAACCACTTGGGGCATTTGTTTGAACTTGATCAGATAGGATGTGTCTATACACTTCAGAATTCATTATGCTACTACCATCAGCAGTTGTATCATCAATGAAGATAAGTGAGCCAGTACCTTCAGCAGCCATACATGCCCAGGCCATAACACCCCCACCACCGTGTTTCACAGATGAGGTGGTATGCTTTGGATCTTGGGCAGTTCCTTCTCCCCTTCATACTTTGCTCTTGCCATCACTGATATAAGTTAGTCTTCGTCTCATCTGACCTCAGGACCTTTTTCCAGAACTGTTAAGTACTTCTTGGCAAACTCTAACCTGGCCATCCTATTTATGCAGCTAACCAGTGGTTTGCATCTTGCAATGCAGCCTCTGTATTTCTGTTCATGAAGTCTTCTGCGGACAGTGTTCATTGACAAATCCACACCTGACTCCTGAAGAGTGTTTCTGATCTGTCGGACAGGTGTTTGGGGATTTTCCTTTATTATGGAGAGAATTCTTCTGTCATCAGCTGTGGAGGTCTTCCTTGGCCTGCCAGTCCCTTTGCGATTAGTAAGCTCACCAGTGCTCTCTTTCTTCTTAATGATGTTCCAAATAGTTGATTTTGGTAAGCCTAAGGTTTGGCTGATGTCTTACAGTTTTATTCTTGTTTCTCAATCTCATAATGGCTTCTTTGACTTTCATTGGCACAACTTTGGTCCTCATGTTGATAAACAGTAATAAAAGTTTCCAAAGGTGATGGAAAGACTGGAGGAAAGACTAGGTGCTGAGAGCTCTCTTACACCTGCATTAAGGAGGCAATTAAACACACCTGAGCAATTACCAGGTGTGGTCTTGCTATTTTCTATTACAAATCTCAAATTGTGGAGTACAGAGGCAAACAAATAAATGATGGGTCTTTGTCCCAAACATTATGGAGAGCGACTGTATCTCATTCCAAAGGCTGCACGTCCGACTGCAGTACAGTATCAGTGTTGCAGTCAAAGTAATATGCTCAAATCTCAGGAGTGGGGCTTGAACCTGTGCCCTGAATTGTAGGGAAATGACAAAGCAGCGGTGCAGGGTAACAAAACAAGTAGATTGAGGCAGCAAGGAACCATGCATACAAACTTAAGGGAATGTCGCCAGTCAGAGTCAAAATGGGGTAGATGGTACAGAAACAAGTCAAGTCAATGAAACAAAGGAATGGCCCAACTAAAAAAAATGGGTGCAGTCTAATAGGGGTTATGTTGTCACAATTAGTATTCCAAGATACATTTAGTGAGGTGGGCAAGATGAATGAAGAAGTTGACCAACAATTTTAATGAATGGGATAGAGGACTTCTTATAACTCTTGCCTTCCAGACCAAGTAACGTCCTTGTAAGTGAACAAACTTTTTATCCTGCTTGTATAACGCGGGTAAAGAATTAATCCAATTGAGGTGATTGAAACATATAAAGGAACAGATAGTGAAAATATTTATTCTTAATGGGAGAGTCTCAGACAAGGGCAAACTTGAAATTTTAACTGATCCCGCAGGGAGAAGATGAGACATATCTTATGCACATGAAGGTTAGTGGGATTTGTAAATTCCTCCACTGAGACTTCATGGATGACCTTCTACTTTCAATTAACAAATTCAGTTCTAAAATGGGATGAATTAATGGGGTAAATGAAGAGGAACAGACTATTTTAGATCGTATGTTGTGCAACAAGAAGTTAATTGATCACCTGGTGTTTAAAAGAATATTAGACATAAAGAAACATTTGACATAGTTTGGTGGAATATTATATAAAGGTTGTAAGTGATGTGGAGGGATAGTGCTGGTCATGTAACTGTAATTATTTCAGTAGAACAGCAGAGGGCGTGTGGACATTCAGAAAGAGTTAACTGGCTACACAATGCAGCTTTAAAAGTAGAAGCAATCATTGAAATGCATCTAAAAACGCTTCTCATGTCTGTTATGTAGGTGTCAATAAATTTAAGCAACAGGTCCATGGACTGGTTTTGAGCGAGGCTTCCTCATCACACTGATATACCAGCAAGCTTCCCTCCGTACAGGTGCAATGAAAATCGAGCTTGCAGATGTATCAAACGCACATGCACACATACAATGCACAAAACCTTAATTACACGTAAATTCTGCAAGAGAGTGAATAGAAAAATACTTTTAAAAAAAAATACAGTAGTGCAAAAGTCAATTAAAACGTCCATGGTAGTGCAAGAGGTGATCTGTAGTGTCTTGCTGTGGTGAGATTAGACTTGCGCAAGTTGATTCAAGGCTTGATGGTTGTAGGAAAGTAGCTGTTTCTGAACTTGATGGTTTGGGATTTCAAGCTTCTGTACTCCTGCCTGACAGTGGCAGCAGGAAGAGGGTATGACCCGGATGATGGATATCCGTAATGATAGATGCCGCCGCTAGAATGAGTGTATGGATGATCGTTGGTCGGCAAGAACTCAGTGGGCGCAGGGCATTCCCACCCTGCGTCTTGTAACTAAACTAAACACTGCATATGACGATAAATTTGAACTTGAATATACAAATTAGGAGCAGGAAGAGGCCACAGCTCTTCAGGCCTGATCTGACATTCAAAAAGGACTGCAATACCATTTTTAACCTTTCACCCATTTAATTGTCTGGAATCTATCCAAATCATCTTTTAAAAATTCAGACACTTCTTCTAATGCCCCTCTGTCACCTTTCGCTCTTCTGAACTTTCAGCTGATTCAAGCCTCTGTTCAATCTTTCCTTATAAAACTGTCCACCCGTTCCAGTCATAAGTCTTGTAAATCTTTTCCAAACTGCTTCCAACTTATTAACTAAGACCATCACTGCTGTAATTCCGCATGAGGTCTCCATGTTAACTGAAGTGTAACAGTCATGCCTTTGTGTTCAGTTTCCATTGCAATAAACAAAAGCATTTTGATAGCTTTCGTAAGATAGACACAAAAAGCAGAGTAACTCAGCGGGTCAGACAGCATCTCTGGAGAAAAGGAATAGGTAATGTTCCGGGTCGACACTCTTCTTCGTTCCTGAATTACTTACTGTTTGTGCGCATTAGTCTTTTGCAAATCATATAGCAAGAACCTAGATCCCTCTGAATCTTAGGCCTCTGTAAACTCTCTTCATTTAGATAACAACCTTGCTATATTATTGCATTTTAGTCCATTTGCCAGATCTTTGCGACCCGTTTGGCCGTCCCCCAAGGCAATATTCCACTTCAGCCTCCTTATGTCCTCTTTATGACTTTGTTTCCTGCACACCTTTGTGTCATCTGCAACTTTAGCAACCTTATCTTTGATGCTTTCATTCATGTCTTTTATAAAAAATGTACAATATGAGATCCAAGCATTGATATCTTGGACACTTTGTGTGTTAAATCATACCAACCAGAGAGTTGTGCTGCTGATGTTTCTGTAATCCATTGCTTGTCGGTTTATAGGATAACGGTATCAATGAATGAGAATGTATGATGCTCATTGGTAACTTCTAAAATTAGCTGGATAGAATGTTGGCAGACAACCTACAGAACAAAGTAGAATGTCCTAAAATATGTTAATCAATTTAACTCTGTGCTACTTCTGTTTATAATGCTCCTTAAAATCTCTTTCTGACTGTACTTTCTCACTTTCTTCCTGTTTTCTTGTGCTGAATTTTTTATTTGTTTGCTATCCTGTCTTTGAAGCAACTACTATGTTAAAGGTTCTATACAAATGCAAAATATTACTGTTCAGATAATTCTTCTCTCTCACTCTGTCAGAGCTGCGGTGAGCTTTCCCAATAATTCCTCCAGTGAGATCATGAATATTTATTGTTTGAAGAAAGTTAGTATCAAGAAGCAAAGGATTTTTTTTTTTAACAAAACTCGGTTGATTGGAACATCTTCATGGTAATAGTATTATGTAAAAAAGGCATTAAAGGACTCCAATAGTAATGCTCTGCATTTAACTGGGGTTGCCTCAAAAATCTCATTACCTATTTTACGGATCTTTTCCAACGATGCATCCAATTTAACAAAATTCAGTGACAGTAATTTAACAGCTATTTTCTGAACTCACTTAACAGGAGCAGTCATAGTAATGGTTCCCCCTGTTTAACACGGCCCCATTTAATAATAGCACTCCTCATTTTAACAGTGGCTCTTTAAATTGCAAAAGTCCCCTTATGATAATTGTCTTCTGATTGTCAACACTCTCCAACAAACAAGAGCCTCTGTGAATAATAACACTCCCTAATTAACAGCGCTCTGAATACCATTACCCCAATTATAAACTGGACCCTATTGCACACTATTTCTTTTTTGAAAGCTGTGCACTGGACAATACGATCATAATCATCATCATAATCATACTTTATTAGCCAAGTATGTTTTACAACATACGAGGAATTTGATTTGCCATACAGTCATACTAATAAAAAGCAACTAGCCACACAAAATACATTTTAACAATAACATCCACCACAGTGACTCCACATTCCTCACTGTTATGGAAGGTGAAAAAAAAGTTCAATCTCTTCCCTTCTTTGTTCTCCTGCAGTCAGGGGCCTCGAGTCTTCCGTTGATGGCATGATCTTGGCTCCCGTAGCCGGCGGTTGGGCCCTCCGAGTCGGGGCGATCAAGCTCCCGCATCGGGGGGGGGGGGTCTCAGCTCCCCTGCGCCGGGCGATCGGACGCCGGGTCGGGGCTGGTCGAATCTCATGCGACTTTGGAGCTTCCCGACATTAGCCTCTACCCGAGACTGCGAGCTCCTGAAATCCGCAGGCCGGGGTTGGAGCGTCGATCCCAGGCAAGGGATCACAGGCTCCGATCGTAAGTCCACTGCTAAAAATAACAAAAAAGACGAAAAGAAAGATAGACCGTTGGCGAGGCCGCCATCGCTGACAGCGCCATCACTGATGACCGGATTCCCCAGAAAAAACAGCTCTGTGGAGGACTAGTGGTGAGCACAGCTCATTGCCTCAATCCAGTAATGGAAACCTGAAGCCAATCAATGTTCAGAATCATCCTTTCCCTTCATGTAGAGAGTTCATGAAGCAAAATTCTTATCTTATGATCTCGGTAATTATTTAGATGCGTTCAGGAATGTGTTGTGACACCAATATAACCAACCGTAGCAGTGATTTCCATACGGACCAAATACCCTAATGCAGGGAAGCCCAGCTCTCTTAGTCCTTGAGGCTCAATTCTGTTTTGGAGGGAAAAACTACGTCAGAAAATATTACACTATTAATCTTCGTTCACTTCTAAATTATACAAGACCAGGTGCGGACCCGTTTGGCCGTCCCCCAAGGCAATATTCCACCACTGACCTACAGCCCCCAACTGCGCAGGCGTGGCTGACGGGGTCCCGTTGTGACTCCAGAGATCCCCGTTGTGACGCAAGTCACAGCAACTCTCCCCGCAACTGAGTAGGCGCGACTGGCAAGTACGACTGCGACGTTTTTAAAGTTAAAAATGGCAATAATAACGGAAGAAACTAAGATCAATGTGAACGCATCTCACATTCCCTCTACAGTCCCTTATTCCCCACCTCCATTATCCTCCCTCTCCCTACCCTCCACCAACCATTCCCCCTCATCCCCAGCACTCACTCTCCCTCCTCTTCACCCTCCCTCTTCCTTTCCCTCTCCTCCTCCCCTCCCTACTCCCTCCCTCACCTCTCCCTCTCCTTTCCCCTACTCTCAGTCACCCTCCCTCCATAACCCCTCTCCATTCCCTACCCCACTCCTCTCTATCCCCCCTGCTCCCATTCCTCACCTACCCCCTATCCCACACCCCCACTCTCCCTCCTCACCTCCCCCTTTCCTCTCCCTCTGTCCCTCTCTCCTCCCCCACTCTCCCACCTCACCTCCCACTTTCTACTCCCTCTCCCTCCCAACCCCTCTCCTCTCTCTCTATCCCCCTGCTCCCCACTCCTCAGCTCCCCCCTATCCCACCCCCAAATGAAAATTGCGATGTATTTTTAAATTAAACCTCCCCATCCCACCCCCCCACAATGAAAATCACGATATTTAAAAAAAAAAGTTCTCAATAAAAATCGCATTTTTTCTTTAAAATAACCTAAACACAGTGTTAGCTGTTGATGAAAATGGAAGCATTTGAATAAAATCGAGTTTTTTTCAAAATCACTATTTTTTATGTAAATAAGATTTGGGATAATCATTGTAACGTGGCTGACGGGCAGAGTACGTGGAAAAGTGATTTTTGTAAAGTTTAAAATGTCAATAACTTGTAAAATATAACATCAATATGAACGAAACTTGGCTATTGCACACCCCAGGACAATGGTGAGTAAGGTGGGCCAAAGATTGTAGCGGTATTGTGTACCGTTTTGGTGGAGTTTCCAGGGCTCACTCACACTCACGCAATCAAACAAACAAACAAGGTGAGAGTTTTAGTAATATAATAAATAATAAATATATATATATGTGTGTGTGTGTGTGTGTGTGCGCGCGCGCATATGTGTGTATATATATATATATATAATGATGGGTATTAAAACAGACGATTGACTGTAAATGTATTAGTACCAAATATAACATGACAATGTCAACTAGGATAAACCACCTCGTCATCTGAATTAGTGTTGCCCAGGATGTTTTACAGCGCCCTCCATAATGTTTGGGACAAAGACCCACCAGTTATTTATTTGCCTCTGTACTCCACAATTTGAGATTTGTAATAGAACAAATCACATGTGGTTAAAGTGCACATTGTATGATTTTAAAAAAGGCCATTTTTATACATTTTGGTTTCACCATGTAGAAACTACAACTGTGTTTATACATAGTCCCCCCCAATTCAGGGCGCCATAATGTTTGGGACTCAGCAATGTAATGTAAAGGAAAGTAGTCAAGTTTAGTATTTTGTTGCATATCCTTAGCATGCAATGTCTGCTTGAAGTCTGTGATTCATAGACATCACCAGTTGCTGGGTTTCTTCTCTGGTGATGCTCTGCCAGACTTGTATTGCAGCCATCTTTAGCTTATGCTTGTTTTGGGGGATAGTCCCATTCAGTTTTCTCTTCAGCATATAAAAGGCATGCTCAGTTGGGTTCAGATCGGGTGATTGACTTGGCCACTCAAGAATTGACCATTTTTTAGCTTTGAAAAACTCCTTTGTTGCTTTACCTGTATGTTTGGGATCATTGTCTTGCTGTAGAATGAACTGCCGGCCAATGAGTTTCGAGGGATTTGTTTGAACGAGTAGTTAGGATGTGTCTATACACTTCAGAATTTATTATGCTACTACCATCAGCAGTTGTATCATCAATGAAGATAAGTGAGCCATTTCCTTCAGCAGCCAGACATGTCCAAGCCATAATAACCCCACCGCCGTGTTTCACAGATGAGGTGGTATGCTTTGGATACCACCTCATCTTCTGTCCTTCTCTCCATACATTGCTCTTGCCATCACTCTGATCTTCGTCTCATCTTCGTCTCATCTGTCCACAAGACCTTTTTCCAGAACTGTGGTTGCTCTTTTAAGTACTTCATGGTAAACTGTAACCTGGCCATCCTATTTTTGCGGCTAACCAGTGGTTTCCATCTTGTAGTGTAGCCTCTGTATTTCTGTTCATGAAGTCTTCTGCGGACAGTGTTCATTGACAAATCCACACCTGACTCCTGAAGAGTGTTTCTGATCTTTCGGACAGATGTTTGGGGATTTTTCTTTATTATAGAGAGAATTCTTCTGTCATCAGCTGTGGAGGTCTTCCTTGTCCTGCCAGTCCCTTTGCGATTAGTAACTTCACCAGTACTCTCTTTCTTCTTAATGTTCCAAACAGTTGATTTTGGTAAGCCTAATGTTTGGCTGAGGTCTCTAACAGTTTTATTCTTCTTTCTCAGTCTCATAATGACTTCTTTCTTTCATTGGCACAACTTTGGTCCTCATGTTGATAAACAGCAATAAAAGTTTCCAAAGGTGATGGAAAGACTGGAGGAAAGACTAGGTGCTGAGAGCTCTCTTATATCTGCATAAAGGTGGCATTTAAACACACCTGAGCAATTACAAATGCCTGTGAAGCCATGTGTCCCGCACATTATGGTGCCCTGAAATTGGCGGGACTATGTATAAACACAGCTGTAATTTCTACGTGGTGAAACCAAAATATATAAAAATACCCTTTAATAAAATCTGACAATGTGCACTTTAACCACGTGTGATTTTTTAGACAATAGACAATAGGTGCAGGAGTAGGCCATTCTGCCCTTTGAGCCAGCACTGGCATTCAAAATGATAATGGCTGATCATCCACAATCAGTACCCTGTTCCTGCCTTCTCGCCATGTCCCTTGACTCCGCTATCTTTAAGAGCTCCATCTAACTCTCTCTTGAAAGCATCCAGAGAATTGGCCACCACTGCCTTCTGAGGCAGAGAATTCCACAGATTCACTCTCTGTGTGAAAATGTTTTTCCTCATCTCCGTTCTAAATGGCTTACCCCTTATTCTTAAACTGTGGCGCCTGGTTCTGGACACACCTACATCGGGAACATGTTTCCTGCCTCCAGCATGTCCAAACCCTTAATAATCTTCTATGTTTCAATAAGATCCCCTCTCATCTTTCTAAATTACAGAGTATACAAACCCAGCCTCTCCATTCTCTCAGCATGTGGCAGTCCTGTCATCCCAGGAATTAACCTTGTGAACCTACGCTGCACTCCCTCAATAGCAAGAATATCGTTCCTCAAATTTGGAGACCAAAACTGCACCAGGTGTGGTCTTGCTATTTTCTATTACAAATCTCAAATTGTGGAGAACAGATGCAAATAAATAAATTATGGGTCTTTGTCCCAAATATTATGGAGGGCACTGTATTAATGGCACAGAGGTCACAACTGATAACTAACAATTTCAAATTGACCCTCATTTACTCTTTGCCAGCAGACTGCACTAGATATAAGAAAATCCAGATAAGTACTCAAGATGATCACCGCTTTTGAAACTGTCATTGGTTGGGGTACATACAGTGAAGGCTGGCACTAATGTATGGAAAAACAAAGCCATATTAACAGAATAGACCACGTGACAAACTGAATTCACATTGGTGAAAGGTAATGGTGTGGTGTAATGGTTGCCATGGATATGGTAGGCTGAAGGGCCTTTTTCTAAGTTGTATGATCAAAATATAATCGCAACAACATCCCAAAGTATTCACGGCAGTAAAATTCTAATGCAGAAATTTAAGGTTTTCTGGTTGATTTAATTCCAAAATCACACTGTAAAATATTGCCTGCTTTTCTGTGCTGGTTGGGACCTGTGCTATTGATTCCCAAGCAGCCACTTATGGTTAGAATCCTTTGGCTGTTGAATATGGAAGCGACAGTCTAGATAAATGAATGATGTTGAGCAGTCTTTGGGGAGGTATGTATAACCATTCATAATTAATGAGTTAATAAAATGCAGATGTCACCAATCTTGTTTCCTATAATTACCAGAATGATAGAAAAGGGAACCGCAAAACATAGTGGCAGAAGCATAGTGGGAACTTGGCATGTTTTTCCCTGAGCCAGATTCGGCAAGGTAATTCCAGCGGTGACATGTTAATCATTCCCAACCTTAACCAGAAGAAGTCTCAGTGGATGTAAACCGTGGTGGGCTGCCATACACAGACATTCCCAGTTCTTTGATTGGAACAGCATAGTGGCGCAGTTGGTAGAGTTGCTGCCTTTCAGCGCCAGAAACCCAGTCGATCTTGAACTCGGGTGCTATGTGTGAAGTTTGCACGTTCTTCCTGTGACAGCATGGGTTTCCTCCGGGTGGTCTAGTTTCCTCCCACATCCCAAACACGTGTGGGTTTGTAGGTTAATTGGCCTCTGTAAATTAACCCAGTGTGTAGAAAATGGATGAGAAAGAGGGTTAACATAGAAATAGTGAGAGGGTCAGCGTGGGTCGAAGGGCCTATTTCCAGGGATGGTGGGAGTTGCGGTGGGATTGTGTAGTGGTGGACAGTGGGTGGCCTGGGGTTGTGTAGTGCGGCAGGTAGGTGGGCATCTACTCAGGAGTTGGCACTGGCAGGCTGTGGTCAGAAATGGAAGTATGTGCTTAGATGTGTGTCAGGGCCAGACAGCAAAAGACCATACACAGGAACAGTGAGTGACTGAAGATTTTCAAGGGGTTTTTGTGATGATCACTAGTGCGAGTTGCTCACAACCAAAGCCAAATGTTACATTGTCCTTAGAAATGAATCATTTGATGAGGTAAGCTACAATTCTCCATTCTAGATTATGATACTTCCAATAATATGTTGTTTTACTGAACTAAGACCTTTTAAAACTGTGGTTTCCACATCGGCCTCCTTGGAATTCACAGAATGTGAGTGGAAACAAGTGTTCCTCAGTCCCAAGGAATTACCTGGGAAGAGTTGGGATTTGGTTCCTAAGTCTGCAGGCACGAGACAAAATCCAGCCCTTCAATGTTTCATGCAACAAGTTCGCTGAGGCACCAGCTGAAGAGCAACGTTTAACATCCTGAATTCTAGTGCTGCAGCCATTCAAAATCATGTAGGTTTGTTGCTCCCTTACTGGATTCTATTAGCTCATTAAGGATCACAAATAACATTCATCATAGCAAACCCTGCTGGAGAGGTGAAAGAATCACAGCTAGAAAACAAATACAAATCAATAATATTAACACTGCAGCAATTAAAGCTGATTGGACTGATGAACTGCCCAGCGCCGAGCTGGCTCCGGAACACGGATGCCAATCGTCGGAACCTCTACAAGTTTGCCTCTCCGCCAAGCCTTCACTCTGAAGACTGACAGGCCTAATATCCATCCCTTAAGCCAGATTCTATTCACAAATAAATGTCCACCAGGGAGAGCTGAATCACAAAACTGATTACAAAGGGAGAGGCAACTTGGTACTTTATGACACTGGGACTGAGTTAGTTTCTTTAATACCTGTAGGAAGTATGTCAATTTTGACTCTTGAGCCAGGAAACTTCAGCTGACATTCCCAGCCTTAGGGATGAAATCCCAATTTTTCAATCTACCTCATTTTTCAAAATCTGCACTTTCCAAGTAACTGTAAAACGTTATTTTGCACTCAATTTATTGTCTCTTTTTGTACTCGTGTATGACATGATGTGCCTCAATAGCACATAAAACAAGTTTCTCACTCCACCTTGGTGCACGTGACAATAGTAAAGCAATGCCAATACCAGGCGAGAACCGAGGCAGTGCTACACGCTGCATTGTCACAGGCACTGCCTTTACAGCAAGACAATAAACTTACGGCCGTTTCAAATGGAAATAAAAGGTTGTATGGAAATGCTGGAGTAACTCAGTGGGACAGGCAGCATCTCTGGAGAGAAGGAATGAGTGACGTTTCGAGTCAAGGCCCTTCTTCAGACTGATGTCAGGGGAGTAGGCGGGACAGAGATAGAATGGAGTCAGAGACAATAAGACTGGTCGGAGAACTGGGAAGGGGGAGGGGATGGAGAGGGAGGGAAAGCAAGGGCTGCTTGAAGTTAGAGAAGTCAATGTTCATACCACTGGGGTGTAAGCTACCCATGCGAAATATGAGGTGCTATTCCTCCAATTTGCGCTGAGCCTCACTCTGACAATGGAGGAGGCCCAGGACAGAAAAGTAGGAATGGGAAGGGGAGTTAAAGTGCTGAGCAACCGGGAGATCAGGTAGGTTAACGCGGACTGAGCGGACGTGTTCGGCGAAACGAACGCCAAACACGTCCGCTCAGTCCGCGTTAACCTACCTGAGTTGATACCTGGAACAGGTCCTGACTAATATTCATTCCCAACAAATGAACAAGTATGGTCAGAAAGCTGTTAAAGTTACTCAAATAAAAATCCAAAGAGTTGGTCTAATGACTGAACACAATTCACAACTGGTGGGAAACTTAAATTTGGTTAATCTGCAATAAAAATACAGCAACATTAAAAGGTATCATAAAACTACCAGACTGCTGATAACTCATCTGGTTTACTTCTTTAGAGAAGACATATATCGACCTCATGAGCAATAATTCCAAAACTGTCCGCTATACCACCCAGTCCATGCACCTCCACCCACTACCGCACCACTCCACCCCACCCCCTTCCATCAACTACATATCTCCAACCCACCCATCATCACCCACTATACAACCCCAGTCCACTCCCTACCATCCAATACAAAGCCACAACCCACCCACCTACCATTCATTGCACAACCTTCCATGGGTTATGTTCATTGCCTGTAGAATTTTCAATGTTGAGTTGTCTCTCTGCCTGTGGCACAGTGTACAGGGATCAAGGCAACACGATCTTCGGGGGCGGTGAGATCACAAGATGTTGGTCATTGCTGCAAGATACCTCATGTCTTGTCAGTTTCCAGTCTGGACTCATGCATCTTGATATATGTCGAGCTCTGAAATCCTTCCTCCCTACCGGTATTGCTTTTGTAAACTTCTCGTGTTATATCTATATATTCTTTTGAAATCTTCTCAGAATGTTAACTTGAAAGTTGCGTCATTTAAAGAGGGAATTGATGTTGCCTTGACTGATAGAATTCTGATAGAAGTTGTTAGGATTGAGAGAAAGCTGATGTAGCTCTAACCTGTTTCCAGGTTTGATGTTTAACACCACAAAGAATAATCATCACCAAATCCAGCAAATAAAATTCTGGAGGGACTCCTCTAGTCCCGAGAATATGTATCTGTCATCTAGATTTAATAGTTGGGGGAATGTGGCATAGTCTCTTTTAAGAGGAAGAGATGTAAGTTGAGAAAAGAAGAGAAAGATATGGCGATCAATGAAGGGAGGCCTTGCAAAAAGCATAAACATTGGGACAAACCTGCTGTACCAAGCAACACATTTCTGTTTGGTAAACTGCATGTAACATTCAAAACAGAAGCAAGCCATAAACAATTATGGATCAATTGGTATCCATCGTGGGAAGACATGCTTGGGGGCATTCTGTCGATTATTCTTGAGTGAATATTGAAAGGTCTGGGTGTTCTTGGAAGCATTAGCAAGGTCATTGAGCAGAAGCTTCCACACCTGCTGGAACTGTGGTGCAAGTAAGGCTAATTCTCTCACTGAATTGTGAAAAGTTTTGGAACAATTGAGAATTCAGAGATTCATGTGCAGACAGATTGAGAAATAGTTTAGAGATTGAAGGAAATAGTAAGTGGAAAAAGACTTGCTTGAATAATAAATGGGTTTCACCGCTATATCTTTTGAGGCCACTTTTTTTGGAGCAGAGCACCACCAGCAGCAGCAATCATAAGCTTTTTTGCTCAGGAGAAAATTAAAGCTTAGCATGACAATATTAATTGCTTCCCTCATTCCATTTCGAATCCCCTGTTCCTGTCATTTCGGATAGAGATCACCTGTTGGTACATTGAGGAAGCAGGCAAGGGATGAAAGGAAGACTCTTGGCTATCCATACATATTGCTGGTGACAGGGGAAACTGAATATCTTTTGGGAAGTTTTGTAGATTTCATTTGGCCAAAGGACCTATTTTTGTGCAGGGCAACTCCACGACCAAGTGGGACCCATTGGGCCCCGTCCCCCAAAGCAATAATCCACCACTCACCCCATTCCCCCAACGAACCAGTTTCCACCACTCACCCGTCCCCCTCAATGCAATGGACTCAATGCTCGGCGCGCCCTTTGGGGGGGGGGGGGGGGGGGGCGGCGCTTCCCAGAGCCAATGGAGCCAATCAATCATTCTCACGCGGGGGGGGGGGGGCAGTCAATCAATGGGCTCGACTTTTGAGTCGCCGCCGGCGCTCCGTGGAGCCAATAAATCCTTTCCCTGTGATTCTGCTAATGGTGATGCTGCTGCTTAATGATTGGGCCGCCAATGCCAGAGAGGGGAATTGCCAAAATTCTGTCTCGCAAAATTTTGTTGGGAGTGGGCTGTGGGTAAAATTTGTGAAGTCTTGGCTGCCGTTACCGTTGGCAATGGTGTGGGCTTGAAGACTTCATGGGCAGGTCCCATTGTGATGTAATTGTTGGACTCGGCAGCCTATGTAAATGAGATACCATTGTGATTGGTGGACTGTGAGATGGCATTGAGACATCATCACTGGAAGCTGCTGGAAGACTGTTTCTCTCAGAAGCAGTTATTATTTTCAAAGGCTTTTTAAAAAACTTTAATCATTAATAGCGTGAAATATAGCATCAAATCTGAAGGGAACCTGATTATGGCGTCGACCGGACAAATGTGATTAAGAATCTGGAAAAATGTCAGCGCTACCGCGTAGCGTTTTGACGGAGATACAAAAAAACACACACACACACACACACACTATAAGTATATATAGATGGAAAACATTGGCGATTGCTTTGCCGAATACCTCCGCTCGGTCCGCATTAACCAACAGGGCCTCCCGGTGGCTCAGCACTTCAACTCCCCCTCCCATTCCATATCCGACCTCTCGGTCCTGGGCCTCCTCCACGGCCAGAGTGAGCAACACCGCAAGTTGGAGGAACAGCACCTCATATTCCGCTTGGGGAGTCTGCATCCTTTGGGCTTGAACATTGAATTTTCTCAATTCTGTTAACCCTTGCTGTCTCCTCCCCTTCCCACCTCTCCCTCAGCCCTCGGGCCCTGGCATTCCCTCTCTCTCTATCTCCCTCCCCCACCCTAGTCGCACCAGCTTCTCATTTTCACATCACAAACAGCTTACAATGGCTTGTTCCCTTTATCATCGATACTTTTTTGCATATCTTTCATTCATTGTTCTTTATCTCTCCACATCACCGTCTATATCTCTCGTTTCCCTGATCCCTGACCAGTCTGAAGAAGGGTCTCGACCCGAAACGTCGCCTATCTCCTTCGCTCCTTAGATGCTGCTGCACCCGCTGAGTTTCACCAGCCTTTTGTGTACCATTACAATGTCACATTGTTTCCCACAGCATTTCTGCAGGAATAGCTCATGATCGTATGACGGAAGAGGGACCAGGATGGGAGAGAGATATTACTGTAGTGAATTGTTAAAGTCAGACGGTAGAGGCGACACAGTTAGTAGAGCCACTGCATCAGCCCCAGAGACCTGAGTTCAAACCTGACCCCTGGCGCTGTCTGCGTGGAGTTTATAAGCTTTCCCTGTGGCATGGGTTTCCTCAGTGCTCTGTTTTCCTCCCACATCCCAAGGGCATGCAGGTTGGTACATTAATGGTTGCTGCCAATCTCCCCAGTGTGTGGGTGAGTGACGGAATCTGGCAGGAGTTGATACGAATGTGGAAAAATATAATGAGATTAAGGTAAGATTAGTGTTAAAAGGTGGTGGATGATTGGTCAGAACTGGGTGGAAGGTGGGTCTACATACTGTATCTCTCGAGGACACTTTGTGAAGTGAATAAGCTGTAAGGCATTGCCTTGCAAGAGGAGTGATTTGAAGCCCAGGGGTGAGACCCACAGGATGGCTTTGAACAGAACAGGGAGGAGAGGTTGGCACCGGAGGGCTGTGCTTCGTTGAGAACTCAATTCAGGCCTTCTGTCCCTGTTCTTCAGTGTCCACCTAACTGCAGTACCAGGCTGTCAGGTAGAAGAGGCAGTAAGTGCTGGTAAATGCACAGGTAAACCTTTCTCAGCTTAATGGTGTCCATGTATGTTTCATTGGTGAAGCAGCCGGTCACAGTGAAAACCAATTAGACTGTCTGCATTCAAAGAGTTCATCCATTTACAGTAGCTAGCCTCAGATACAATTTTCACGTGGATAACATAAATAAAATGAATAACGTTTCAATGGGCAGTAGTAAATACGGGATGTGTCTGCTTAAAAGAGTAAAGGAACTAGAAATTACTTTTGATCATGTTCTGAAGTCATCCAAAATCATAGAAACATAGAAAATAGGTGCAGGAGGAGGCCATTCGGCCCTTCGAGCCAGCACCACCATTCATTGTGATCATGGCTGATCGTCCCCTATCAATAACCCGTGCCTGCCTATTCCCCATATCCCTTGACTCCAATAGCCCCTAGAGCTCTATCTAACTCTCTCTTAAATCCATCCAGTGACTTGGCCTCCACTGCCCTCTGTGGCAGGGAATTCCATAAATCTTTATCAGCCTGTTCATCTGCTGCCCATCAGAAATAATTTCCTTTTTCTCCCTTTAAATACATCTTATTCTCCAGCTGTTGAAAGTGGGAAGATATCTCGTGTTTAGTCTAGCCCAATCATTTGCAGGGCATTGCTCTAAAAACATATCAGGCAGAGTTTAAACCTCTCTGTCCCATTCTTTTGCCAGCCATGTTTCTTAAAATATAGAAAGGAGAGCTGCCAGAATTACTCAGTGGGTCAAGCAGCACCCATGGATGGAAATGGACCAACAAAGTTTCATGGAGGGAAATGGTTGACTGATGATCCCTCGAACACACTTGATCTGCCTTAGGTCCTCCTGCAACACTCTTTTTCTTTGTTTCAGATTCCAGCGGCCTCTAGTGGCTTTAAAGTTGTTTAAAGTTCAAGCAAACCAGTGATCTCACCCAAACACCAGGCAAAGCCCCAATCAAACTACCTGGTGACAGAATGGATTATATTAATGTCGCAGAACAGTGGACCTGATGACATCCCAGTGGTGGGAAGGAACAAATGCAGTGTTGGGGTTGCAATGAGCAGGAGTGCCCACCAGGTGGCAGCCTTGCTGAACCCACAGTATTTCTTGGGTAGGAAGGAACTGCAGATGCTGGTTTAAACCGAAGATAGCTAGAAAAAGCTGGAGTAACTCAGCGGTAGGCAGCATCTCTGCAGAGAAGGAATGGGTGATGTTTTGGGTCGAGACCCTTCTTTAGACTGTTTAGAGACAAGAGAAACGAGAGATACAGGCGATGATGTAGAGAGTTGTGGATCTCATAGGCAGCCTGGGAATGATTGCGGAGATTGGGAGGTTTGCTCAGGAAAGTTAAAATAAAGGAAACCTGGCTTCAAATACACAACGTGCATACTTAATGAATAAATGCTAGGAATGTGGCTGAATCTACTCAGCTATGGTGGGTGTTGCTGTAACATAATGCGAGCTTGGGGGGAATTTGCTTATTAAAGTTAAATGAAAACTGGCATGATGGAAAGCAGATTTTTTGTGACAATAATACATGTTAATTTGGCATACTGTCACCTTTAAAAAGTTAAGCGCGTTATTTAATTTTTGCAGCCACGTTTCATGCAACCTTATCAAAGGTTCGACCAGTTTTTTGTCCACGAACATAGAATGGAAAAAGGCTTTTCAGCCCATAATATCTCTGCTGAACATGATGTCAAATTAAACTAATCTCTCGGCCTGCACATGAACCATATCCCTCCATTTTCAGCATATCTGCGTGCCTATCTGAAGGCCTCTTAAACCCCCTATTGCATCTGCTTCTGCCACCACCCATGGCAGCTCGTTCCAGGCACTCACCAATATCCATGCAAAAAAAATCTTGCTCAGCACATCTCCTTCAAACCATGCCCCTTTCATCTTAAAGCTATGCCACTAGTCTTTGACACTTTCATCTTGGAGGAAAAAGATTCTGACTGTTTACTGAATGTTCTGAATGTTCTTCATTTCCACCCTAGGAGTCAGTTTCATTCAGAATCTAGTACTTTTCCAGATTAGTTTCCTATCTAAACAGGTAAACTAATTACATTTCCCGGAGTAAAATATCTGTGTCTCTCATAATTTTATAAAGTTCTATCAGGTCTCCCCTAAGTTATTCCCTTTATCATGTATCTGTGCACTGTGGATGGCTCTATAGTAATCATGTATAGTCTTTCCACTTACTGGTTAGCACACAACAAAAGCTTTTCACTGTATCTCAGTACATGTGACAATAAAGTAAACTGAACTAAAAAGTCTGTCCAACCTCTCCTTATACTAATATCCTCTAATCCAGGTAGCATTGGACTGATCTTGCAATCTTTAAAAAAAAGAGCACAGATGGAAAGGAAGGGACAACAAGAACAGCTCTTGGGGTGAAAAAAAACCGGTAACTTTTTTCCCCTCTTGTCATTCCCCAGTTCCTTTCTCAATGGGAGTTGATGTTCTCTTGATATCTTTGTTTAATCAATAAATAAATGATTCCATGGTGACAACAGTATTGAGATTGTCTGTTAAAATATGTGTTGCCTGTGTCCTGAGCTGTAATCAATGGTGAGACTAATTGATTAGCCTCGGTAAACTTGAAAGAGTGCGAGCAGATTTATTAGCTGGCAGTTTAGACTGAAGATTTTCATGGAAACAGAAATGTAAATCGGACCGTATGCAAGATGAGTGACTGTGGTGCCAGTTTGTAGGTCAGTCTCTTGCTTGATTTAAGGTTGTCCAATAGAACTCAAAGCTTGGCAAGGCATGCCTAACAGCTTGCATACAACTTTCCAAATGACTGTTTCTCCACATACTCTCCTTATTGCTCGCAATCTCCGCATATTCTTGACCCGCTCCATTCTCTGTATACCCTGCAGAATGACATTATGTATGATATATTTTGTTGTTTGTTTCAAAATAAGTCAAAATTGCTTTTTACGTTCTGTTAATTCAACACGAGTCAAGAGTGTTTTATTGTCATATGTTCCAGATAGAACAATGAAATTCTTACTTGCTGCAGCACAACAGAATATGCAAACATAGTATGATCTGACAAACGAGAGGGAGAAAAGAAAGGCTCAGTGTGTGCGCATACACACATACTCATACACACATACTCATATACACATACTCATATACACATACTCACACATACTCATACACACATACTCATACACACATACTCATACACACATACTCATACACACATACTCATACACACATACTCATACACACATACTCATATACACATACTCATATACACATACTCATATACACATACTCATACACACATACTCACACACACATACTCAAAAAACAAACAGAACAGTGCAACAATAATAATAATAATCGTCTATTGTGGTTCAGAGCCTATATGAGGTTGCAGTATTTAATAGCCTGATGGCTGTAGGGAAGAGGTGTTCCTGAACCTGGACGTTACGGTTTTCAGACTCCTGTACTTTCTTCCCGATTGCAATGGAGAAAGGAATGTGTGGCCAGCATGGTGTGGGGCTCTGATGATGTTGGATGCCTTTTTGAGGCATGAAATCTTTGGAATGGGGAAAACTCCTTGCTGTCCTTTTGAACATAATGAACTGCAGCATATTAAAAGTCCCAGAGTCGGCACAAAGACTGCCTCGATTCTTGACAACATGGTTTAGTCCTGCAATTGTCAGATTTTTGAACTGCTTCACTGGTGTGGCCTTTTCCACTAATTGGGAAATCAAAAAGATGGAGTGTTTCAGTGCAAAGGTGTCAAGTTGAGGTTTTCTGAAATTGAGAATGGAAATCCCTTGCATCTGTCAGTGAAATTTGAAAAAACAGCAGATGTAGGAATTCTGTAGTGAAAATCAAAGATGCTGGAAACACTCAGCAAGTCGGACAGCATCTGTGGAATAAGAAACGGCTAACACTTCCGGTCCGGGTCCTGCGTCAAAACTGGGAAAATAGAAAAGCAAGTTAGTTTTAAAGCAAGTTTGTCATGGACAATGTAGCTTAATTGACCTTCATTTATCTTTAGCTACATATTGCAGTCTCCTCCTATCAAGATGTTCCCTTTGATCTATCCATCCCCTCACTCCACCTTCTGTGCTACCAAAAACTGTTATTTTTTAGCTTACCCAGTCTTGATGAAGTAACTTTCATCTGAAACATTAACTGGTTCCTCCCCACAGACACTGCCTGACCAGCTGTGCGTTTCCAACATTTTCTGTTTTCATATTCCATTACTGTAGATTGCTTGCCACAGAATACTCTATTGATTTAACAGTAGAGAATTAAAAAAAAGAATCTAAGGGCCATGAATGAATGAATGAATGACCTATATAATTTGAGCTTGGATACTATATTCCTGCAAAGGGCAAATACAATCACTAGAAATACCAATCTGTATTTAACACAGGCAATAAATCCCAGGAATGAAAATTTGACATTGAGCCACATAAATAGATACGAGAAAAGGACCAGAACCTTTACCACGCGACAGGGGTTAAGGAACATGTTATTGGTGAAATCCAGAATAAATCCAAGCCTCCCACGGGCAATCCTTTCAGCAGGCAAAGCCAGACAATGTTTTGCAGGGAAGCCCAAGGTCCGCAGTGAGACCCTGTGTGTCATCAGGTTGGATGGTGGGGGGTCACAGAGGGAGAGGACCGTAAAGTGAACTGTACCCACAAAGTCATTTCAGAGTGACTGATTGGCAATGGATATGAATGTTTTAGGCATTCAAAACAATTAAAAATTATTAAGAGTCATAGTGAGTTGCAGCACACCAACAATGCATTCAGCCTACTTAGTCGAAGCCAAACATCAACCGCCCTTGTATACCAATCCCAGCAATCTCAATTTTTATTCTCCCACATTCTCCTTCAACTCCCCCGGATTCCACCATTCATCCACACACTCAAGGCAAGTTACAGCAACCAATTAACCAACTAGCCCCATACATCTTTGGGATGTGGGACGGAATCGGAGTACCTGGAAAAATCCATGCAGTCACAGGGAGATCGGGCATGAACCTGGATCTCCGATACTGGGAAGGAGTGGCTTTATGAGCTGTGTCACAATCACAATCACAATAATGTTTTAAAGAAGGAACTGCAGATGCTGGAGAATCGAGGGTTACACAAAAAGCTGGAGAAACTCAGCGGGTGCAGCAGCATCTAAGGAGCGAAGGAGATAGGCGACGTTTCGGGTCGAGACCCTTCTTCAGACTGGTCAGGGATCAGGGAAACGGGAGATAACAATCACAATAATACTTTATTAGCCAATTATGATTTGCAACATACGAGCTAACTATCTTAAAACAAAAAAAAACACAATTAAAACCTATTAAACCTATTACAACTTAACTATCTTTGTTATCACTGTGCTAACTATCTTAAAACGAAAAAACAATTAAAACCTATTACTACTTAAAACTGCTTAAAAATGCTTATACTGTGTAAGAATCCAAATACTGCACTTTCCCCTGCAAAATCTTGTCGTCAAACATCTGTGATTCAATGTCTTCAGTTCTTCAATGTCCTAGGAATCAGTCTAATTCAGAATCCAGTACTTTTCCAGATTAGTTTCCAATCCAATTGGGTAAACTAATTGAAGCTTCAAAATAAAATAGCAACTTGTATTTATACAGATTTGCACAATCAAAGGCATATTTGCTTTCACAATTTGTCATTTCAAGTAATGTGTTGAAATATTCTGAGCAGGTACAATTGCATTTCAATGGTACATCACGAGCTGCAGCACTTTGCAATCAAAGCGATCTTGTTCATGTGTTATGACTCTTAGATCTAGATACACACCAGCAATTTGCACAGATTTGCCACCAAGCTCCAGTCGGCACATTATAAGAAAGGTGGGGAAACTTTTCAAAGAGCACAGTGTAGTGGCCATTTTTTGTGCCATAAAAGGGGTTCACTAGGAAAATGCCTATATTGGAGAATATTAGCCAAAAGGAGAGGATGGAGAAACTTGGATTGTTTTCTCTGGAACATCAGAGGCTGAGAGGCAACCTGACAGAAGTATATAAAACTATAGGTACACAAAATGCTGGGGAAACTCAGCGGGTGCAGCAGCTTCTATGCAGCGAAGGAGATAGGCAATGTTTCGGGCCGAAACCCTTCTTCAGACTGATGGTCCAGCAGCTAACATTGCTCCAGAGTGGCATGGCTTGTGTACAGAGGTACACCAGTATGCATCTTAAACCATACACGACCACTTCCTTAACCCGTACAGGATATATAAAACTATGAGTGGCATAAATAGAGTAAATGGAGATAGAGTAAATGGTCAGAGTCTTTACTCGAGGGCATAGACAATGGACAATAGGTGCAGGAGTAGGCCATTCGGCCCTTTGAACCAGCACCGCCATTCCAATGTGATCATGGCTGATCATCCCCAATCAGTACCCCGTTCCTGCCTTCTCTCCATATCCCCTGACTCCACTATCTTTAAGAGCCCTATCTAGCTCGCTCTTGAAAGTATCCAGAGAATCGGCCTCCACCGCCCTCTGAGGCAGAGAATTCCACAGACTCACAACTCTCTGTGTGAAAAATTGTTTCCTCGTCTCGGTTCTAAATGGCTTACCCCTTATTCTTAAACTGTGGCCCCTGGTTCTGGACTTCCCCCAACATCGGGAACATGTTTCCTGCCTCTAGCGTGTCCAAACCCTTAATATAATAACCCTTAATATAATAAAGCATACCTTTAAGGTAAGAGGGAGGAATTATAGGAGATATGCAAGGCAAGTTTTTCTTTACAGAGTGGTAGGTGCCTGGAAGGTGCTGCCAGGGGAAGTGGGAGAAACATACAATAGTAACATGTTAGAGGAACTTTGACAGATACATGAACCGGCAGAGAACAATTACCACCATGTGCGTGCAGGTGGGATTAGTTAGATTGACATCATGGTTGGTACAGACATGGTGGCTCAAAGGGCCTATTCCTGTGCTGTGCCATTTTCTGTTCGATGTTCCTAAGAACAATGTGATAACAACCAAAATTATTGGTTGATAATAATTGAAGAATGAACATTGATTATTGACTGGGACGTACACCTCTCTTTTTTCTTTGTATCATATGGGATCTTCCGCAGGCACTCGGAGAGAGTGAGATGATGGTTTCAAGTCTTATGCCTCCAACTTTCCATTGCCAGCCTGCATATTCTGCTCTAATCTCTGATCTTATTACTGTGAACTGAAACAGACATGCTTAGTATCTATTTTTCTTTTCATTTTCTTCCTTGTTCCAACAGTTGCCCAAAAAATAGTAGCTACACGGAAGAAGCAGCAACTCTCCATTGGACCCTGCAAATCTTTGCCCAATTCTCCAAGCCACTCTTCAGTCTGCTCTGCACAAGTCTCCGCTGTTCACGTCAGTCAGGTAAGTGGTTGAGGATGTGGGAAATGTTTCTCGAGATATTAACAGTATACTCTAGGATGAGACACATATACCATGTCCACTGCGATCAGCATCCTCTCTGGGGATTGAATGCAATGGGTCCCACTGACATGCTCAGACACCCAGCAGCTAACATTGTTCCAAAGTGGCATGCGTGTGTACAGAGGTACACCAGTATGCATCTTAACCCATACACGACAACTTCCTTAACCCATACAGGACAACTTACTTCCTAACCCATACAGGTCAACTTACTTCCTAACCCATACAGGTCAACTTCCTTAACCCATACAGGACATCCTCCTTAAACCACACACGACAACTTACTTCCTTAACTCATACAGAACATCCTCCTTAAACCACACGGGACAATTTATTTCCTAAAGCTACAGTGGAAACTATTTTAATTGTTTTCTTCTCTGTATTGTAGACAAGTAACGGTGGAGGGAGTTTAAGCGATTACTCCTCTTCTGTCCCTTCCACACCTAGCACAAGTCAAAAGGAGCTACGAATCGACATACCTCAGACATCAAACACACCAACTCCAGTTCGAAAACAGTCCAAACGTCGTTCTAATATATTTGCTGTAAGTATTCACCTCAATACACGGCTGTGCTTTGAATAAATAATTAAATGGTTTTAAAATGGAACTCGGGTAACCATAGAATAAAATGCTTTCCAATTTATTTAACCATTAATACAAGGAACAAAATGCAATTCTTGGTTTGTTCACTCTTAGGTAGTTAATTATTTTTGTTTCCTGGGAAGTTAATAGTTGAATGACTTTTGAGGGCTCTTGGCCAGGTGGGCATCGGGAGGGTGTTTCATCTTGGTTGAGAACAAGGGCTCAGTGTTTAAAAATAATGAGCTGCCAATCCAAGAGAGATAAGATGGTGTTTTTTTTCTCTTTGAAGCTTGAGTCTTTTGGACTATCTCAAAGGACAGTAGAAGAAGAGTTATCAAGGCAGAGGTAGATAGATTATTGATCAGCAAGGGAATTAAAGGTTACCACAGATTGATAGGATTGCAGAGGTGAGGCCAGCAATTACATCATCCCCAATCCTATTAATTGGGGAAGCGGGCATAAGGAACCACATACCATACTCCTGATTTGTATGTTTACGTGTACAGGTGATGCCGACGGACAATGAGACAAATACCACATTAAATCCCTTGTCAATTCTTCCCTCCCCTCCCACTCTACCCCTTCCCCGGGCACTTTCCCTTGCAACCGCAAGAAATGCAACACTTGTCCATTCACCTCCCCCCTCCACTCCTTTCAGGGACCCAAGCAGTCCTTCCAGGTCCGACAGAGGTTCACCTGCACCTCCTCCAACCTCATCTACTGCATCCGCTGCTCCAGATGCCAGATGATCTATATCGGTGAGACCAAGCGGAGGCTTGGCGATCGCTTCGCCGAACACCTCCGCTCGGTCCGCAATAACCAACCCGACCTCCCGGTGGCTCAGCACTTCAACTCCCCCTCCATTCCACATCCGACCTCTCGGTCCTGGGCCTCCTCCATGGCCAGAGTGAGCAACACCGTAAGCTGGAGGAACAGCACCTCATATTCCGCTTGGGGAGTCTGCATCCTTTGGGCTTGAATATTGAATTTTCTCAATTCTGTTAACCCTTGCTGTCTCCTCCCTTCCCACCTCTCCCTCAGCCCTCGGGCCCTGGCATTCCCTCTATCTCTATCTCCCTCCCCACCCCAGTCGCACCAGCTTCTCATTTTCACACCACAAACAGCTTACAATGGCTTGTTCCCTTTATCATCGATACTTTTTTGCATATCTTTCATTCATTGTTCCTTATCTCTCCACATCACCGTCTAGATCTCTCGTTTCCCTGATCCCTGACCAGTCTGAAGAAGGGTCTCGACCCGAAACGTCGCCTATCTCCTTCGCTCCTTAAATGCTGCTGCACCCGCTGAGTTTCTCCAGCTTTTTGTGTACCCACATTAAATCATCTCGCCAATTTATTGAATTGACTTTAAGACCAGCTGCAATTGTATGACCGTCAAACCTCGCTGAAAGTCTTGCTTCTCTTCAGTATTTAGAGTTGGGCACTTGTCTTTAGTCATAAAACTATTAAGGTAAAATGCCTTGCCACACAGAAGGATTATTGGGTGATATTCCAGCAATCTGCTTGTGCAACTCTACCTGTGCATAACCTTAAGTTGCGGTAAAGTGCCCATCCCTGGCCACAGAGATTTCCTGGTCCATTTCATCACGTTGCACGTGGCCAACTTTACCAGAAGCAACAAACAACCCGCTGGAGGAACTCAGTGGGTTGAGCAGCATCCGTGGAGGGAAATGGAGAGTCCACGTTTCTCATCTGGACTGGTGAAGGGACCTGACCTGAAACGTTGGTATGCTTCTCTTCGCAGACATTGCTCAAGCTGAGTTCCTGCAGCAGATTAATTATTGCTCTAGATTTGCCTACATTAAGTGTACAGTTAAAAATAGCATGTCTTATATCCAAAATATTAACTTACCCTTTGACTTTATCACAGGAGCTTGAATAAGTATTTCCACCATTCTCTGTTTTTTAAGATTTGCTTCAAACAAAATTGTGGTTTGTGGTGCTGCTGCAGTTCAGCGTATCTGCCAGCAGGTGCCCTCGCTCAGCTGCAGAACAGTCAGCACTGTGTGAAATGCAGAACACAGTCAACACTTCCTCATGGACACATTAATATTTGCTGCCCATTTTAATATCTGATCTTAGAGCGTGAATGTTGAAAATAGCCTGTCCTTAATGGAGAGGAAAAATATATAAATGAACATTTAAGATCTACTGAAAGCTTGACAAATGAAAATCAGGTAATTTAACAAGCAAAATTAATGTTATAGTTCCAACACATTACAGCATTTAACACACAAGTCATAATTCACTGCAAAAACCAATGTAGTAAATTTACACTGTTGTAGCTTGAATTACACTGGTATGTACTTAAATTAGAGGGGAATTTAACTTCCCCTCACTAATTGAAGTGAAATTTAAAGGCTAATTTGAAACTTGAAGCTGTTACTGGACGATTAGTTTATTTTGCTGTGTGGACACATCTGCATTTTTAGGGTTGAACATTATGTGAATTCCAGGATATGGATAAAGAATGGTAAACCTATATAATTCATGCAAAGGAATGGCACTGTGGCACAATAGCCATGAAATGCACAACAAAGCGTCAGGTGTGGTAGAGAAGTATTTTTCATGGTGAGGATTTTATGGCCGTTATATTGAAATGTGAAGTTCTATTCTGTCTGTACTTCAGCCTTTCGAATTTTCAATGAATCTGCAAAGGATATCTGCCTGTGTGAATCTAGGTTGATGTGCCGCAAATCATCATTGTGAAGTTGAGGTGACTGAGAGATCCATGAATAAAGCGTGTTGACCAAGAGAACATAATAGTTGAACAATGATTACTCCATCAGTATATTAGTGCAGACACTGCCTCTCAGACGGACTCTCTTACTGTGTGTGGGTGTCAATTGTGGATAAATAACAACACTCAACCAATCCTTCAAGTCACAATGACAGAGTAATAACAATGTGGTCAGTTTCAGAGAGCAACAATCAGTTATGTATGCCCATTTAAAATGTAAATACGCCATTGATATGCTGAAAATCATTGACAACTTTTTGTTTTGGGAGATTTATGTAACTTTGATCAGGCTACCTTTCCTGGTCCCCAGCTTTCCCAGTCCCTGCACTCTCCTGGAAACAGTTGCACACCTTTTTTGTCATCTTTGTTACCAAGTTAGAACGTTATTTCTTGGACTGGACCTCCAACCATGGTCCTGCCCCAGCCTGCAAGGATTTGACTAGTTCCAGGGTGACAATTGCAGGAGGATATGATCCAAGATGGTGCCCAACCCAGACGATTTATCATGTATCTGTTCGCTGTAAATGGCTTGATCGTGTAATGCTTTACTTCATTGCATATTGAAGCAACATACGCCCTGTATCAGCACAACCCTCTGTAGTTGCACTCTGTAACAATACTAAGTTCCTTGACTTTGGTATTTAACATGGGTTTAAAGCTCTAGTTCCCAAGTTCAGGCCACGGACCAAAATTGCGCTCCAATGGTATGAAACCTGGCCATGAGGGGATCCAAATTTTGGAAGTATGGAATTTGCAGCAAAAATTGTTGAAATGGTAGACATGCCGACTTGCAGCTGTTGTGCATGTTTCAGCATGCACGGGGCATTCGGCGCATCATAATATTAATTGTGAGTGTTTTATTTCATGCTTTAATTTTGTGATTAATAAGCTGCAAAGCCAAAATAAAATGGTTTGAAAACTCAATTAATTTTGATGGAATTATCAATTAATTTATCATGCTATCTTAAAATATGGCAAGTCCAAATGTTTGATCAATTTTTGGCACGGATGAAAATATAGGCACCACTAGTTTAAAGCTTACTCACTCTTCACAGTTTAATACCCCTTTCAATCTATGAAAGCTAAAAATGAAAGTGTTTGTTAAGCTAATAATTCAAAGAATTTAAACGCTGGCCCTCTTTCTTGGGTAATTTAACGTTTTCAGGATTGAATAATAAAGTGGTTGAAATTGTGTTAATCTGAGATAAAATTCATAGTCGAGAGCTCTCAATTCACATTGTTTCTTGCTATCTGAATCTGTATTACATTACAAGGGGCATTTTCTGTTTTCTAGTCTCGAAAAGGAAGTGATCTAGACAAAGAGAAGAAAAGTCTGGACACCAGGGCAGACAGTATTGGAAGTGGCCGGGCAATTCCAATTAAACAGGTATGGTGCTGCTTCTCCGTTCTCCCCACCACTTGTTTTAATTAGAAGCTTTGAACACCACAGTTTTGACACTGTCTCACCTCTTGTTTCTCTGTTTGTTTGATGCTTTCCATTTTGTTAATACAGAAGTCGCACACTTGACATCAATTAGCCAGCCCCTAAATGCGCTAAAGTAAAATCATTAGAGTAAGATGGTCACCTCGCTGTGGGAAGTGTTAAGAACTGGGCCTAATTAATTGAAATCTGCAGGCCCTATATGCATATGGAGTGCTTCCAGCTTTGGCTGTTTCAAAGGCCAGCTTTGTGGGAGTGCTATGATCAGCACTGAACAGGCAAGAGCCTGAATCCAGCCACTGTACAGATTTCTTGTGATCTTGCATGTCGTTTGATTTGGCCCAGTTTGCAGGAGGACATCTGAACACGACTTTCTCCATTCCCAAAGCAAAGGCAATTAGCACAGATAAACCATGGCCTGGACACTGACTATTTGTTCTTGTTTGCAGATTTCCATTGGAGAGGGTTTAGCAGAACATAATCTTGTAATGTGCAAATTAACTTGTTTGCTTTAATATTAGAGCTGAAGAAACTTGCTTTTAACAGAGGAAAGAGTGTGTTCTGTGTCTCAGTATTGTGCATGCAGTTGAGCACAGGAGATACTTTCATGATGTATGCTGGCTATATGGAAATATCCTCTCTGATTTTACTTATTTTTAAAAAATGAAATAAAAAGTTGTGTTGACATTCTGGGTTTATTTTGGCCTTGCATGTGGACTCATGCTGAGTTTCTTCCCTGCATAAAGTACAGAGAGAGCATAGTGAGAGTTTTGTTTTTCACAATGAAATCCACAGATTCAAAAAGAACTGAACATTTCTGATTTTTTTTCAAAGTAGTAATTCATTAACTGCCAAACTTTGTACATCTATCTCTCAATGTCACTTACTTTGGTAGTTAACTTAATGTCCTAACTATAAGGTGGACAAAAGTGCTGGAGAAACTCAGCGGGTGCAGCAGTATCTATGGAGCGAAGGAAATAGGCAACGTTTCAGGACGGAACCCTTCTTCAGTCCTAACTATATCTTGTACTGCAGACAGCTGGATAATTTACATTAAAAAATAGCCAATTATGTTCTGTATTTTGGCTGTCTCCGGATGTTTGAAGGGTGGATAACGGATCATAGGCTGAATATGGCTGAATTTTAACTGAGAGGAATACAGAATGATGCATAATTAGGAAGTAGTAAAAGGCTTTTATTTACTTGAGAAGTCAAGTGCTTTAGCAAAGAGAGTACTGGGTAGTGATTTTCGATAATCTGACACCGTACAAAGGATTTTCTGGACGTTACTCCTATTAATGCACACACACAGTTTTACCTGCTTTGCATGTTGCATAGTAGTATTATAAATGTCCCGGTGGACTCATTGACTTTAAGCAGAGCATGGTACACACTTCACTCGCAATCTGAACTCCCAGATTTGCTGAACTGTCAGCAGTTGCAAACAATCGGATGTTGCATTATCCGAATATTTCTTGTCCTTGGAAGCAGTCAATGGATTGGAATGTAAGCGAGAGATATATAGTGGAAATAATAATGATTACCTGTGAAACTAATTAACGAGTGCAGGACATCAATTAACCATGACAGGGAATATTGAACTTTTTAGAATCATCATCATAACAGCGAATAATTACAGACTTTCCCAACTGTCCGTGCTGTATATGATGTTAATTTCCTGTGGTCCTGTGCTTCTGTTGCATTGTTACTCCAGGTCCTATCTCCCGTGATGGCTTCCACATAGAAGCAGTGAGAGTATCCCGGCCTTTCAAAAGTGTCACTTACAGTTAATTATCAGGAAACTCTTTGACAATCTATATGAGATTAATGGGCCAGCACCATGCATTGGCTAGCTTTGATTTTTGCGCTAACTAATTAGTGTGGTGCGTCATTTCCAATGTATGTATAGAAGCTGAGATGTGAAACATGTCATGCAGCCTCTGTACAGTTATTTATCTAATTATTTCAATTGTAAATTTTTGTCGTATAATGCGATAGATTGATTAATTAGAGTATTTATTCACTGAACTGACAGCTGCATTCAAATAAATTAGTGCAAGACTTTGATTAATTTCAGTATAACGTAAACTTAATGTTCGCTGAAGAAGTGTGAAAATGCTTTAAAAGTGAAGGAGAGGCGGGGGAATCACAAGTGTGTCTGCTTTGTCTTGACTGGGCTTGTCATTTATTAATTTTTCATAGCAGGAGAATTGTACATACATAATCACTTGACTGCAGTGGGAGTTGGCAAGTTCCTGTGGTCTCATTTGCATAAATCTTGTTAAGTCAATGGCAGTTAATGAAGTACAAATGAGCTCAAAGAAGGTGACATGGAAATGGCTGATGGCAGATGGGAAGTCTGTTTATGTGATCACAGCTGTGCGCGCATGTGTGTGTGTTTGTGTGTCTGGCTACCAGTGCGTTTGCCTTTCACAGGATCCCTGTACAGTTACAAATGCCAGGTATCCTTCAAAGGCAAAAAGATGCCCTCACTTTTCACATCAGTCCACTGAGCTTCCAAGTGCAGTTCTATTGACATCAGTATGCAGGCCATTTATAACCTGCTCCCTTGGGAGAGTCTGTATTGCACCGAGTTGTATTGCAAGGTTTACTGTGATCTCCTCCTGCATTGCAGAAAGCAGTCCGACCTGCTGTCAGAGGAAACGGGGGCCTTTGGTGTGGGAAATGGATAGAGACAATTTAGAGATAATCAGTCTGTTACCTCGGGGAGAGTGGAAATAAATAATGAAATAAACAAAGGAGAACAATGTGAAGCAAATGTGCTTGAAAGAGGAGATATGTCGTGAACGGTGAGTTGTAAAGATTGGATAGGCCAGTAAGTGGAGCATAGTGTGGAACAGAGCACGTCACTTGCAAGGTAATCGCATAGAGGAGAGCCAGTATTGGCTTGTAAAAGATAATGGAGTGAGTTCGTGCAGGGTAGAGAGTTTGTGGTACATTTAGGAAAGTAAGCAAAGGATCCCAAAAGTCAAACTGTATGGAGCAGAACATGACACTGACAGAGAGTGCAGTAAGAGACCAACAGCGAGTCTAAGGAGCAGTGAAGAAAGGGGCCAAAGAAGTGACAAAGATAAGTGCAGAGACATAGAGCAGCACCCATTTTGCAGCATACTGTTTGTTTTAATGCTTTCTTATGAACAAGATTGTTTCTGTCCAATGCATTCAAGATGTACATGTTGCTTAAGAGTAGCTGGAGTCTGTGAGAGAGCACCCTGGAGAACACAAGTTCTAGTATAAATATTTGGTGCAGAATGCTGAATGATGCTGTTTCAGTTTATCTGCCGAAGATGGAAAGCAATGTGGATCAAACGGATTAACCACCTTTTAAAAGATAATATTTCACAGAGGACCTAGTAATTGCTTTCAAGTTATTGCTTATGTCAAAGGCAGACGTTCAATGTAATGCAGGTTTGAGAACCTATGATATTCATGAACTGAATGTTTTGCGAGTCTCTTCAGTAATTTGTGCATTTTTAAATTATGTACTTTACCCCAGCAATATCCCAGTTACAAATACAGTGCCCTCCATAATGTTTGGGACAAAGGCCCATCATTTATTTATTTGTGTATGTACTCCATAATTTCAGTCTTGCAATTTAAAAAAAAACATGTGGTTAAAGTGCACATTGTCAGATTGTAATTAAGACCATCTTAAAACATTTTGGTTTCACCATGTGGAAATTGCAGCAGTGATGATACATAGTCCCCCCATTTCAGGGGTCTGTTTGGAACACATGGCTTCACGGGCATTTGTAATTGCTCAGGTGTGTTTAATTGCCTCCTTAATGCAGGTATAAGAGAGCTCTCAGCACCTAGTCTTTCCATCACCTTTGGAAACTTTTATTGCTGTGTCTCAACATGAAGACCAAAGTTGTGCCAATGGAAGTCAAAGAAGCCATTATGAGATTGAGAAACAAGAATAAAACTGTTAGAGACATCAGCCAAACCTTAGGCTTACCAAAGTCAACTGTTTGAAACATCATTAAGAAGAAAGAGAGCACTGGTGAGCTTACTAATCACAATGGGACTGGCAGGCCAAGGAAGACCTACACAGCTGATGACAGAAGAATTCTGTCTATAATAAAGAAAAATCCCCAAACACCTGCTGACAGATCAGAAACACTCTTCAGGAGTCAGGTGTGGATTTGTCAATGACCACTGTCCGCAAAAGACTTCATGAACAGAAATACAGAGGCTACACTACAAGATGGAAACCACTGATTAGCTGCAAAAATAGGATGGCCAGGTTACAGTTTGCCAAGAAGTACTTAAAAGATCAACCACAGTTCTGGAAAAAGGTCTTATGGATAGATGAGATGAAGATTAACTTCTATCAGAGTAATGGCAAGAGCAAAGCATGAAGGAGAGAAGGTAACTGCCCACGATCCAAAGCATACCACCTCATCTGTGAAACACGATGGTGGGGTTGTTATGGCCAGGGCATGTATGGCGACTGAAGGTACTGGCTCACTTATCTTCATTGATGATACAACTGCTGATGGTAATAGCATATTGAATTCTGAAGAGTATAGACTCATCCTATCAGCTCAAGTTCAAACAAATGCCTCAAAACTCAATGGCCGGCGGTTCATTCTACAGCAAGACAATGATCCCAAACATACTGCTAAAGTAATAAAGGAGTTTTTCAAAGCTTAAAAATGATCAATTCTTGAGTGGCCAAATCATTCACCCGATCTGAACCCAATTGAGCATGCCTTTTGTATACTGAAGAGAAAACTGAAGGGGACTAGCCCCTAGAACAAGCATACGCTAAAGATGGCTGTAATACAGGCCTGGCAGAGCATCACCAGAGAAGACACCCAGCAACTGGTGATGTTCATGAATCGCAGACTTCAAACAGTCATTGCATGGAAAGGATATGCAACAAAATACTAAACATGACTACTTTCATTTACATGACATTGCTGCATCCCAAACATGATGGTTCCCTGAAATGGGGGGGACTATGTATAAACACTGCTGTAATTTCTACATGGTGAAACAATGAAACAAATGGCCTTAATGAAGATATGACAATGTGCACTTTAACCCCATGTGATTTTTTCTACTACAAATCTCAAAATTGTGGAGTACAGAGGCAAATAAATAACTGATGGTCTTTGTCCCAAACATTATGGAGGGCACTAACTCATCACTGAATTAAGAGGGTTCTCCCCCCCCCCCTTTTTTTTGGGGTGGTGGTTCTCATCTCCCACTCGTCGCGTCCCTTCAAACAAGGCAGGGTATGATTGTGCCCCTGTATTGAGCCATTTGCTGCCAAAAAGGGCAACAATGATGTATTGAATTGAATGTATTGAAGCTTGATGCATTAATCTGCATGCAACTAATGCCCATTTTTTGTTCAGTGCATCAGTGTCAAACATGAAACGTACACTCTCTCTATAGACACGAGGAATCTGTTTTGCTGCCTTCTTCCAATGGACTACAGCAAAAAGTCCCTCAATTTTATGTTGAGCTCCCAGTCCATTCATACAAGTGACTGATTGTTATCTGAGCCTACTGGCATCAACAAAGCTGTCAATAAGCATAAACACAACTTTTTAGTGATGGGTATCTTAAAATCTTAGATTGGGTATTTATGTTGTGAAGGCAATGTGTTGGGAGGTAATCACCTATTTGATTACAAAGCCAGAATCTAGAGAAATGCCCGTATAAATCAGGAATAAAGTTGCTATTTCCAGAGGGATTGACGTTACAAGTTGCTTCTCTACCATGCAAATCCAGCTATACTTGATGTAGGATTCCGTGCACGGTGCTGCAGAACGCATGTCCGCTGTTGCAATTCTCTCACCTTCAGGACACATTTGTCATAGCTAAGGTGCTGTGTTAAGATTACTACTGATTAACCCACATTCACACACTACTGGATTTAGCTTTTTATTCAAGTTGCTTTATACGAATGACAAACACTTTTTTGTAATGTTGCAAGATATAACCTTTTTAAAGGCAACAATAGTAAGTATCAGCAATAGATTCCCAGTTGTGCAAGATAGAGGAATGAGTTCGTTAACCAATGATGAGTGTTTGTCGGCACTGGGCCTGTACTCGCTGGAGTTTAGAAAAACGAGGGGGGACTGTCTTTGACTGTCTTTCCCTGAAGACTTCAGTTGCCAAGTCATTGTCTCCTGTGTGTTAATTTATCTATATTGTTCCCTGATAAAGGAGCATAACATTTTAAACCTTTCATCCTTGCTCTTGTCTCCCTTTCCCACTGTATCATCTCTCCACCTTTTTGATTTTGTACAACCTCAAGGCAAATCCTCCACCACATTCCTCTTAAACATGCCTTAATTGCTCTGCTATTGGCAGTCATACCATTATCACCAATGTCCACCACTTCTACCATTCTCTGCCAAGACCTCTGTGCTTCCATCTCTTTTCCCCTCTAAGACACTGTTGAAAACATTTGTGTCTCAGGTTTATGGTTACTTGCCTTCATAACTATCTTGTTATGTTGCTGGGCATTAATCATGAAACTCCTGTTAACAGCGGAATGTTTTAAAGGGGTTTGTAATTGGAAACACACTGACATATATTCAACACTGAGACTGATAGATTCTTGGAATATAAGGGAATCGAGATAAAAGTCAAGTGGGTGCAAAGGAAAATCAGGCAAGATATTGAATCGTACAGAGGGATTAGGGTTGTTTGGCTTACTCCTGCTGGTTTATATTCTTATGAAAGAAATACGTAGTAGGTGAACCTAAAACAATAAGTGCCATGCAGAATAGGAATATGTTAATCTCTATTTTAAATACAAAAAGGTGAGAAATCGTAAGGTGTCTGTTCAGAGGGATTGGCTGACCTTGCACATGAATTACTGAAGTTTAACAACCAATTAGGAAAGCAAATGGTTGGCCTATATTTCAGGAGGATTTGACTATGAGAATAGTGACATCTTGTTCCAATTATACCGAACCCTGTTAAGGCCGCATCTGGAATACTGACTGGTCATCCTACTGAAGGAAGGATATACTTGTGATAGAGACAGGGCAACAGTGGTTAATCCAGTTAATCTCTGAGGTGGGGGGTTGCCACGAGGGGTGGGATTAAGCAAACTGGGCCTATACTCTCTTAAATTTAGAGAATGAGATGTGAGCTCACTGAAACATTCAACGTTTTGACAGGGCTGGATGGAATAGTATTTGTGGTATTTGTGCTGAAAACCAAAGTGCTTGAGTAACTCAGTGAATCAAGTAGCATCTGTGGTAGGAATGGACAGGCAACATTTTGGGGAAGAGTTCAGACTTGAAATGTGCCTGTCATTCTTTCCACAGATTTTGCCAGAACTGTGGAGTTACTCCAGCACTTTGTGTTTTACTCAAGATATCAGCATCTGCAGTTTCTTGTATCTCTGATGTTTCTTCCAGTTTGGTTGGCAATTAGAGACAAAGATGAGATGAAATTTCAGGGTGGAGAACCTTTAGAATTCTTTACCCAAGGGGCTTTGAATACTCAGTCGCTCTGAGTTCACGACCTACATGTTAGGGACAAGTTACAGTGTCCAGTTAACTTCCCAACCCACAAATCTTTGGGATGTGGAGGAAACTGAAGCACCCGGAGGAAACCCAGGTGGTCATAGAGGATGTGGAAATAACACACAGACAGTACTGGAGGTCGGGATCGAACCCAGGCCACTGCTTCGCTAAGGGAGAGAGGAGAAGAGCTGCACCACTGTGTAACCTTGTTAATGCCAAGGGATTTGAAGTTAGGACAGGAATGTTAGGACCAAGGTGATTGATCAGCCACAATAATCTTCAATAGCAGAGCATGCATGAAGGGCTGAATGGTGTTATATTTATTTGATGAAACCCCCTGACTCTGTTCAGAGCGCAGTATTGCAGGTATGAGTAGGCTTCACACTTGCTATTTACATCAATGTGAGTGGAGAGTGTCATGGAAGTAGAGCAGAAAAAGGATGGAACTTCTCAGTGGGTCAGGCAGCTACGGTAGAGGAGATGCCGTGCTTAATGTTTCTGGTCAATAACATCTCACCAGGTGCTGCCCGACCTGATTCGTTTTTCTGTTTCATTTCAGATTTCCAGCATCCACAGCACTTTGTATTTGAAGTGTAATTAGCTATTCAGGATTCCTCACCTCAGTGTGACAACAACATTTACGTTGTTTATAATTTTGTGTGTTTGTCTGACTCTACGTCCCGGTCGACTTGACTTGAGTGGTTAGACTTTGTCTTCTCTTTGCTTGCCCGTTTCCCTTTCAGTCTCAGACAAGGTCTGGTGGGGAATTGAACTCGGTTCATGCTGATCTGTCCAGCACAGACCCACATTCTGCAGTGCTTTCACGTTTTTTGCATATTAAATTCTTTTTTTTCATTATAGTTTAAAAATGTACCAGAAATTAGACAAGTGCAGATATTAATCACACTTTTCTGAGAATAAAATGCATTGAAAAGAGGTTAGCCACTTATCAGAAGTTGATTTCGAAACAAGGAATGGTTTTGTGCTGCATTTGAACCCATTCCGTTTTACAAGTTGAACCGGCTCCCCCTGTTAAAAGTCACAGTGAATCAAATTAAATTATACGGTTGATAATGAAAAAGTAAATGTATGAAGAAATGGACCCCGATTAAAATTCCCATTAGTCTCTCTACATTGTTAATGTATCTTCACAGGGAATATTAGGACACTGATGGGAAGACAAAAGCAGCAGGAGCAAAATTCTATATTTGAACATGAATCTATTTCAATGGCATTGCTTTGAGGAGACTTGAGTCGCTGAAGGCAGTCAAGAATCGGTGTTAAAAATTGCTTATTGTGTGTGTTTTACTGGAGTTGCGTTAATAATGTCTTTAATAGGATTTTTCTTGGTCTGAATAAAGCTTTCCTTTAAGAGAAATCTTGTAACAAGGTTATTAGCAATTGTTGAGGTATTTGTCCGACATAGAGATGAAGTGTGACCCCTATAAACTCCTCCTTAAGCTTTTACGACCACAGAACTGAATAATAAACCCTTTCTTGGGAAAAAAAACTGCTCATGGAACTGTTAAAAGCCTGCACATTACTCAGATGTAAAAGATACCGTCTCCTGCAAGCAGCCAGTGATAAAATTGGGTCTCAACTGGAGCACTAATTGATTTGAAAGTTCCCTCGGGCTGACTTGCTTGTTTTCCCCTCTGCTATCTTATACGTCATGCACTCAGTATTCCCACAACAGTCAAAATATTTTTATCCTGGTAATTAGATAAACTGTGTCTTTACACCAGGAATGTGTGATGTGTATTTGCTTGCTGTTTCAGAGTAGGAGAGGGACTGTCGGAGTAGGAGATTTTAATATACTCAGGATCCCTCAACTCAGCCTGGAACTGGAAACATTTATTTTTCCTTCATACTTACCTGCACTCTGTGGGGACACTGGGGCTACAGGAGAAATCAACAAAAATGCATTTCATACTATGACTTTGCTTGCCTTGTATAGAAATGAACAAATCAGATGAGACTAGTTATTGCAGCAAATTTAGTGTTCAATCTGACCCAGATTGACGAGGCTAGATACTTCTCTCTCCTGGTGAATGGCTGTGGCTTTAAAATCTCTTTCAACAGAAAATACTTTTCTGCACTCAGGGTTAAATTATTTTCTAGCTTGGCACTACTTCTGTTTCTGACTTTATAGTCCCAATGCAGCATACGGACTCAGCTGAGAACAATTCATGAAATAGTGTATAGAGATGTTTGTAGTGCATTTTAACATAATCAGACTACAAGTGGAGAAATAATATTTTATCCTGTCACTAACATAATATTTAAGGACTGATAATTATAAAATAATTACTTTAATAGGACTCAGAATGTACAAAACAATCCAAAGGACTGCAAGTCAAAAATTGCAATTTACTATAAAAGTATCATTTGATTTTTGAGAGTTTATAGCAACATAGAACCTATCAAGCCCCTGATATTCACAGGATACCATTTGTGGACATGACAGACAATGCCAATATTTATTATCAATCCTTTATTGCCTGTAAACTGAGAGGCACTTCAAAGTCAACTTTTCTGAGACCTGAGACCACATTGGTGATCCCAGAGTCAATTACAAGTGGATCTGGGATAAAGACAACACATTTATTTCCCTATTTGGGTTTTTACAACAATCTGGTTGTTTCATAGTTACTATTTCTGAGATAATCTCTTTTAAAAATTTCAGAATGACTCCTTGAATTTAAATTCCCATGTACTTCAGTAGGATTTGAATTCTCTGAATCAGCAGCCCAACAACAATCACTACCCTCTCATTCACCACTATCTCAGTCCTCAGCACACAACATGGTTCTCCAAAGGTTCAAATTGAACAACACAAATCACAAAAGCCAACTCAGTAATTTTGTGCTCACATTTCATTCTCTCCTTCATCTTCTACACTCGCCTGGGAATCGTTGGATCAGAAACAAATGCAGTTTAACCCACTTGCACCCTGGTCAAGTATTCCTTCCCAACCCAGAGCTTGAATTTATTTATGTGTCCCCCATGGGAAAATGCAGCAAATACTCAGCGAAACAGAAAGTGTCCATACTGAGAGAAACAAATTCGATATTTCGTCTGAGATCATAAACCTGTAACAGTAATTCTGATTCGCTCTCTGCAAGGTTATGCCTAATCTACCAATTATTTTCTGTCTTTACACTATAAAGGTCCTTGCTTCACGTTACTTCATATGGGGCGGGATGGATGGAACGGTTGTATTCAGAATCCCTGTAAATCCTCCCTGGGATTAAAAGGGAATTTGAAAAAGTGTATAATTACAGACAGTTGTATAACATAGAAACAGGCTCACTGGCCCATCATATTCATGCTGACCATGGTACTTATCTGTATAAGTCCCATTTAATCAACCCTTCTCTACACTGGTGATTCAAGCGCACATCCACATGTTTCTTAAATGTTGTGAGTGTGAGTGTCTCCATCTCCAACACCTTTTGGCATCCTTCCAGATTCCAGCCACTCTATGTGTGGAAAAAGGTCCCTCTCAGAGATCTCACCTTATGACCTCTTGTTTTGGACATAGAACCATCAACATAGTTTACAAATTGTGATTTGACTTGCTCACAGCCTGGTTGTGTTGCAGAACTGATTAGCGGCACTACACATACGCCCGTACCGGGAATTTAAGGGGACCTCCTCAAGGCCAAGCGTGCAGCTCCTCTCATTTACTATTTATACAGTCATACAGCCTTTCGGCCCAATTTGCCCACACTGACCAACATGCCCCATTTACAATAGTCTTACCTGCTTGCATTTGGCCCATATCCCACTAAATTTGTCCGATCCATGTACCTATCTATATGATTCTTAAACGTTGTGATAGTACCAGCCTCAACTGACTCCTCTGGCAGCTCGTTCCATACACACACCCCTCAGGTTTCTATTAAATCTTTCCCCCCTCACCTTAAACCTATGTTCTCTGGTTCTTGATTCCCCTATGCTGGGCAAGAGACTCTGTTCTTCTACCCGATCTATACCTCTCATGATTTTGTACACAAATTAAAATATTTTGTAAATGTATATTTAAATGTATTAAATAAAACATACATGCACATACATTGTACGCAATAAACATAGCCATACTGCGATTCCTCTCAGCCAGAAACAATTACACTGATATTGTCATTAATAAATTTGTGAAGATTTATGAGCATTGTTTACTGACTGCGCGGTGAAATTGTACCAGCAGCTGTTTTTTGTGTCTAATTAACAGCTAATTATCAAAAAAAAAGAGTTTGTGTGTTTGCCAATAAACTGACTCATACATTTTGTGGAGAATATTAGTAAATTAATTAGCATGGTCTGAGGCCAGTTGAATGAATGAACTTGCGAGCTGGGAAAGAGGCTGGATATAGATCCTGACAGAGGGAATGCTGCACTCTGCAACTTGCTGAGTGGTTGGATGCTCCCCATTTGATTGACCTGCAACTCCACAAATTGTGGTTGAATGACCTGGGTTTATCAGTGGCCAGAGCTGCACAAATTTAGGTGGATGTGAAATATCTGTCAGTTCAAAGCAAGAAAGATTTTTTTTTTTAAATTCATCCTTGAGGTTTGCATGCTGTTGGCAAGCCAAACATTTATTACCCTTCCTGAGTTGCGCTTTCCTAGCATAGGTAACTGGGGAACAGATTAGTGGTGCATCGTTGCCGTTAAAATGAAACTTTGCATGCTAGGAAATGAAAATACAAAAATGTTGGAAACACTTGGCAGGTCAGGCAGCATCCTTGGAGAGAGAAACAGTGAATGTTTCAGGTCCGTGCGCCTTTGTAGGTGCTGGGAAAGCCATATAAAATGGTCATAGAGCCAGAGGTGAAAGTAACTTAAATTCTTACCTGTTCGTGGTGTCACTAACATAGCAGACTTGACCTGTTTAGAATTCAGTTTAATGGTCATGCTCTTGTTGAATTTTCGTCCCACTTGAATTTACAAAGATAATACATTTTGTTTATTTTTGTCACCAGTACCAAGATATAAAGAAAAGCTTCATGCCTTCTGAGTCTAAATGGTTCATTGTTAATTCTGGAGTTGCCTTTTTCCACACTGAGTTATGGTTTCAGCTTGTTTTTGTTAAAGGAAAGGAAGCCTAAAAAATCATCTACTTTGTTGAAATTAGTGTCTTCTCCAACCCAACAAAGTAAAGTTTTCTGTTGGGGATCTGTTTTACTCCAATTTATATAACCATATAACCATATAACAATTACAGCACGGAAACAGGCCCTCTCGGCCCTTCCAGTCCGTGCCGACCATTTGTTTTCCCCTAGTCCCATCTACCTGCACTCAGACCATACCCCTCCATTCCCTTCACGTCCATATACCTATCCACTTTACTCTTAAATGTTAAAATCGATCCTGCCTCCACCACTTCTGCTGGAAGCTCATTCCACACAGCCACCACGCTCTGAGTAAAGAAGTTCCCCCTCACGTTACCCCGAAACCTCTGTCCCTTAATTCTCATGTCATGCCCTTTTGTTTGAATCTTCCCTACCCTCAATGGGAAAAACGTATCCACGTCAACTCTGCCTATCCCTTTCATCATTTTAAAGACCTCAATCAAGTCCCCCCTTAACCTTCTGCGCTCCAAAGAATAAAGACCTAACTTGTTCAACCTTTCTCTGTAACATAGTTGCTGGAACCCTGGCAACATTCTAGTAAATCTCCTCTGTACTCTCTCTATTTTGTTGACATCCTTCCTATAACTAGGCGACCAAAATTGTACACCATACTCCAGAATTGGTCTTACCAATGCCTTGTACAATTTAGTCCTTTACAACCTTTAGTCTTACATTTAAATTTACAACCTTTAGTCTTAGATAAAGGTTGGAAACAGTCGCTTCAGCCCATTGAATTTCCACCAACTCATTTACACCAACCTGTTTACACTCATCCCATATAATCCCATTTTTTATACTCCCCACATCATGACAACCTTCCCCACCCCCATATTCTACGACTCACCTGCACACTCCACTAGTCTTTGGGATGTGGAAGGAATCGAGCACCTGAGGATACCCACACAGTCACAGTGCGACTGTACAAACTCCATACAGAGCGTGCCAGGGACCAGGAATGCACCTGGGTTACTGCCACTGCCGCTGATGAAGCAGCTATGCCACTGTGCTGCCCTAAATGGCCACTTATTGGAAGAAGCAGATTGCACCTTACACAGCCTCAAAACTCCCTTGCTCTTCCAAAAGGTGGTGGAAGGCACATCTGACTGATGCATTGAACTGCAAACTAGATGTAGTGTTCGATTCACTGCATCAGTATCTTCAGTCATGGCCTCTCATTCAGATGGCTTGATGCAACTGAACCCTGGCTGAACTGTTGTTCAAGCAGTCAATTGCTCGAGGGGAATTCAATTCAGGAACATTTCAATATGTTGATCAGTGGAGTGTTGAGGCAGTGTTGTGTGTCCACATTCTCCTTATGGTGTCACTCCTTGTGTTGAATGGAGGACAGGAACCTGCCTACAAGAAGGCGATTTAATAGTAATTCTATCCAGTAGCTTGCAAGACTATGCAACAAGAACTTGCAGTTATATTGTTCTTCAGCATTGGAAAACATCCCTAACACTTCACAAATGCAGCTGCAAAAGGAGCCTAAAGGGGCTGTCCCACTGTAGGAGTTAATTCAAGAGCTCTCCCGAGTTAAAAAAAAAATCGAACTCGTGGTAAGCACGTAGACTGTACGTAGTGGGTACGTCGGAGCTCGGGACGCTAACGGCAGGTACTCGGGGAAACGCGGTAAGCTCGTGAAGATTTTTCAACATGTTGAAAAATGTCCATGAGAGCCCCGAGTACCTATGAACGGCTAGTACCGTAATTCTCCGAGTTTGAATCAGGGAAAACTCTGGAGAACTCTTGAATTAGCTGGTGCAGTGGGACAACCCCTTTACACTAAGCCCACTGGCATGGGCGCTGTGTTTTAAGAAGGGGGAGAGAGGCAGTAGGGAGAGATTTAAGAAGGGACATCCAAAATTTAGGGCAGGCAATTTATTTATTTATTTTTATTTATTTTTTAAATATGGAACGCTTCACGAATTTGCGTGTCATCCTTGCGCAGGGGCCATGCTAATCTTCTCTGTATCGTTCCAATTTTAGTATATGTGCTGCCAAAGCGAGCACAGGGCAGGCAATTTAAAGCACAATACTGTCTTGATTTCTCATTTGATTGAATTGAAGACTCAAATATTGTGATGTGATTTCTGTAACTGTCAGACACAGTGTTGACCAATTTAAAAATAAAATATGTTAGCTTCTCAACTGTATTTACTCTGCAGCTCATTCCATTACCCTGCCATTTGAAGGTGACAAGCTGTAATTTTATGCCTTACTCTGAAAGATGACTTGAAGACTGTGTATTCACCAGGGCAGATTCTGATTAAATAAACACCATGTTAATGTTGCCAACATCTATTTAATACTTCCTGCCTCATTTGAAATTTAAATAAGGTACAATATGTCTTGTGTATTTTTTTCCTCCAATTCAGTTCCTTCTTAGTAACCAAAGGGAAAATAATGCTTTGCAGCTTGTGAGTGTTAACATATACCATCTGAAAAGAAAAGTGATATCATCGCCACCTGCCTCTGAAACGTCATGTCTGAGTGACTAACAAATGTTGCCACCTATCCCCTTCTTTGTCTGGATTTTCAATTGTTTTTGAGCTTTTGTTGACTAATTCTTCAGAAGTAGGCATCATTTCGGGACCAGTGATCACAATACCATTAGTTTCAATATAATTATGGAGAGAGTCAGAACTGGACCTAGGGTGGAGATTTTTGATTGGAGAAAGGCTAACTTTGAGGGAATGCGTAAGGATTTAAAAGGAGTGAATTGGGGACACTCTGTTTTATGGGAAGGATGTAGAAGGGAAATGGAGGACATTTAAAGGGGAAATTGTAAGAGTACAGAATCTTTATGTCCCTGTTAGGGTGAAAGGAAATAGTAAACATTGGAAAGAGCCATGGTTTTCAAGGGAAATTGGACACTTGTTTTGAAAAAAGAGAGATATCTACAATAATTATATGAGGTATGGAGTAAATGAGGTGCTAGAGGAGTATAAAGAATGTAAAAAGAATCTTAAGAAAAAAATTAGGAAGGCTAAAAAGAGATATGAGGTTGCTTTGGCAAGAAAGGTGAAAGTAACTCCAAAGGGTTTCTACAGCTATATTAATAGCAAAAGGATAACGAGGGATAAAATTGGACCATTAGAGAGACAGAATGGACAGCTATCTGCAGAGCCAAAAGAGATGGGGGAGATATTGAACAATTTCTTTTCTTCGGTATTCACCAAGGAGAAGGATATTGAACTATGTGAAGTAAGGAAAAAAAGTAGAGTAGCTATGGAAATTATGAGATTCAAAGAGGAGGAAGTACTGACACTTTTGAAAAATATAAAAGTGGATAAATCTCCAGGTCCTGATAGGATATTCTCTAGGACATTGAGGGAAGTTAGTGTAGAAATAGCAGGAGCTATGACAGAAATATTTCAAATATCATTAAAAATGGGAATAGTGCCGGTGGATTGGCGTACTGCGCATGTTGTTCCATTGTTTAAAAAGGGTTCAAAGAATAAACCTAGCAATTATAGACCTGTTAGTTTGACGTCAGTGGTGGGCAAATTAATGGAAAGGATACTTAGAGATAATATATATAAGCATCTGGATAAACAGGGTCTGATCAGGAACAGCCAACATGGATTTGTGCCTGGAAGGTCATGTTTGACAAACCTTCTTGAATTTTTTGAAGCGGTAACTAGGGAAATTGATAAAGGTAAAGCAGTGGATGTTGCCTATATGGATTTCAGTAAGGCCTTTGACAAGGTTCCCCATGGAAGGTTGGTTAAGAAGGTTCAATCTTTGGGTGTTAATGGTGGAGTAGCAAGATGGATTCAACAGTGGCTGAATGGGAGATGTCAGAGAGTAATGGTGGATGGCTGTTTGTCAGTTTGGAAGCCGGTGACCAGTGGGGTGCCTCAGGGATCTGTGTTGGGTCCACTGTTGTTTGTCATGTACATCAATGATCTGGATGATGGGGTGAAAAATTGGATAAGAAAGTATGCAGATGATACTAAGATAGGTGGTGTTGTGGATAATGAAGTAGATTTTCAAAGTCTACAGAGAGATTTGGGCCATATGGAAAAGTGGGCTGAAAGATGGCAGATGGAGTTTAATGCTGATAAGTGTGAAGTGCTACATCTTGGCAGGACAAATCAAAATAGGACGTACAAGGTAAATGGTAGGGAATTGAGGAATGTTGTGGAACAGAGAGATCTAGGAATAACTGTGCATAGTTCCCTGAAGGTGGAATTGCATGTAGATGGGGTGGTAAAGAAAGCCTTTGGTGTGCTGGCCTTTATAAATCGGAGCATTGAATATAGGAGCAGGGAAGTAATGTTAAAATTGTACAAGGCATTGGTGAGACCAATTCTGGAGTATGGTGTACAGTTTTGGTCGCCTAATTATAGGAAGGATGTCAACAAAATAGAGAGAGTACAGAAGAGATTACTAGAATGTTGCCTGGGATCCAGCAACTATGTTACAGAGAAAGGTTGAACAAGTTAGGTCTTTATTCTTTGGAGCACAGAAGGTTAAGGGGGGACTTGATTGAGGTCTTTAAAATGATGAAAGGGATAGACAGAGTTGACGTGGATAAGCTTTTCCCATTAAGGGTAGGGAAGATTCAAACAAGAGGGCATGACATGCGAATTAAGGGACGGAAGTTTAGGGGTAACGTGAGGGGGAACTTCTTTACTCAGAGGGTGGTGGCTGTGTGGAATGAGCTTCCAGCAGAAGTGGTGGAGGCAGGATCGATTTTAACATTTAAAAGTAAAGTGGATAGGTATATGGACGGGAAGGGAATGGAGGGGTATGGTCTGAGTGCAGGTAGATGGGACTAGGGGAAAACAAATGGTCGGCACAGACTGGAAGGGCCGAGAGGGCCTGTTTCCGTGCTGTAATTGTTATATGGTTATAGGCAAGACAGCATGTCTTGACCCTGCATAGTTGCCCTTGAGATGGTGGTACTGAGCTGGCCTTTGAACCGTTGCAGTTTAGATGCACATAGTTTTATTGTAAAGATGTATATACTGTAGGAAGTTGTGACATTGCCGGATACTCAACCTCTGAACTGCTCCAGTATTCCCATACAATACCAAACTGTACTTAAAATATATGATGTACAATCAGTGAAAAACAGGAGTGGGCTATGCTGCGTGGTTCTTCAAGCCTGTTCTCCCATTTGGAGTATGGCTTACCCTCCATCATAATTTCTAAATGTCCTTTGTTGCCTCTTGTGTCTAGAAATCCATCTTTTTCCTTCTTAAGTACATTCAGCAGCGTGACATCCACAGTCTTCTGAGGCAGAGAATAACTCGGTTAACCACACAGACTGAAGAAATGTACCCTTTTCTCAGTTCTCAATGTTTTATCCCAAATCTTGACATGGTGATCCCTGATTCGAGGACCCTTCCGTTCCCTGTAGGGAATACTCCCTGCAGGAAATTTGCACATTTTAAAAATACCTCTTGTTCTTCTCGACTGGTATATCCAGCACATTATCCGACATTTTCATCACCTCCAACGGGATCCCACTACTAACCACATCTTCCCATCTCCACCCCTTCCTGCTTTCCGCAGAGGCCATTCCCTCCGCAACTCCCTGGTCAACGTCCCTTCCCACACAAACCACCCCCTCCCAGGTACCTTCCCTCGCATCCGCAGGAGATGCAACACCTGTCCCTATACCTCCCCTTGACTACGTCCAAGGACCCCGACAGTCCATTCAGGTGAGGCAGAGGTTCACTTGTACCTCCTCCAACCTAATCTACTGAATCAGCTGTTCCAGGTATGGACTCTAGTATATCCAGGCCTGATTGACCCAATCTCTGATTGGTCAACAAACAGTAAGGGTTCATTTAAAAAAATCAAATCCAACATTTTTAGCTGGTGAAGAGGTGCCAGTTTTCTCACAGTATCTCTCAGGTTTAGGCAATTTGAAATCCTTCAGAAATGTTCAAGTTGATATCAGGTTCCGCTCTTACATTCACTTCTACATCAAGACCATCACCTCATCGAGCAAAACAGCATGGACACATCCTCCATCCCAATCTCATTCATGCTGAGCAAAATGCCAGTCTTGACCCTTTTACCTACGTGTTGCCCATATTCCTCTAAACCTTTCCTCTCTATGTACTTATCCAAATGTCTATTAAATGTTGCGACTTTATCTGCCTCAACCACTTCACCTTCACAATTCCATATAAACACTACCCCCCAGTGTGATGATGCTGTGCCTCTAAAATCTTTTCCCTCTCACCTTCCTTCTATGCCCTCATTTTTTGTAGTTCCCCTTCGCTGAGAAAAAGACTGCATTCACTTTATCTATGCCCCCTCACGATTTTATACACCCCTATCAGCTCATCCTCCATCTCCTGCACTCCATGGAATAAAGTCCAAGACTGCCCAATCTCTCCCAAACCTCTGAATCCTGGCAATATTTTTGTAATTCTTCTTTGAACTCTTTCCAGCATAATGGCATATTTTCCATAGCAGATTAACCAAAATGGTACACAATTGTATACGTATAACGCAGAGAGTGAAGATACCCAAAAAATTGAACTGAACTCATTTGGAGATTAACCACAGTCATAAATCATACTGTCCAAATTTACACTGCTGATTGAGCTCCGAGTTATTTCAGTATCAATTGACGTCCTCTTTTTGTACTTACATTTCTTAATTTGTGTGGTTGCTTCAGTGTAGTTAGTTTAACCGTTCCAACTTCAGCCCAACTCGCAGCCAGAAAGATCTGAAGTCTTGGGTACTAACTTTCCAGATTTGTCCTGGAGTTTCTGGCGACAACCTGGAAAAAGGTTTGAAGAGCCATTGGATTGTGTATGATTTCTTTTGTTTTTAACTAACCATATATGTTGGTGATGATTGGATTTGAAAAATATTGGAATAAAACCAAAATGCAGGCAATCTGCTGCATTCTGGTAACATCTACAGAGAGCTGGTCTTTCTTCAGAACAAATGTTAAACTGTGCCTGACCTGTTTCCAGCATTTTCTGTCCTTATTTTAGATTTTGAGCTTTTTCATTTTCAAGTTATGTTGTAGAGAATTAATTTGACTGGTAATCAGAAGCTTGTGACCATGCATGTAGACTGGTGCAGTCGGCTTCGGAACATTTACCCAACCTACATTTGGTCTCCTCAGATGGTGAAATGGTTGGTTTTAAAACTCCTGTACGTGTTCAGGGAGGTGTTGCGGAGAGGAGTGGGCCAATTGAGTTGATTGAGGAGTGCTGCCAGGAGCTGTTGAAGTATAGGGGTTAAATGGTGGCAGGAATTAAGCTGAAATATATTTACCCCTCATTGTGAGCACTAGTAAGGGACCGAGTAACTTTCCTGATATTATCATTTGGAATGAAAGTAATTACAAATTAGAGGATAAGAAAGTACTTCCTGCTTCATCCAGAGGGAGTTGCCGACTTGCTGTTAGGAAATTTGAACAAAGTGAAAGACGGTAGTAAAACCCTGCAAATCTGGTAGTTTGGAAGTCCTGACAGTCTGGCATCTGGTTCACTCATTAACCTGGAATGATTCGGGGGGTCCAGAGTGCTACCTCTGTGTGGCCAGTGGGGTTTGAGTGCGGAAGTCCAGTGGGTGGGTTTGTGGAGCTTGGACCATGAGTACTTGTATATTTCCTGCTCCCTCTAAATCCACGGAGTTCACTGGGAAATGTATTATATCATAGTGTAACGTAAAATAAATGGTAGAAAAAGTGTCTGTGAATTTATCCAATAATCCAGAAAATGTGTTAACCCAGCACCACCCGCGAGTGCAAGATTAATATTTTACTGTAGCAAAAATGTTGCCATTGATATCTGCTTTCAAAACACCCCAACCATTTTCTTCTTCACACATTCCAGAGCACTCAGGAAACGTGGTCACAGAAAAACTTCCCTCAGACAGCCTGTGAGGCCCGGATTAAACCCAGGTCTCTGGCACTCTGTCCACTGTGCAACCATGTGTGTTCTCAGTAAAGAATGAGGAACTTTCATTTACGTCGTACCTTTCGAAGCCAAAATGAATAATAGCCAATGTACACGGGTCACATACATTGCAGATACCTTCAGTGATTTTGGTGGGGGGGACAAAGATTGGCCTTGGCATTTAAAATATGTCCTCTGCACTTCCCTTAAAACTGCTGTGCAGTCATTTCTGCCCACCTGCTCAGGAAGCCAACATCTTGGCTGAATGCTTCATCAAATAGGCAGCGTTTCTGAAAGCTGGCTAGCTTGTGTACACAGGTCCCCAGAGTAGAGATTAATCCCATGACAGCCTTCATGACAACGGGCAACCTACTGCGGACTGTGTACCAAGGCTGTGAAAGCTGCAGTAAGTACAATGTCCTGGCGTGTTCCTCTAACCGTACCTTAAACCTGAATGCCAGGCTTTGAATCTGAGAGGGTTAAACAGCAGAACCAAATCAAAAGTGATTGTGTTCTTGATTGTTTGTGAGAAAGTACTTGCTGCTCACCATTTTATCTCTTAATGAATAGAGACTGCTGAAGTAAGGTTTGGATAATTGAGTTTATAATTAATTACCCATAACCCTCATCAGATAAACTGGTTGCAGTGATATTTTCCCCTCTTTTTCCACACTCCCTCGAGCCCGTCCTTCTTTGTCCTTGCGTTGACAGGTTGCACTTATCAGTGTTCTTCTTAAGGCCTCTACCCTCTCTCTGTATTTTGTGGTCAGTTTTCCCTTCTTGTGAGTGAGCTTTACAATCACACCGACTGTCTGGGGGTCAGATGATGAATTAGCCATAGGAGGCAACGTTAAGCTTTATTACAGATCAGCTGGGTGATAGGACAGAACTGTCACTATTTGTCCATCTTTCTGCATTGGCACTGACTGGCTACTTGACAGCTCAAGACAAAAGGGACCCGTCTGAGATTTTAAAGAAAGCAAGCGAGAAAGTATTCATTCCATAAAAACAGCCGTCTTCTTTGGTTTGTCGGGATTTAAAGGCCCATGCCTGATTTCTTTGCTACCTACATTTGCATTCCCTGCAATGCCTATGGTTCATTGATTAACTCATGTAACCAGTGTAGGTCTCTTATGAATATAAAGTCCTTATTAAAAAATCTTTGTATTTTTAAATCTCTAAAGCTAAATTTAAACAAATACAGGGTAAATTCAGATTTAATGCCATTGAATATTAGTTTGGAATTAAACAAAACTGGTGGAGGTTTATGTTGTCGGATAGTGCCTGTGAGGGGAGAAACAGAGTTAATGTTTCTTCAGAACTGGGAAAGTTAGATGGAACAGTTCTAACAACAGAGAGAGGAAGGATAAATGAAAAGAAGATCAGTTTTCTCTTCTCTCCTCCAGTTCTACCTTTCTCTGCACTTTGAAACTAGTTTTTTTTCTGTACCTCCCCCTCCCTCTTCCCGTCCCCTCGTTCTCCTCCTCTCTCTCCTCATATCACCACACTCCCTGCAGGTTGATTTCATTGTGTAAGGCCCTGAATTAAGAGAATTGTTTTAGTTTGGGTACACGGGACATTCTGTAATTTAACCTTCCTCAGAGTGCATTACATTCCAATCTGAACTTAAAGCTATCACCATGTTTGCAAAAAGTTAAATAGTGTTTTTCATATGGATCAAATAAATTCCAAAAAATCCTCTTATTCAAAGGGTTTTTAAGTGACCAACTTGCAGGAAATGGCATCCCTTCATAACATTGTCATGTTTTTTGAAAACCGACAGATTTCTCAGTAATCCTTCTCCCCTCTGTGGTCTCACCCACAATTTTGATTATTTTTATTTGATATTTGAGTTTGGGGCAATTATCAAAGAATGTTCCCTCTTGCCTGTCTCCGAGGGCTTTGTGACCTGACACATTGAGATACCGTGCAGCAAATCCCTCAAGTTCCATACTTAGCGTGATTTACTATCCAGGTAGCAGATTTTACTGGAGGAAAATAAATTTACATTAATACAGTTCCTTGTCACAGCCCTCAGACATCCCAAAGCATTTTACTGCTATAGAAGTGGTTTTGAAGTGAAGTCACCGACTTAATGTCTGAAGTAGTTTGTACATAGCAAGATCCAAAATGCAGAAATAAGAAGCTGATTAGATAACTTGCTTTGAGTGAAGAGTGAGTAATAAATATTGTTGCAGGACCTTGCGCATAATTTCACTGCTCTTGACTAAAGCAGCCTTTTCTGGATTGTGTAATCCCAAATGAAAGAGAGATTACTTTGGGTTGTGATTGCATCCAAAAGATGCAAAACATTCGCACAACCACTCTGTGGTGTCAGCCGAAGTCTTGTGTTTGTCTTTGCTGATTCTAGGGGTCTTCATGTTCTATGGGGTAAAAGGCTACCACCATGGGTAGATCAAGAATTCAGCCACATTTCCATCTAACTAAATAAAAGAAAACTAGAAAAGAATTTGTCAAGAAGTATGTTATTAATAGAGTAAATGAAAGGCTGGATTTGTAAACTCATTGTTCCGTTTGGTAGGCACACACAATGTACACATGCTCACTGTGCTACATTGACCTACTTTGAAATGATTGGCCAGTTGACCTGATATCAGTAGTAGGAAGGTTGCTTCAGTAGTAATACCAGGTTGCTTGAACAATCTTTGGGTGGTATCACCACCCACTTATGTCTGACTAGACATTCTTTTAGGTAGTTAAAGGGCCTGTCCCACCAGCATGCGATTGCATGCAGCTAGCACGACCTAACGTGGTCGCTTGAGCCATACGGCCTCGTGATGCCGGTCCCACTTCGATCGCCGGAGGCGTATCGAGTTGTGCGGGGCTGGTCCCGACATCGCGCGGGGTTCCGAAAAACTGACACTGTCCAAAAATTCCGCGAGCCAACGGCCTGTCGGCCCGCAGCCGCATTGAGGAAGTGCGCAGTGTCACAACGTCGTACGCAGCGTCTTGACGTCGTACGCCTAGCACGTGGCGTTGCGCGATGACGTCACCGCCCGGCGTGCCGTTGCGTGATGACCTCACCGCCCGACGTCCAAATTCAGTCGGCCCACCTCCTGCCCAGCTGGTTGGTGAGTATGATGTCGGACCAGCCCCGCACAACTCCATATGCCTCCGCGGTTCGAATTGGGACCGGCACCACGAGGCCGTACGCCGCAAGCGACCACGTTTGGTCACGCTAGACGCATGCAAACGCATGCTGGTGGGACAGGCCCTTAACCAGCAGTTTAGATAAAGGATAATCAGCAAAGGAGATGTATTGGGATTGTAAAAAAATATTATTATGGCTGGATTGAAGGGCTTTAGCAATGTACAGTGGCTCAGAAGCCCCTATAATTAATGTGATCTGCTAATGAGGAAGTCAAGGATCCAATTGTATAACGAGGAGCAGAGACCAAGTTCCCCGAGTTTCATGGTAAGTTTAGAAGAGATGATGTTGTTGAACGTTGAGTTGTAATCAATGAATAACAGCCTTATTGTCCAAGTAGTCATGTGGAGCATCTGTGCATAAATTGTAGAGATATCCTTTTAAGGTGATGGATTTGATTGATGTGATGATCAAATATATGTAATAACAGTTCTTAACGGAAATTTTAATGACTCTTCAGGTAGAATGTTATCTTTATTCTTTCCCACTGAGTGGCTTACAAGATGGGGTTGTACATCATAGTAACAGACCTTTGACATAATATGCCCATGCCCCCTGCTGAACCTATCTACATTACGGGTGGGCCGTAGTGTTCCATTGTTCGGCAAGATAAAGGTTATGCAGGTTGATTCAAGAAACTGATGTTGCAGGTCTGCTTCCACAACCTCTTCAGACAGTGCGTTCCAATTTGCTCAATTTTATCAAAACTTATATACATCGAAAACCTCTGCAAATAATACTCAAATTACAAATTTCTTAGATAACTGTAATCTTCCAAAATTAAATATGGTGGAACAAGAGGCATTAGGAGCTCAGATTACACTACAGGAAATAGAAGAAACAATTAGTTCGTTGAAGAATGGCAAAACCCCAGGACCAGATGGCTTTAGTAATGAAGCTTTTGCAGTGGCAATATTTATTCAAAGTATTGGAAAAATTTAACATGGGAGATAATTTTATTTCATGGGTAAAATTATTATATGATAAGCCGACGGCTAGAATACTGACTAATAATATATTATCCCCGAAATTCCACTTAGCAAGGGGCAATAGGCAGGGGTGCGCGTTATCGCCCCTGCTATTTGCACTAGTGACAGAGCCTTTAGCTGAAAGTATAAGAAGCCATCCGAATATTCATGGGTATATTACCAAACACTCAAATAATAAAATGTCATTATATGCAGACGACATATTATTATATATTACAAATTTGCAAATTAGCATACCAAATATACTAACTTTAATAGAGGAATTTGGTTATTTTTCAGGATATTGAATAAATTGGAACAAAAGCGAAATTATGACAATAAAACCTCAAGAGTCGACACATCTGTTGAAATTCCCTTTTAGGATTACAACAGAAAAATTTAAGTATTTGGGCATCCAAATTACTAGGAACTATAAATCATTACTCAACGCAAACTATATGCCTTTATTAACTAAATTAAATGGGCTGATTAAATTTTGGAAGACACTGCCGATGTCTTTAATAGGCAGAATAAACGCAATAAAAATGATCTTCTTACCACAAATATGGTACCTATTTCAATCAATACCAATATACATACCTAAATTTTTTTCCAAAAAATTAGATTCTGATATTATAAACTTCATATGGGATTATAAATCACACAGAATTTAAAAAAAAACACTTGTGTAAATCTAAAGAATCAGGGGGACAGACACTCCCTAACATTGTATTATTGGGCAGTGAATAATAAAAATATAATCTGCCCAACAGGTAGATTGGATAAGAATGGAGAAAGAGGATTGTTCCCCTTATAATATAGGAGCGATCCTTCTTTCCCCGATAAAACTGAACAATGTAATATACAAGAAGAATCCAATTATTCATAGTATAATACGAATTTGGAAACAAATAAAATTAACTTTAAAATTAAGAAAATTATCGCTTCTTTCTCCAATAGCTAATAATCCCTCATTCAAACCATCCATTATTGATAAAACGTTTATCCATTAGGAAAGAATAGGAATTAAAATGATGGGAGATATGTATGAAATGGGAAAACTTTTATCATTCCAACAATTACAACTAAAATATAATTTGAAAAGTAATCAATATTTCAAATACCTTCAAATTCAACATTATTTGAAGAAGTATATACAAAGATATCAAACTTTAACCCCAGATCTATTGGAGGAAGGAATGAATAGAAAGGCAGAATCAAGCAATTTAATATCTTACTTATGTAATATAATTCTAAATATAGAAACACCAATGACAGAAGCAATTAGAAGAGACTGGGAACAAGAGTTATTGATAAAAATTCCGAACGATAGATGGGATAAAAATTTATTATATGTAAACAAATGTTCAATGAATGCAAGACATAACCTAATTCAATTTAAAATTTTACATAGATTATATTATTCGAAAACAAGACTGAATAAAATATTTTCAAATGTTTCCCCCATCTGCGACAAATGTCTAACTCAAAATGCCACTATAGCTGTATACATTTTGGAATGAAATTTTTGGAATTTTTACAAAACTATTTAACACAAAATTGAACCCCAATACTGAATTGATTATCTTTGGATCAATGGAAGAGGGAAGTAAACTAACTATATTCCAAGAAGCTTATCTTAATTATGGTCTAATAACAGCGAAAAAACTTATACTTAAATTTTGGAAAAACGCACCTACGCCAACATTCAAAATGTGGATCTCAAACATGTCTGAAATGCTACATTTTGAAGAAATGAGATTCCTCTTACTAGGCAAAGTAGACCAATTCTTAAAGATTTGGTCTCCGTTTATCAACTTTTTACAAGCATATGGTGCAACATAACATAACCTTTGAAATTAAATGGTTTAGATAGGTAGATCTTTCCTAATCTCTCTTTTTTTTACTTTTTCCTTTTCTTTCAATCTTTTAACTTCTCACCTCTGTCCTTTATTTCTTTTCAAAAGAAATAAAGGACAGAGGTGAGAAGTTAAAAGATTGTTTCTACTCGCTTGTCTATCTATTCCGACACTCTTTATTTCTTTTTTCTCTCACTGTTCTTTTATTATTGAACCAAAAGTATGAAGTTGTACAAGAATGAAAATATGTATTTATGTATTAGGTACTTAAGTACCAGACTAAAAAGACAGTGCGTTCCAGATTCCAACCATACTCATCGCTGTATTGCAACAAACAGCTTGTGGTGAATCTGTGGAATTCTTTGTCACAGAAGGCTGTGGAGCCAAGTCAATTGATATTTTAAAGGCAGAGTTAGATAGATACTTGATTAGTACGGGTGTCAAGGGTTATGGAGAGAAGGCAGGAGAATGGGGTTAGGAAGGAGAGATAGATCAGCCATGATTGAATCGTGAAGCAAACTTGATGGGTGAATGGCCTAATGCTGCTCCTATCACTTATGACCTTGTATTAACACCTTTAACTATCATTTTATCCAAATCTTGTTATCCAGGTGTAATGCAGGCTGTCCTATTCTGTTCACTGTTTTTCTGTATTGAAGAACCTCAATCCAGAAAACTAGACTGGTGTTATTTCCATTACTTTTGCCAACTACTGTATTGTCTTCCTTAAACGTGTTTTAAAGTGTAGACCATTTATGCCACAGAGCTTGGTTGAGACTTTAAATTCAAGGGCACATTGATATTAATGCTGTACATTTAGGCTGGTCCTAAACCAGAGAGCACAATTTTGTTGACCCATTATATCATCAATTCCCCTAATCTTTGGAGCAATTGGAATACTGTATGTGCCATGATTAATTGAGAGATTTAAGCATCGTGTCAGTGAGGAGCCATAAGGCTGTGTTTCAGTCACTGCATTTCTTTCTTGAATTTTTATAAATAGCAGATGGAGTGATGACTTGTTCGTTATCTGACATAAATACCACGTTGCATTGAAATGAGTTGCACCTGATGTCCATCTCAGATGCAAAACTACATCCTTTTGAGTGCCAGTGGCAGACTAAAAATTAATAAATTGCTCTGTAAATGGTGTAGATACTTAAGAAAAATTGGTCAGCTAATTTAGCACAGCTTGAACTAGGGTACCTATAGCTGGCTGCAGTCTGGAGTAATGTTGTCGAAGCCTTTATTAATTGCACTTCGCAAGCAGTGACAGTTTTGTTGCTACTGGCAACTTTCTTCATTAAACTTAAAGCCTGTGTCAAATCCCATTAGCTGAACTGTGGGTACATTACATTTGTATTCTTCACGATCTCCCAGTATGACAGTTCCAGTTGTGCGGAGACGAGGCGGGGGAGACATGTTTTAATGTAATAAACCGTACAAACCGCCGTCGTTAGGGCTGAAGTGTGTCAATCACAATGAGTGGTGCAACACTTACTGGCGATTCCCTTTTAAGCCAGCGGAGAATAGAGTGCTTTAACTCAGTTTTTATTTAAACAAGGTTGCTTCCACATCATTACGACTTGGATCTTGCTCTGGTTTTATCTGTTTTGATGAGCAAGTTGTGTGATGGACATTTGCACTGTGAGGGGAAATGATCGGGATAATGATGAGGAGGTCAGCCCTCATTCTCTAACCTTCTGAGAGAGGCTGCAGCTTATGGATACTAATGTACATGACACTCCAGGTGCATATGGCATTAGAATGAATTTTCTAAGTTGTTACATCTCTGTCATCACTGAGTGCTTCAAACACATTTTACAAGACATCTCTGTTACCTCTCTTCATAACATTTATGGATGGATATTTTCTTTACACAGGTGTAAAGTGATCTTGCTTTTTTACAAATGCATTTACAATCTTGCTTCACCAAGTGCATTGAAAGCTTCTTTTCCTGCTTGAACCAACCAACAAGAAGCAAAATTATTTGCCAAGGTGTTTCTTTAATCGCAATGATGTTGAAGTTGGGGGCTTTATTTGATTAAGAAACTGTAGGAAGTCAAGAAGCTCAGTTTCAGTGGGATTATAATAGGGTGCTGCAAGATCATTTTAAATGGTAAGGATCAATTACTTTTGCAGACTAGAAAGTAAAGCTCGTTACCTCATGTGAATGCAGAAGATCGGATGAGTGCCACATTTTCTCCAAGTATTTGGTTGCTCTTTATGAGTATCTGAGGAGTTTAAGACCTGTGTTTCAAACTTCTATATTTCCATTTTGATCAGTTTTTAAAAAGAATATGTTCTCAATATATTAAAAGCATGATTCAGTGAGTAGGCGGGCTGCAATGGACTGCAGTTTTTCTGGAATAGCAAAAAGAACTGTGAGCAATATCTTAAGGCTAGAACAAGTGATCAAACTTGTTCTGACCCCTCAAAGTAATTAAGGTGCTGGGCGACTGTCTTGCGCTTTTAATTAGGTTTTAGTCCCTTATTCTAACAGTCAATGTAGCTGGAGAGGAGATTGTAATCTTAATACCATCCATGCAGACTCACCTAATCAAAAGCAATCTTGTAGCATGGTTTTCAGGCACCTGGTGGGCACATCATTTATCTTCACAAGCCTAAATGTGGTCAGCAAAAAGCTCACCTCAGCAGGAATCCAAGTAACTGCATAAAACATCAATGATTTAGTGAGAAAAACATCATAAGGAATGTAAGATATTGTTCATATAATGAAAACAGAGATTGTTGGAACTACTTAGCAGGCCAGGCAGTATCTGGGTAAAACAAATCCATTTTAATGATTCTGCTTTGAACGGAATGATATTAAAACATTGATGACTGTACACATTAACTCTGTTTCTCTCAACACATATTGTCTGGCCTACTCAGTATTTTCTGGGTATTCTTTCAGATTTTAGTCTCCAGTTTTGCTCGTATTATTGTCAAATCATACCGAACAAGAGACCATCAGTGTAGAGCAAAAGAGAAAAGGAAAAAAGAAACAGTTGTCACTGTTAGTGTATGAAACACAGCAGTTAACTTGTGGATGGCAAATTCTCAGGAGTGGAATTAGTGATGTATGATGGGGGGGAAGAAGTATTAGCCAGGACACTAGATTGGCTTAGGGTACACAAAAAGCTGGAGAAACTCAGCGGGTGCAGCAGCATCTAAGGAGCGAACTAGATTGGCTTAATTGTACTTGGAAATAGTGGTGTGGGAACATTTCGGGAAGCGTAGTGGTAGGGCAGATAGAGCTGCCACTTTGCAGCGCCAGAGACCCAGGTTCGATCCTCACCTCTGGCACTGTCTGTGTGGAGTTTTGAATTTCTCCCTGTGACTGTGGTTGCATTCAGGTGCTCCAGTTTCCAACCATATCACTAGATTCTGATTATAATTAAATGGTCATTGTAAGTTACGTCTCAGAGTAGGTACAGTGGCTTGCAAAAGTATTCATACCCCTTCAACTTTTCCACATTTTGTCACGTTACAACCACAAATGTAATTGTATTTTATTGGGATTTTATGTGATAGACCAACACAAAGTGGTGGATAATTGTGAAGTGGAAGGAAAATGATACATGGTTTCCAAATTTTATTACAAATAAAAAACTGAAAAGTGTGGCGTGCAAAAGTATTCAGCCCCCCTGAGTCAATACTTTGTAGAACCACCTTTCACTGCAAATACAGCTGCAAGTCTTTTGGGGTATGTCTGTACCAGCTTTGCACATCTAGAGACTGAAATTTTTGCCCATTCTTCTTTGCAAAATAGCTCAAGCTCAGTCAGATTGGATGGAGAGCGTCTGTGAACAGCAATTTTCAAGTCTTGCCAGAGATTCTCAATTGGATTTAGGTCTGGACTTTGACTGGGCCATTTTAACACATGAATATGCTTTGATCTAAACCATTCCATTGTAGCTCTGGCTGTATGTTTGGGGTCGTTGTCCTGCTGGAAGGTGAACCTCCGCCCCAGTCTCAAGTCTTTTGCAGACCAACAGGTTTTCTTCCAAGATTGCCCTGTATTTGGCTCCATCAATCTTCCCATCAACCCTGACCAGCTTCCCTGTCCCTGCTGAAGAAAAGCATCCCCACAGCATGATGCTCCACCACCATGTTTCACAGTGGGGATGGTGTGTTCAGGGTGATGTTTAGTGTTAGTTTTCCACCACACATAGTCTTTTGCATTTAGGCCAAAAACTTCAATTTTGGTCTCATCAGATCAGAACACCTTCCTCCACATGTTTGCTGTGTCTCCGACATGGCTTGTGGCAAACTGCAAACGGGACTTCTTATGGCTTTGTTTCAACAATGGCTTTCTTCTTGTCACTCTTCCATAAAGGCCCAATTTGTGGAGTGCACCACTAATAGTTGTCCTGTGGACAGATTCTCCCACCTGAGCTGTGGATCTCTGCAGCTGCTCCAGAGTTGCCATGGGCCTCTTGACTGTTTCTCTGATCAATGCTCCCCTTGCCAGGCCTGTCAGTTTAGGTGGACGGCCATGTCTTGGTAGGTTTGCAGTTGTGCCATACTCTTTCCATTTTCGGATGATGGATTGAACAGTGCTCCGTGAGATGTTCAAAGCTTGGGATATTTTTTTATAACCTAACCCTGCTTTAAACTTCTCCACAACTTTATCCCTGACCTGTCTGGTGTGTTCCTTGGGCTTCATGATGCTGTTTGCTCACTAATGTTCTCTAACAAATCTCCGAGGCCTTCACAGAACAGCTGTATTTATACTGAGATTAGATTACACACAAGTGGACTCTATTTACTAATTAGGTGACTTCTGAAGGCAGTTGGTTGCACTGGATTTTATTTAGGGGGCTGAATACTTTTGCACGCCACACTTTTCAGTTTTCTATTTGTAAAAAAATTTGAAAACCATGTATCATTTTCCTTCCACTTCACAATTATGCGCTACTTGTGTTGGTCTATCACATAAAATCCCAATAAAATACATTTACGTTTGTGGTTGTAATGTGACAAAATGTGGAAAAGTTCAAGGGGTATGAATACTTTTGCAAGCCACTGTAAGTGGCAAAAGAATAAAGGAGTAGTTATTGGGCTGTGAGGGAATAAAGTGGCAGATGTGCAGGGAAACAAAGAGAAGGAATGAAACATAAAAATAGGAGCAGGAAAAAGCCACTTGGCCCCTCAAGCCTGTCCCACCATTTGATATGATCATGGCTGATTTGCCCCAAACTACTATTCATCTTCTTTGCAGTTCACATTCCCTTCAGTTCACCGATGTTTTACACTTTCTCTTCACGTATCTCCAGTGATCCAGCCTCCAGGGGTCGCCAGGGCAGAAACACATTGGCACTACTTAGCTGGAGTGACGCTGTTCCCTGCAGCCTCTTCCGGCAGGCTCACTGGGAGCCTGTGGCCAAATGAACCAGGCCAGTGTCTGGGTAACATAATTCTGAAGCAGCTGCCTTGACCAGGATACTGGGCTGGAGGTGATCCATTCTTGGGATCAATGGGAGCACAGTGGGCATGATGGAGAAACAATAAAAGAGACCAGAAAGAACTGAAGCAATAAGGGGAAAATAATTGACCATAAAGCAGGTTATTAAAATACACCCAAACATTAGCTGAATTGGAGCAGGAATTACAACAACCCCATTCTTTAGATGATAAACCACCTCAGCATGGCTTTCATCTGAATCCTTATTGGAGGTGATGCCTTTGTTATTTTCTCCTAGATAAAGATGTAATATATTACATTGCGCGCAGGACTAATGTTGACTAACTTCAGGGGCGCTGAAGGGCAAGTGATGGTGTTTTAATTGGTAGACACAGCTCTTTGGGAGCAGTCTGTACACCACCTCATGTGCAAAGGGTTGTCTCCAGGGAGAGTTTCGCACCACTCATCATCAGTTGTTTGCACTGTTGCAGTAATGATCAGAGGGATTTAACCTGATAGTGTGAGTTACTGCCCTTTGGCACCCGAACGCTTCAGCCTCACTGACTGATTGGCTCAGTTAGCACAGATCTCTGGTGACAAGCACAATCAATAAATCTTTGTTGGTAAATAATTGCTATTGAGCAGAGTTTTAATATAAATTTATGAGCAGTGTTTTATCATTGCTGGTGGGCACCATGCATTGCTGAATGATAGATTTCAGATATTAGTTACATATGTTATATACACATGGTTTTAATACAAAGTGTTTCTACTTATTTAAGTATTGTAGACTTAAGAATCAGCCTTTGCCTTTTCCCCCCATGGGTAATGAGAATTGATGATTCACAACCAATCTCAAAATTGATTGTGGAATAGACTTTCCACCATGTAACTACTCACAGCATTAACCTTCCCAGAGCAGATTAAATTGGGGGAGGGAAAAGGGGGCAAAATAAAAACAGTCTTGCCATTCTGTTCCCACTTCCTAGTGTCAGGTGTAATTTATTGGCCAGTGTTTACATCTCAAAATTTGGAACTTCTTCCCATTCCAGAGGCTTGAACACAAGTACAGGGCTGAGCATTTGGTTGAAGTGTTGACGCAACAACCTCAGATTTTTAGTCAGTGAAGACACTACTCAAATATCATAAATTGTATGTGGTGTTCAAAAATGAACGGTGTAAATTTGTAATGAAAATTGGCAGAGGCATGGGAAGAGGGTTGGGTTGCACATACATGAATCTAGCATGAATCTAGATTTGATGGGGAGAATGGCCTAGTATTTAATTTTTCTGTGATTCTGCCATTTCTTTAATGTAGCTGACATTTACCCATCACCCAATATTTCTAAACAGATTACTCAGTTGTTTCCACATGGCACTTTTTGTGCAGATTTATCAAAGTAATTGCTTATGACGTTTCTGAAATTTTAGAAATTCGTCCAAGTGCCAAGTGAAAGAATGCCACTTTGGGAATGTCTCAAGGTTATGCAAATCTGCGCAAGTTTTCGAAGTAGTCTTTCTTTCGAAGCAATACTCTACTTGGTTTATCTGTGACTCTGTTTTGTTAAAAGATTAAAATGTTAATAGTGATCAGTTTCTTAACCATTTTCATAATTGGTCTTTTCAATTATTTCTGCCCCAGGTCTGTAGATAAAGGATTTAAAGTTCATCATCTGGGAGATTTTAGATGTGTAACTCCTAAACTTGCACCCATCTACCAACTGAACCACTGAGGGACTCAATTTGCTTTGACCTCATTCAATGTCCTTGTATGAGCCCAACTACGCTGCTTACATGCCAATTTATTTCTAAACTAAAGGACACAAAGTGCTGGAGTAACTCAGCAGGTCAGGCAGCATCAGGGTCGAGACCCTTCTTCAGACTGAAAGAAGAAGGGTCTTGACCCAAAACGTTACCTGTCCATGTTCTCCAGAGATGCTGCCTGACCTGCTGAGTTACTCCAGCACTGTGTGTGCTTTTATATATTAACCAGCATCTTCAGTTCTTTGTTTCTACATTTCCAATTTACTTCTAACTAGGTTGGTGCTGAAATTACCCCTCTGTGACACAAGATTGAACCCTGCAACCCTGGGGCTGAATGCCACATATTTGTAACTGGTCAGAAGTTGGCTGTGGGCCGAGCATCGAAAATGTGTCTACAATTTAACTTTCGTGACCAATGTCTGGGAACTACTTGAAATTTTGCACAGATTTAGATAAAATATTATTGAGAAGGAAGTCATAACTCGTCAGTGCCAAAAGTTGCACATTAATTAATTAAGCTAATTAGAAAAAGAGATTGAAAAAATGGGTGATCTGTTTGGCGAACCCATTTATTTCATCTCATGAAGATGGAACATTGGGCTCATCTATAGATGGTGGCAGAGTACAAGCTTGTTTGGGCATACACTGGTGAAGGGTATTAAGCAGGCAACACACATCTTGCAACATTTATATTTTGATTTTGTTATTATTTTCTGAAATACTATGACTTCTAAAAACACATTTACAATGCAGACATTTAAATCTTTTACTGCACCGGAGATCAGCCTATGTTGTGTGCTGACAGGAGGGGGGCTTGACCATGTAACTTCTGATTCCGAGTGTTAGCATGCAGCCACAGTTGGAAATCAATGGACGGGCACTTGGAACTGGAAAGAGGCAATATTTCTCATCCATTTATAATAACTAGGTTTTTCTGGAAGTATTGGTTGGCAAGAACAGACGTACAATTTTTTGTTTAGTTGTTTTAATTTAGTTTAGTTTAGTTTAGAAATGCAGCATGGAAATAGGCTCTTTTGGCCCACTGGGTCCGTGCCGACCAGCAATCTCCACACAGTAACACTATCCTATACCCACTAGGGACATATTTTACATTTAGCAAGCCAATTAACTTACATACCTGCACGTCTTTGGAATGTGGGAGGAAACCGAAGATCTCAGAGAAAACACACGCAGTCACTGGGAGAACGTACAAACTCCATACATGCAGCACCCATAGTCAGGATCGAACCCGGGTCTCCAGCGCTGCATTTGCTGTAAGGCAGCAACTCTACTGCTGCACCACTTGTGTAACTTGTTCAACATGCTGACCTGAGCAACTGCTGCGGGGATATTGTGGGGCACAGATTCTTGGCTCCGGCAACCATCTTCCCTTGTGCAAGACTTGATCCTGGCCAGAGAAATATTTATCTCTTCATTCTTAGAGAATCCCAGTTTACCAGGGTGCTTAATACCACAGATGAATGTGCCTTGATGTTAAGGGCAGACACACCCACCTCTGCAATTGCAATCCTTGAGCTGCACACCACTGATGAAACCTGAGCTAAATATTCAGTGCACAGGTTATTGATTAGTAATTGTGCTTAATGACACTGCTGGTGGCATCCCCATTGCTTTGTTGATGACTGAGAACAGACTGATTAGTCAGTAATTAGTTGAATTGGATTGTCTTATTTTCTGTGGATGTAACATCCACTGGCAGTCTTCCACATTATCAGTGACTGCCAGGAACTATTTTGGGACAATGTGGGCACAGGCTCTGCTAGTTCCAGAGCACAGGTCTTCAGTGCAGTAGCTGGAGTATTATCTGGTTCCATAGCCTTTCCTGTGTCCAGTGCTGCCGGTCATTCCCTTACATCATGTGGACTACACTGGTTAAATCTGGTTTCTGTGCTAGTTGGTCCTGGAAAGAAACCCATGCGCTCAGCACCTCTGGTTGAAGAAAAATGCAAAAGCATTGGCTAGTATGACTATAAATTGCGTTGGGAACTTTTCAAACAAGTGACACAGCTGGTAGAGATGATGGCTCACAGATTCAGACCCAGGCTCAGCCCTGACCTCCCGTGCTATGTGTGTGGAGGTTGCATATTCCCCGTGTGATCACGTGGAAATCCTTTGAGTGTTCCCGTTTCCTCCTACATCCCAAAGACATGTGGGTTGGTAGTTTAATTGGCTGCTGTGAATTGCCCCCCATGTGTAGGAAGTTGTAGAACCCATTTGGATCCTACTTTCTGTAGGACCTTCCCTAATCCTCCTTTCACTTTTCAATTGAGACGGTATGCTCGTACCTCTGCCACTCTTTCCATTCTGATTTAATTATTTTTCCATTCCTCTCTCCTTGTTAAAAATAGAAATTAATCAAACCATCATGGTCGCACCTATAATGAGTGTTAGAATATTAAAAGTAGTGTTTTAATTCTCTTTAAATACCATCTTTACAATTTTACCTTTCGTTTGCCTACTCTCTCGTCATACCCTGGTATTCACCTCGATACACGTTGATTGATCCGAGGCTAATCTAAACCTGACGAGCTTAATGGAGCAATGGTAGAGCTAAGTGTTCTCCTGGGTGGAAGTGTGATAATGACAGAAGAAAATAGTGCAGGCTTCTTGTTCCTGATTCCTGTGAAGTGACCCACATTTTCAGGCTGTGGCTGAGAACTTATTGAGGTTCAAAGTAACATCCCATGGTTGATGCTGCCAATACTCAGTAACCAGAACATGATCTTGATAGTAGACAAAAGTGCTGGAGAAACTCAGCGGGTGCAACAGCATCTATGGAGCGAAGGAAATGGGCAACGTTTCGGGCCGAAACCCTTCTTCAGACTGATGTAGGGTTTGGGGGGGGGAGAAGAAAGGAGAAAGGAAGACGTGGAGCCCGAGGGCTGAGGGAGAGCTGAGAAGGGGAGGTGACAGCCCGGACTACTGGAAATTGGAGAAGTCAATGTTTATGCCGCTAGGGTGCAAACAGTCCAAGCGAAATATGAGGTGCTGCTCCTCCAATTTGCGGTGGTGCTCACTCTGGCAATGGCGGAGGCCCAGGACAGAAATGTCGGATTCGGAATGGGAGGGGGAGTTGAAGTGCTGAGCCACTGGGATCGTGATAGTAGTCACGGATTAAATACAACAGTAATGTATATGCAACTTCCCACTGGCATCAGTCAGTGTTAGAAAAGCAGGCATTTTTGTTGAATTTATTGCAAATTAAGGTGAGGAATTTAACTGCTGTGGAACAGATATTCTGTTGTGGGCGGGGGGGGGGGGGGGGAAATAAAAGGGGTTAGTTAAGATCAGTGTAAATGCATGAGTAACATTCGGCATGGACTCAGTAGGCCACAGGGGATATTTCTGTGCTGTATTCACCTATGGCAGCAGGGCTCATTGTGGACCAGGATAATATCAACCAGAATCTTGCAAAAGTGTGAGAAGGTGGGGCAACGTTTAGCTCAAATGGAATGCTTCAGACTGATCACCTTATGCCGACTGCTCTCAGAAGTGCTAAGATTATTATCTGAATGGTGACGGGTTAGGAAAAGGGGAAGTACAACAAGACCTGGGTGTCTTAGTACATCAGTCACTGAAAGTAATCATGCAGGTACAACAGGCAGTGAAGAAAGCTAATGGCATGTTGGCCTTCATAACAAGAGGAGTTGAGGATAGGAGCAAAGAGGTCCTTCTACAGTTGTACAGGGCCCTGGTGAGACCACACCTGGAGTATTGTGTGCGGTTTTGGTCCCCTAATTTGAGGAAGGACATTCTTGCTAGCGAGGGAGTGCAGCGTAGATTCACAAGGTTAATTCCCGGAATGGCGGGACAGTCATATGCTGAAAGAATGGAACGACTGGGCTTGTATTCACTGGAATTTAGGATGAGAAGGAATCTTATAGAAACATGTAAAATTATTAAGGGATTGAACACACTAGATGCAGAAAACATGTTCCCGATGTTGGGGGAGTCCAGAACCAGGGACCGCAGTTTAAGAAGCAGGGGTAGGCCATTTAGAACTGACATGAGGAAAAACCTTTTCACACAGAGAGTTGTGAATTTGTGGAATTCTCTGCCTTGGAAGGCAGTGGAGGCCGATTCACTGTTTGCATTCAAAAGAGGGAGATATAGTTCTTAGGGCTATTGGGGTATGGGGAGAAGGCAGGAACGGGGTACTGATTGTGGATGATCAGCCATGATCACATTGAATGGCGATGCTGGCTTGAAGGGCCGAAAGGCCTACTCCTGCACCTATTGTCTATGCATCTATGTATCTGAGTCTGTCATGAGTTTTGTGATTTAGTTTAAGTGCTCTGCAGGACCATTGGATAATGTGGCTGGGCTGGATGTGAACCCAGGGTTGGAAGGCAAAAGGCCATCAGAATTTGTTGAAAATATAGAGTTCTGTGTGAGGACAACAATCGGAGAGGAACTCAAATAAAAGTGCTGAGGAACATGGAGTTTTGCACACAATAAAATAGTGTTGGCTCTACTAATTAGGGGGCCGTCTTTTGTACTAACATGTTACATGAAGGAGCAGGAAATTCCATGGACTAATGATAATGTTACAAATTATTCAGAAATAAATCTTAGGAAAACATGCTGAGAGTGCTTGAACTTCTGACTGCTGTGTCTGATATGGTAATAAGAAAGTATCATCTGATCTTTATGTTAATGTTTTCATTCTTTTTTTAATATGAAAAGTAATTCATCATTCATGGTCCAAGAAATGATACATTTTAGAATATTTAGAGTAGTGTCATTGTTGTATTAGAGCTGTGCACAGTGCTTGTGGGGCCACAGTTTGAGTATTATGTTCTGTTTTGGTCACCCAGCTGTTGGAAAGATGTTGTTAATCTGGAAAGAGTACAGAGGAGATTTACGAGGATGTTGCCAGAACCTGAGGGCCGAAGCTGCAGGGAGAGGTTGGGCAGACTAGGACTGTATTCCTTGGAGTGTAGGAGCATGAGAGGTGAGCTTATAGAGGTGTGTGAGATCATGAGAGGAATAGATAGGGCAGATGCGGATATCTTTTACCGAAAGAGGAATCGAACATGGGGTTTAAGGTGAGAGGGGAAAGATTTAATGGCAACCAGGGGCAACATTTTCACAGTGTTTTTAAGAAGGAACTGCAGATACTGGAAAATCGAAGGTAGATAAAAGTGCTGGAGACAATGGTCTGAAGAAGGGTTTTGGCACGAAACGTTGCCTATTTCCTTCGCTCCATAGATGCTGCCACACCAGCTGAGTTTCTCCAGCACTTTTTTCTATTTTCACACAGAGGGTTGTGGGTATATTGAAGGAACTGCTGGAAGATGTAGTTGAGGCAGAAACTATAACAATATTTTAAAAACATTTGGACCAATTTATGGATACGAAAGGTTTATAGGGGTTTGGGCCATCAAAGGTGGGACTAGTGTAGATGGTGAAACAGCACAATGAAACTCCTAAGTGCAGTAGCACAACAGATTTGTAAACACTGTAAATAGATAACATAATAAGCTAATAATAAAAGTAGCTTAATAAATTTCAAAAAAGAATATAGTGCGAAACAAAACCAATCCCAAAGTTCCGAGTGCAACCAAAACCGCTCGAAGTTTAGTTGTTCATACTGTTCAATAGCCTAATGGTTGTTGGGAAGAAGCTGTTCCTGAACCTGGACATCACAGTTTTCAGATTCTCATACCTTTTTCCAGTGGCAAGAGTGAAATGGGAGCATGGTCAGGGTGGTGTGAATCCCTTCATAATGCTGGTTGCTTTTTTTGAGGCAGCGTCTCCTATAGATCCGGTCGATGGTGGGGAGGTCAGTACTGGCAATGGTTCACCATGTATTGTAATCTCATTCATTCCTGGGCGTTCGAGTTACCAAACCAGGCCATGTTGCAACCTGTCGATATGCTCTCCACTACACACCTGTAGACGTTCCAGAGAGTATTCATTGACATATCAAATCTCCTCAACCTTCTAAGGAAGTAGAGGTGTTAATCGAATTTCTTTATAATTGTTTCATTGTGCTGGGTCCAGGACCGATCTGCAGAAATATTCACGCCCAGGAACTTGAAGTTGTTGACTCTCTTCATCACTGACCTGTCGATGAAGACAGGTTTGTGGATCGTTGGCCTTCCTCTTCTAAAGTCAACATTCAACTCCTTGGTTTTACTGATGTTGAGAGCAAGGTTGTTGTTGTTCTGGTAGCAGTCAATCTGACGATCGATCTCCCTCCTAAACTCTGACTCATCATTATCTGTAATTCACCCAACTACCGTGGTGTCATCGGTAAATTGAGAGATAGAGTTGGAATTGTGTCAGGCTACTCAGTCATGGGTCTGGAATGAATAGAGCAGTTATTTTCCCATCAATAGAGATACTCGTTCTACAATGTACAGAAATTTAAAGCAACAGTGTTAAAGTAATTTTTTTTAAAGTTTACAGTCAGAATGACACAGCACAGAAACATACCCTTCTGTACACCAAACCTCCAGAAACAACAACAGGCCATTTACACAATTTACATTAATCGCCAATTTGTATTCTCATCAACACGTCCCAGATTCTATCAACCACCCATGCACTAGGAGCATTTTATAGTTGCCAGTTTACCTACAAAGTCACATGTCTTGTGGGAGGAAACCAGAGCACCTGGTGAAACCCAAGCAGTCACAGGGAGATTGTGAAAACTCAACGCATACAGCACTTGAGGATACGATTGAACCAGGTCTCTGGCTGCGAGGCAGAGGCTCCCAGGGCTGTTGGTTGATAGAATGGGGTTGCAGGAGTTTATTCATTAAGACGGTCTCAGGCCTTTCTGGATGCCGTTGCTTTTTGTAGCGATGTGCAGATACTGTCTAATATGTCTTCTGGCTTTCAACTTGCAGAATTCATTAAAAATGTTTGAATGCTGAAGACCTTGCATTGTGCAGCCACAAAATTGAGGTGCTTGTGATCATTTAGTGTTGAGATGGACTCTTGTGGAAATGCACATAATCTTTTTCTTAAATTTGCTTTGTTTTCTTTTGTTCTAGGGAATGCTACTTAAAAGGAGCGGGAAGTCATTAAACAAAGAGTGGAAGAAGAAGTACGTAACACTGTGCGATAATGGTCTCTTGACATATCATCCTAGTTTGCATGTAAGTATATAACCTCATCCGGTTCTTAACACGCTTAAGTATTTCCACTTTTCAGAGGTTGTCTAGAAATTGATGCATCATAGAGTGACGTTTCATTATCTGGGTTAGCGTATGGTGAGCGTTTGACGGCATTGGGCCTGTACTTGCTAGAATGTAAATAGGAAGTGGGGAGGCTTTTTGCATTAGTGGGAGAGCCATAGCCTCAGAATAAAAGGACGTGCCTTTAGAAAGGAGATGAGGACCAAGTTCTTTAGTCAGAGGATAGTAAATATTTAGGGGCCCTGCAATGTAATTCCATCGATCTGATCATCCCCTTCCTGTTTCTACCCATTTAACCTCACCAGACGATCCCCCAGGAATATCCTCTATAAGCACTATTGTTAAGTCCTCCTCTCTGACCTGTATTCCTATCATGCCATTGTTTCTGTACCCTTGAACATTGAGCTGCTATAGGATTTTCTTGCCCGTCTCTCAGCCATGTCTCATAACTCAGTTATGGCTATAAAAATATCCCAGTTCCCTAAGTCAATCCACATCCTGAGTTTGTCCTCCTTACCTGTTAAGCGTCCTGCATTGAAATAAATGCAATTGAAACCCCCAGTCTTCCCTTTCTCTTTGCCACGCTCCTGGCTATCCTGTCTACTAAACTTGTTCTCTTTTGCCACTAGTATTTGTCCCCAACTTCTCATCTGCCTCTTTTCCGCTCTGCGCATCCACACACTCTGTCAATCTAGTTTAAACCCTCCGAGTTGCACTAGCAAATCTCCCTCCCATGATATTGGTTCCATTCAGTTAACAAATAAGCATGTATCAGACAGTTACAGTGAAAGGGGAGGAAAGAAGGTTTGTGATAAAATTGAAGGCAGGAGAGATGAAATGAAGGGGATAGGTATACAAGGTGGTCAATAGGAAGCAAAAGGTGTATCCAAAGGAGCTGAAATGCAGAAAAATGTGGAGTAATCCTAGAAATGTTAAGTAAAAATGCTGGAGGTACTAATTACCTCAAATTGTTGACTGTGTAGGACAGCAGTGAGCTTGGTTGGCAGATGAGGAGCTATTCCTCAAGCCTTTGTTGAGTTTTGTTGAAACAGAAACCAAGGATGGCAAGATCAACACAAGAGTGTGATAGAGAATTAAAGTAATGTGTGTCTGGGGGGTACACTTGAACATAAATGTTCCACAATGGAGATGCCCAATCTGCCTTTGAGTACCCAATATAGAGGAGCAGAGATCTCTTGAAAATCTCCCTATGGCAGGAATGGCACCACATGAAGAAAGTTCCTCTTCTATAATTGTTGGCCAAAGCAAATGTCCCTCATCTCATTTAAAACCAACCCACTTTCCAAATTTGCACCATCTAAAGAGAGGTTGTTCAAAGCCACATCATCAGTATGTTGTAGGAAGAGGATGGTGTGCAGTTCATAGACTGTGGGAGCTCATCTGGGGCCTTGGATGGGGGGGATGGAGAAGTGAAAGGGCAGGTGATGTGTGTGGGAAGAAGCTGAGCAAAGCATGAACATGCCAGTGGAAACGGTCCATCTTCAAACCCTCCTGGACATCTTTCATCCGTGAGTGCCTCACACCATACTTTAGTTTATTGGTTTAAAGATGTAGCGTGGTTATAGGCCCTTTGGCCCACCGCGACCGGGCTGACCTGCGATCCCCGCACACTAATGCTATCCTGCACACAGGGACAATTTGCAATTATACCAAGCCAATTAACATACAAACCTCTATGTCTTTGGAATGTGAAAGGAAACCGAAACTTCCCAGAGAAAACCCACACCGATCACGGGAAGAACATACAAACTCCACACAGACAAGCACCCGCAGTCAGAATCAAACCCGTATCCCGGACGCTGTAAGGCAGCAACTCTACAGCTGCGCCACCATGCTGACCATCTTCTGATGTTGTGTTTTAAAACCTATGGCAGACTACTGCCTGCTGTATAGCAAGACTCTTGGTGATTGCCACATTGGCCATTATTAGTATTTCCATGACTAGGAAGGAATACGTTGCATTAACCAGCAGCTAGATTTTCTGAACTTAACCCTTCCTACCTCATTTGCTTTTCAGCAGGTCATTTTGTTAGGGCCAGGATGAAGAACTCTATCAGTCATACTTGTTGCCATTTTGAATTCTAGTCTCACTCAGCTTTGATAAATATATATATACCAGCTACCAAATCTTACGCAATGCACCATAAAATGGCTCGGCAATCTGCCAAATATGTCTTCAGCATATTTTTAGAAGCTTGGCACTGAGGTGTAGTCTTGAATAGGAAAACATTTGTTCAGTCATCCTTTATACCTAGATACATCACTGTCCGTGCACCTTGAATGGGATATCTTTCTGATCCGGTACATGTTTGCCTTTGCTCTTTGTTCATTCGGCACGCTTGCATTTCCCAGCAGAGGTGTCTTTCAATATCAGTTAGAAATGTAAACAGAAATCTAAACTTAATGTCATACTCCTGTCAACTAATTCAGCACATGCCAGCTGATTCACAGCACCAGACAAAGATTCAAGTAACTGGGGAGATTCTTCATCTCTGAAGAAAAGCAATAGAGAAGGGAACTCGCAAAGGCTTGCAGGATGGTTGCAGTACTCACCAAGATTAATTAGGAGGCCCAACCAAAGAAACAAAAGGTAATGGGAAAGATTTGGACAAATGATAGGAAAAACAACCAATGTACATTCTTTTGGGTTATAGCGTGGAAATGAAGGCCTTTAAACAAACTGTTGATTGAATCTGAAACTTTTACACTTGGAATGAACATGCCAAGCTCAGGTTCTCCCTTAACTCATTCCACTTTGTGCTTAAATTTTGAACCAATTTGTCTGTGACTCAGTCTGAAGAAAGGTCTCGACCCGAAATGTCACCTTTGCTCCAGAGATGCTGTCTGACCCGCTGAGTTGCTCCTGCTTTTTGTGTCTTTGACTGCAGGTAGGGCTCACAATGACCATTAGAACCTTTCCTTGTACTCATGATCATCAGAAGTTAAGTTGATGCTTTGTTTGAATACATCAGACCACAATTCATGACAGGAAACCATATGAAAGATGGTGCGGTTGTGTGGATGTGAGAGGTTATATCTACAATTGGTACTGCATGTGCCTTGACTGATCGACATATAAGCTCTGCAGCAATGACTGTTTTTAGTGAAGTTTAATATTTTCCCTGTTGTGCTCTGATTGCATTTCTAATCATTATAATTAAAAATTGCAATAATCAGTGACACCAATGAGCTAATTCCTTAGCAGCTATTTATGCTACTGGCAGCTCTCTTTAATGTTCAAGTTTTTGTTTTACGGAAATGAAGCATGATTAAAGTAAACCTGGGGGGCGATTGTCAAAATGATGTCTCCATCTGGAGCAATCTCTAGATTAAAAAATGTAGAATGAATTCCTCTTGTGAACGATTTAAAACATTGCCTGTGTCCCCCTGCACCACTGGTGTTTATGACGACCAAGAACAGGCTAGGCAGCTCACTGTGGCTTTACGCTGGAATCGTGTACACTTTATTTCTGTCTGGTAAGAATCATAACTGATCATTTTGAAAATTTCCAAATATAAATAGAAACGTAGCTGCTCTTATTTTTGCATGCCTCTGGAATTAAATGTTCTCTTTTAAAAGAAAGAGCAGCTGACTTTATGTAGAATAAACTTTCTAACACAGAAGTGATGTCTGGTCTTAAAGTCTTTGTGCTCTTTAGTCCCGCTGAAATGATCTAGTGTGTTATGGCAAAGAAACGTGCTGTTGCTTGTCGTCAGATGTCCATAAGGAGATCTTGCTGTCCCTGTCAGACCCAAGGGGTAGACATGGAATAGTGGAGCAATTATAACTTGATCTTTGTTGAAAGGATTGATTTATTCAAATAGTGGAGCCTAATCCCAGAGTTAGTTTTGGCGGCGTTTACAGAGCTTGTGATGACTCTTGCATCTGGCGGTGGTTTGATCCAGGGGATAGGCAGGATCGGCTTGTGGTGTGTTCGAGTACACAGCTCGGAGAAGTGCCGGTGAGGAAAGCAGAGCTTGTGGTGTCATTTTGTAATGCGCTCAGATTTTTATTCGTTTTAGGTGTTTTGCTTTTTTGATTGTGCGCATGTCAAATCTGAAATACAGTCAAAAACTAATCTGGGGGCTTCACACATCAGCGTCTGTAGCTGCTGTAACTTGGGAAAGACACAGCTGATCGTTACATTAGGCTAAGCTGTGAATTAAATGAACCATGTCTTATTTAGGTGCAACCAGCTTCAAAACTGTCTGCCCCCCCTAGGCCTGTTTATAGCATTTTGTGCCTTTAAAATTAGTGCTGCTTCACATTGGCTCCAGGCTATGTGTGCTGTGTCTTTGAACTCCAGAAGCAATGAGATCCTGCACATTTCTGCCAGCGTGTTTAGCATCTATTCAACTGTTTGGCTTGATAATAACCAAATAAGAACATTTGGGTGACAGTGGTGTGGCCAAGGGGGTGGAGGATGGACAGGGGAGAGCCAAATTTGAATGAAAATCAGTCCTATTTACTCTTTGAAATAGCTGTTGTTTTGCTAGCAGTAGTTATGTTTTTGCAGGCTTTTTTCTATTGTTCTTGCCCTCTGGCAAAAGACATTCGCGGCCGCATTGTACACTTTGATCTTTTAATACTTCTTGTGTTGTCATAGAAGCAGTCGTAGAGCACAGAAACAGGCCTTTCTGCCCACTGCATCTGCAGTGCATTCAGAAAGTATTCAGACCCCTTAACTTTTTCCACATTTTGTCTTTACAGCCCAAAATGGATTAAAATAAATTATCATCAATCTACACGCAATATCCCATAATTAAAAAAAGCAAAAACAGGTATTTAGAAATTATTGCAAAGTTATTAATAACGACTAGTCTCCCAGTTCTTGCCGCTGAAAAACATCCCCACAGCATGATGCTGCCACCACCATGCTTCACCGTAGGTATGGTATTGGCCAGGTGATCAGCGGTGCCTGGTTTCCTCCTGACGTGACGCTTGGTATTCAGGCCAAAGAGTTCAAGCTTGGTTTCATCAGACCAGAGAATATTGTTTCTCATGGTCTGAGAGTCCTTTAGGTGCCTTTTGGCAAACTCCATGCGGGCTGTCATGTGCCTTTTACTGAGGAGTGGCTTCCGTCTGGCCACTCTACCATAGAGGCCTAATTGCTGGAGTGCTGCAGATATAGTTGTCTTTCTGGAAGGTTCTCCCATCTCCACAGAGAAACTCTGGGGCTCTGTCAGAGTGGCCATCGGGTTCTTAGTCATCTCCCTGACCAAGGCCCTTCTCCCCCGATTGCTCAGTTTGGCCGGGCGGCCAGCTCTATGAAGAATCCTGTGGTTCCAAATTTCTTCCATTTAAGAATGTCAGAGGCCACTGTGCTCTTCGGGACCTGCAATGCTGCAGAAATTGTTTTATACCTTCCCCCCAGATCTGTGTCTCGACACAATCCTGTCTTGGAGGTCTACGGACAATTCCTTTGTCTTCATGGCTTGGTTTTTGCTCTGACATGCACTGTCAACCGTGGGACCTTATAGAGACAGGTGTGTGCTTTCCAAATCATGTCCAATCAATTTAATTTACCACTGGTGGACTCCAAGTTGTAGAAACATCTCATGGATGAACCTAAGCTCAATTGTGAGTGTCATAGCAAAGGGTCTGAATACTTATGCAGTTATTTCTTTTTAATTAATTTGTAAAAATTTCTAAACACCTGTTTTTGTTTCTTCATTCTGGGGTATTGTGTGTAGATTGATGAAAACAAAAATGAATTTAATCAATTTTAAAATAAGGTTGTAACGTAACAAAATGTGGAAAAAGTGAAAGGGTCTGAGTATTTTCTGAATGCACTGTATGCCAAAATTCATGTATTTTTATACTAATCCCAGCAAAAACAAACTGCTGGAGGACTACTATCCCATGTGCCTGCATTAATTCCATATCCCTCTATGCTCTGTTCATTCAAGTACCTGTCCCAATGCCTCTTAAATGTTGTTGCTTTTCCTGCCACCACCACCTCCTCCTCTAGATACCAACTATATATGAAGGATTTAGGCCTTTGATCTCTCCTTCCTCTAACCTTATACTTATGCTGTCTAGCTTTTGACACCCCTACCATAGGAAATATTTGTACCTATCCTATCTGTGCCTCTTATAATTTTATATGCTTCTACCATGTCACTTCTCAGCCTCCCTTGCTCTAGCGAAAACAGACCCAGCCTATTTAATCTCTCCTGAATTATGGTCTTCACCTCTCACTACAGAGAGCTATTTTGCACTTTTATTGAACATCAGAAAGTTAACTGAACTTGTGGAAGAAAGTGTTCCCTCACATTTCCATAAACTGTGGCTTTGAAGCAGCCAACTGCCCATTTGTTTTCCTCATCTATCGAGCAGCTATATGCCACACCCAGCCTGGAATGGGTTCCCTGCTGCCGACAATCCACTAAAGATAAAGCTTTGAACAACTTGGATTGAGAAGGGACGCTGTTCAAATCAAAAATATGTTGCTTGCTTGGGTAGTGGATTGGGATAAGAAACAATTGCTTTGAATGGTTCTTATTAAAGAGGGATATACATACATACAGTGGCTTTCACGATCTTGAGAGATCTCCAAGAGTTTTCCAGGCAGTGAGTTACTATCTCAAGCATATTCATTTCTCTCATAGAAAAATCCCATGAACATCTTGTACATGACAAAATCACAAAATTGGAAATGTGATATCACTGGCTTATCTGTTTCAGGCTTTGAGGTTTAAAATTAGGCCAGGTTTAAAAATCACCTGAGTGGGCCGTTAATTCAAACATTTTCCCCCATTTATCCTTCCACCCTCCCGACAGAATGATCTCTTTCTACTGTCTAGCACTTGTAGTACCGAGAGCTTCCCCCTCCAGTCACATGAAACAGCTAATATCATCTAAGACCCACACCACCCTGTCCACACTCTCATCCCACTGCCACCATCTGGGAGAAGGTACAAGAATCCAAAAATCGTGACCTCTAGGTTCAAGAACAGCTTCTTCCCATCCAACTTTTGAGCTACACCCACAACTCTAACCACAACACTATCTCAGCACAGATCTACTATGGACATTTGTGTCGGAAAGAACTGCAGATGCTGGTTTAAATCAAAGGTAGACACAAAATGCTGGAGTAACTCAGCGGGGCAGGCAGCATCTCTGGAGAGAAGGAATGGGTGACGTTTCGGGTCGCGACCCTTCTTCAGACTTTTTCTAGGTTGCACTCCGTGCTTCAGCCTGCATTATTAGGGTCGGGTTACCTCGTATAACTGATAATTTATTGTATTATAGTTCAGTGCATATTTCATTGTTGTGTTGTTGCATTAAACGTGCCTGTAAAGCTGCAACAAATGTTCTGGGTGCTGGTAATACTATTGACACTTGACATGCACCATGTCCACTGCAACACAGAACAGCCTTGTCACATCTACTAACAAATTCATTCCGAACTCCTACTAAAACCAAACAGAATGAAATTCCAGGTGTCTGTAAGCACTGACTGGTTGTCAGCAGACTGACCGTTCCTCATAACTGTGCCACTACAAAGATCATTGAAAAGAAAATTGAGCAGGGGGTGTAACAGTGCCACCCATTCTGTTCCAAAACAGAAGTCGAATTCCACGGCACCTGTATGCAGCTGTAATCACCCGCACACACCTGACCGCAGCTGTAATCATTGCCACATGCACATCTGTGCCCATGATCACAGGCAGGCTGATGAAGGCTCCATCCTTTCCACTTTACAATTGCAGCCATATGCCGTCTGTTGCACACACATTCATTCAATCCATGCAAGCTCACAAATGCTCAGCAAATTAAAGAGCCGTACAGCACAGAAACGGGCTCTTTGGCCCACCATATCCATGCTGACATTTTTGTCAATCCACACAAATTGGATTTGCCTGCATTAAGACCATATCTTTCTATGCCTTGCCGATTTAAGTCTCTGCCTAAATGCTTCTAATGCAGAGCTGTGCCTGCAGCCTCATGCATATCAATGTTCATTTGCAGATAGTTCGAGAGCCTCCAGTGCTCACTATCAATTGCATTTGGCATGGTCATGGAAATAAAACAAGTGTCACAATGGAAGCTACTTCAATGGTTATCTAAAATGTGAGCTACCCTCCTGTAATTCCAGGCTTTTCAATTTGCCAAGATTTACCATTCTTGAAATTTGTAGAGAAATAGAATAATCAAGGCAGCAAAGAAGACAATTCAGCAGGCAGTGCCTGTACTGGTCATTTGAAAAACAAACCAGTTAGATTTATTTCTCTCTTCTCTTCCTTTGACCTTGGAAACTTTTCCTTTGTGAGGTATATCATAGTCAGATCCTGCAGCCAACAGTGAGCTTACCCCTAATCGTAATGACAACAGAATACTGCAGACCACTTCTTGCAGTAGTGCACTCCATGCACTTCTTTTCTAATTGTGTTTTGTACTGATGCCTTATTTTTACAATTTTTCTTTTCACTGTCTTGTGGAATTTCGGTAGTTCATATATAACCTGTGTTCTTGTGTGTTTGAGTCCATGTGTCTGTGATCAGGCACGGAACTCGCTATCAAAATATGGAGGGGACAGGGGACACACCATTTTTTGGTGGCCTCGTGCGCATGTGCACACTCACACACACATGTGCGAGGCTTCGGAGGCTCAATCCTGCGCTAAATGCAGCTCAACTCTGCCTGTCTCACGGGGTTAACCTACAAGCCCTGACTGGACTGACGGGATACCAGCGCTGCTTCTTCGCGCTTCTCTGCGCTGGCCGTGGGCCTTGGGGTACAGCTCCCGACGTCTCTGGCCACTCGTGGGGGGGGCACTCGGGTGGGGACGGGACAGCGCTGGAGAGCTGGGATCGATCCTGGCTGCGGATGAGGCGCAGGTCTGTGCCACGTCTCCCTCCTCCAATCATCTCGCTGAATTATCATGTCCCACCCCCATTGCCTGCTGACCGACGTCTCTCTCGTCCAATCGGCGCCCTCGATCAGCAGTCCCACCTCCACTGTCTCACGGAAAGCGGAGATTTAAAAATCCGGATGACAAAAACTTGGGGGGGGGGATGTCCCCCACCTCTCAAAACATGGGGGGGACGTGTCCCCTCTGGCCCTCCTGGGTTTTCTGCCCCTGTTGTGATGCATTTGCAAGCAAGATTTTCATTGTACCTGTGCATCATATTTGTGCACATGACAATAAACTCAATGTGACTTCTAAAAGCAAAACTCCAAACGTACCTTTCACAACCTCTCACTGAGAACTCGCATCACTTGACCTAGCTAAAACTGTCAGAACTTTAAAACACAGATATTTCAAATCATAATTCAGTAAGATAATTTTAAACAAGCGTTAAGTCGAAGTACTCCATAAAGATTCCAAAGTTCTCTAAAGATGTTAAAACTCTTTAAAAAAGATCTAAATGAACAATCTGTGAGTGGGTTTCTATAAATACTAGCTTCGTCTTTATGTATACAAAGCCCTTCATGGGCTTGCCGCCTCCTACATCAAAAATCTGCTTACCCACCACACCACCTCCAGGTCCCTCAGATCGGCCGACTTGGGGTTACGGATCATCCCGCGGTCTAGGCGTAAGCTCAGGGGTGACCGCGCCTTTGCGGTTGCAGCTCCTAGACTGTGGAACAGCATCCCTCTTCCCATCAGAACTGCCCCCTCCATCAACTCTTTTAAGTCTAGACTTAAAACTCATTTCTACTCTCAAGCCTTTCTTGAGGTCCTCTGAGGGAGGGCTGTATGTATGCATCTATGTATGTATTGTTGATCTATGTACCATTGTTTGTAGCACGTTAGTACCTGCACCAATGTAAAGCACTTTGGTCAACGAGAGTTGTTTTTTAAATGTGCTATTGACGTGACTTGACTTGATAAGTAATTTTAAACTACATTGCAGTCTACAGGTCAATTTACATTCAAAAAATAGTTACCTGAGGCTCTTATATTTATCCAAGGGAAAAGGATCAGTTTCTGACCCTTTTACCAGGTATAGTAGTCTGCAACGTAACTATAGGTAGCTCATGCTGATTTCCTGCTCCACATTGAAATCCTCGGCTCTGGGGTTGAAGCACAGGCACTTTGCCAATGGCCAGCAGGTGATGGCAGATCATCTCATGGGAAATGCTGAAGTTGCACTTTGTTACGTGGAGGTGAACTCTTGACAGCATCGTTGGCGTTCCCCCTGCAACTACAGGCCAATGTTCTGTACAGCCAGAGTAATATCTCAAGGTAAAACTTGGTTATTCTCAGAAGTGCTAAACAGCCTTTTGTATATGCTGCTTATGTGAGAGTGAGCAGATCAACTGTTCTAGCCTCCCAATTAGTGCTTTCCCTAATTTGAGTTGTTAATTGTTAATGGCACGCCAAGGTCTACACACAATTAGATTATTAAGCATAATTTCAGTTATCAGACAATTAAGGAAGCTGGAGCAGGAGATAAAAATATTTTTGATTAATATTTTTTCTTACATTAGGGAAATTGCAAACTGAGATTATGGGGAGAAATGCATTGTTTGAAAACATATTTAGGAATAGGACACCCAGCTGTTTGGTTTTGGACCAGAGAGGCAGGTTAAGGATGAATTGTCAGGATTCTCTAAAAGTGTACGCAGGGCATTGGAATGTTTCCCACGGCCACCTTGTAGAACCACAGTGACACAGCTGGTAGAACCACTGCTTTGCAGCTCCAGCCACCCGGATTCAAACCTGACCTCTGGCGCTGTCTATGTGGAGTTTGCATGTGCTCCCTCTCACCTTGTGGGTTTTGTCATGATACACTGGCTTCCTCACACATCCCAAATACATTCAAGTTGGTAGACTAATTAGCCACTGCAAATGACCCGACTCGTGTTGTGTGTGGTAAATTTTGGGGGCAGTTGATGCGAATATAGGGAGAATAAAATGAAATTCGTACAAAATGGATGTCTAATAGTTGGTGCGGTCTCTGGGCTGAAGGGTCTGTTTCTGTGCTGTATCTCTCAATGGCTCCTCACGTTTCCTGATATGGAACTTTTGGTTAAGTAAGAATTAAAGTATGTTTATAGAAACCTCAGGCCCATGTGTGAGTACGTCATGGGTTTAAGCCCAACTCTGAAGATTCGATCTGTAATCCAGCCAGGCACTTGGATGGAGTTACAAGAAAGTTCTACGCTCCAAGACAGCCCCATCTGCCCTCACAGGGTACACATCCAAACTTTGACCAGGAACACTTAACCAATTTTTGTAAAAAATATTTGTCCCAAAATTAACATAATCAATCTAAGCAGGGTCTGACTTTAGAGATAGGCAGAAACAGTACCCACAGAGTTGGAGTAGACTCTGTGGGTCGGAGCCTACTCCGACCCACAGTCTACTCCGACTTTCGGCCAACAGAGTCTAGTCCGACCAGTGATCACCCACACACTAGCACCACTTGAGGACAATTTACAATTATACCAAAACCAATTAGCCTACAAACCTGCATGTATTTTGGGTATGGGAGGAAACCGGAGCGCCCAGAGAAAATCCACGCAGTCACGGGGACAATGTACAGACTATGTACAGACAGCACCCATGGTCAGGATCAAACCCGGGTCTCTGGCGCTGTAAGGCAGCAACTCAACCACTGTGCCACCCTGGCATTTTCTTTTCGTTTTTTTTTCAAAAGTAGGATAAAGTGATGAGCATGCACAGAGCTGAGGAATCTGTCTGTTAATTTGCTGATGTTTTACTGCGGTGAGTATTAGCATTTCTCCAAGGTGTGGACAAATCCAACCTCCTTGAGCAATAAGAGATGTACCAAGATTCAACTAAATTGGCCACAGCACCTGGAGAAGCTGCATGCTCAAGTCACCCCAGCCAGAGGAAATGTCAATTCTGCTCCGACCCAGTCAGGGCCTTGAGGATTTAGTACTTTCAATGAGATCACCAACTTTTAAACTCTCGAAACTACAGGAGAATCAAATAACTGCCAGAAATGTAAAATAAGAACTGAAGATATTGGAAACACTCAAGTAAGGCCGCATTTGTGGAAAAAAATGAGTCAATGCTTAGGTTGAAGACCTATGGCAAGAACTTGCCAAGAGGGTGGCCACGTTAGCGCAGCGGTGGCGTTGCTGCCTTACAGTGCTTGCAGCGCTGGAGACCCGGGTTCGATCCCAACTACAGGTGCTGTCTGTACGGAGTTTGCAAGTTCTCCCCGTGACCTGCGTGGATTTTCTCCTAGATCTTCGGTTTCCTCCCACACTCCAAAGACGCACAGGAATTGGGCCGAAGGGTCTGTTGTATCTCTAAACTAAACTAAACTAGGAAGGAAAGACAACGGTCTTCGACCTGAAACATTAGCTCTGTTTCCCTTCCCACAGACACAGCCTGACTTGCTGAATATTTGCAGCATTTTATGTTTTTTTATTCTCTCGAGTACATGTCTGGTACAAGTCACAGCAACACCCTAGTCCAGGTTCGGGCACCTGTTTGCTTCTGTCATTGCCTAAGCAAGGGTCAAAAAGTTCCCAATGGCTGTTGGACAGACCACTGCCAGATCTACTCTGCTTTCCCCTTCAGCCAAGCCTAAAATAACTGCAACAACAAAAACACTGTCTCAAGAAAGTCAATATTAAAGGTCTTGGTGATGTTGCCATCATCTTTCCTAACCCATGTTTCCAGCATCAAAGCCGTTTACACCCATTCGGCTCAGTACAGGATCCCGGAAACAGATTCTTGGTCTGAGCTCCATCATGCAAACAAGCAACCAACCATCAAGCTATCGAACACTACAGACACCAACTAACCTTTGCTATGAACTGCCGTGGTTGCACTAGGAACTTTGGCCTTATGGTTTGTTTTGCACTATATTGTTTTTTTTTAATTTGTTGAACTTATTTACTTTATTATGTTATCAATTGATTGAGTACTGTGTTTACAACACAATTGTGCTGCTGTAAGTGAGAATTTCATTGTTTTTCTGTACATATAACAATTAAACACTCTTGATTATTGACCCTTGTGTCCTGGCCTGTGCACACCACTGATTATTTTGTCATTTATTTTTCAGTTGGAAGACCTTACCAAATTGTCTCGTTTTATAAATACATTTGAAATGAAAGACTTTGGGTCTTTCTGAAGTAGCGAAATACTCTGACCAGGCAAATCTTCTCATAAATAATTCTGATTTCATTTTACTCTACTGAGAATGTGATCTCAAATATTGTATTGGCTGGCGCAGTACAAGTTATTTTAAATCTTGTAAACATTGTGACCCATTAATCAGCAAATTTGCTGATTACGTTTGTGATAAACTTTCACAAAAAAAACCTGCAACTTTTCTAGAGACACGTGAGACTTCAGGTTGTTGAATCATGAACAAAGAACAGACTGCTAGAGAAACTCAGTGGGTCAGGCAACATCTGTGGGAGGGATTTGGTGGATGATGTTTTGAGTTGGGACTATTCTTCAAACTGATGCCCTGGAGATAGCTGGTAGAATTACATAGAAACATAGAAAATAGGTGCAGGAGTAGGCCATTCGGCCCTTCGAGCTTGCACCGCCATTCAATATGATCATGGCTGATCATCCAACTCAGTATCCTGTACCTGCCTTCTCTCCATACCCCCTGATCCCTTTAGCCACAAGGGCCACATCTAACTCCCTCTTAAATATAGCCAATGAACTGGCCTCAACTACCTTCTGTGGCAGATAATTCCAGAGCCTCGCCACTCTCTGTGTGAAAATTGTTTTCCTCTCAGTCCTAAAGGAATTACCCCTTATCCTTAGACTGTGACCCTTTGTTCTGGATATCCCCAACACCGGGAACAATCTTCCTGCATCTAGCCTATCCAACCCCTTAAGAATTTTGTAAGTTTCTATAAGATTATCTATAATAATCTCAGTCTTCTAAATTCTAGCGAGTACAAGCCAAGTCTATCCAGTCTTTCCTCATTTGAAAGTCCTGACATCCCAGGAATCAGTCCGGTGAACCTTCTCTGTACCCCCTCTATGGCAAGAATGTATTTTCTCAGATTTGGAGACCAAAACTGTACGCAATACTCCAGGTGTAGTCTCACCAAAACACTGTACAACTGCAGTAGAACCTCCCTGCTCCTATAGTCAAATCCTTTCGCTATGAATGCTAACATACAATTTGCTTTCTTCACTGCCTGCTGCACCTGCATGCCTACTTTCAATGGTACACAAAAGGCTGGAGAAACTCAGCGGGTGCAGCAGCATCTAAGGAGCGAAGGAGGGTTTCGGGTCGAGACCCTTCTTCACCCTACTTTCAATGATTGGTGTACCATGGCACCCAGGTCTCGTTGCATCTCCCCTTTTCCTAATTTGCCACCATTAAGATAATAGTCTACCCTCGTCCAACCTTGGTCCCTATCTCTACCCTGCTCTCCCCTGCCAATCACCTCTGTTGCCTAAATCAACATAACTTGCCGTTCTCGCCCTTTCCCTTAACTCTACAATTAATCTCTCCTCTATATCATCAGTCTGAAGGACGGTCCCGACCCAACACGCCGTCTGTCTATTTCCCTCCACTGCTGATGTCGGACCTCCAGCTTTTTTTTTGTTGCAACTTTTCTAAATTGGTTAAGGTTCCCATTCTCAAAATGTTGTTGCAAAGGTATAAAGAAATGTGGCATCCAATGTTTTTGTGTGTGCCTATAGTTTCGTATAAAAAAACCCATAGGGTATTCTATTCATTCTGCATATATAGTTTAAATACAACAAAACTCGGAATTTCTGTTTTGCTCAAAGGATCCAACTGAGGCAGCCTCCCATAGTGTCTTTGCAGCACATTGCAATAATGTATATCAGTAACTGATGAACAGTATTGGCCTGCAGCTTTAATTTCTAGGTTAGAGGAGAAATCATTAGCATGGTAGAATCTCTAAATAAATAACTTTGCCATGTTGACGTAAAATTGGACCATGTCACTGTCTAGTTGCTTCTAATACTTCAAATGTTTTGTAAGCGCAAGTTTTAAAAATAAACTTTCCGTGTGGCATGTGTATAGTTTTTGGAAAATATATTTTCGTGAATCCATTTATCTGATTTGTTTTTCCCCTTGAATATACAATCATTTATGTTTATCATTGTAAGGTTAACCCTCTTTTAAGTATGGGGGTGTGCTGCATTTTAGGCTAATAATACACTGTGTTCTTCTCGAAAAACTTTCCATTAAACGGCAGTGATAATTAACAAGAGACACGTTGTTCACTGCTGTAAAGTAGCAGGAGGTTATTCTGGAGATGTCTGTTCTGGTACGGCAACTGTCTCCCTGTCAGTGCTCAGGGAGCCGTGGTTTTGTGACAGAATCGCGGATTGCGAGCAGGTTTCCCTCATCGCACCTCATTTCCATCTGGGGCATCAATTAGCATGTTTGTTGAGGCTAATTGAATGAAACTTAATCATAGCTCTTAATTGCTTGACTATGTGAAAAGAAACCACATTAATGCAGCTAATTAAGTGGATGGCAATAGATGCAACATAATTAGGAGTCAAATGTAAAAACAAGCGACAGCATAGGAGCAAAGAGGGTGGATTTGTGTGCCCGGTCACCTCGTTTATTGATGCTCTCCAAGCAGAACAATATCCCAGAGGCTCTCACAGTTATGTTTTTGGGAATGATGAACACCAATATATGCAAATAGGTTTGCAATTACTATTTTCAAGCTGTTAAGGGGCAGAGGTTTGCAAGGACCACACTTGTGGAAACTTGCATCAAGTACTCTCCAGTGACTTGTTAAGAGTTGTTTGAGTACTTTGGTTTGAATTGCCGTTGTGTCTTGTTAAGATCTTTCTGTTCTGATCAGTATTGGGGCACAAATGACACGGCTGATTGTGGAGACAGCATTTGCACATGAAAACCAGGGGAAGTGGTTTGAATTTGAGATTCTGCCTTGAGTATAGTAATTGGGACTTGATGTTGACAAATATCTCTGTCAGTAGCTTGGCAGTTTGAGCAAGATCAATTTATTCACAAGAAACAAAACAAAATGGTGTTTTATTTTGAGCTGCAGATGTAGCTGCATAAATGAAATTATATTTTAGAAAAAAATTGTATTGGTTTCGACTAAAAGCTTGACATTAGGATTTGTATTGTTGTGCATTTGTGCATTTAGTTGCCATTCATTAAAATGTGAGATTTATTGGAGATGAATTTTACATATATGCATTCTGGTTTTTTTTCTAATTTAGAAAGATAATGTTAAAAAAAGGACGACTCAAATGCTAATATTTTCACCTTCCTTCTCATTGTCAAGGATTACATGCAAAATGTCCACGGGAAGGAAATAGATCTTCTTCGGACTACGGTCAAAGTCCCTGGAAAGCGACCGCCTCGCGCCACCTCAGCCTGCGCCCCCATCTCCAGTCCAAAGGCGAATGGTTTGCCCAAAGATCTGAGCAGTTTGCATATTTCACAGAATGCAGGTGAGTGAAAAAATGCACTGTCAAGAGAAAATTGCCTCCAAAACTGGGAGCAGAATTTGGCTTGCTGCCTTCTCTGTAACCATCCAGGGTTGCAGCATCAGGCCGGTATACCACAGGGTGTTCAGGAAAGTGAACCTTTATTGCCTGAATTTTAGCAAGGCCCCCTCTAAATGCACCTGCAGAGTTTGATGCATGTTGACGCAGTTGCAAAACGAACCTAAGTATCTTTACGAGTTTCACAGTGGTGCAGCTAGTAGATCAGCTGCTTTAGTTCCAGGGTCCCAGGTTCAATCCTGACTCCCAATGTGTATGGGGTTTTAGCCTTCTCTTTTTGACTGAATGGGTTTCTTCCCACATTCTAAAGACATGTGAGTTGGTAGGTTAACTGGCCACTATAAATTGCACTGAGTGTAGGTGAGTGGGAGAAAGTGCGGGAGTTGAGAAGAATTTCAGATAATATAGTTTGTTTAATGAAGAGCGGGTGTAAATGGATGTTTAATGGTTGGTGTGGACTCTGTGGGCCAAGATGCCAGTATATGTGATTGTGTCATTCTCTCTTAATTGTATAACTCATCAAACAGCTATAGTTTACTGCAGATTTCTACATCAATTGGATAAACATTAGAAAATTAAATGAGAGAGGCAAGTATTCACCATATCCATTTATTTTCTTCCATATGAGATAAGACAGTGAAATAAGTCTCAACACTCCCACGCTTCAATAGTTGAATTAGATCTTATTTTTACTGTTATAAAGGGGCTTTAGCAAAGCTGTAAAAAAATTAGAGGATTTAATCACGGACTCTGATCCTTTAGCTTACACCAGAGCCATGATACTTGATGCATTGATATAGACTTCCTATCTACACTATTTAATGCTTTTCAGTCTGCTGCATTGTTAAAATGGCCTCACTTCTCCCAAGTATGGCATTGGACATTTATTTTATAATGCATCAGAATCGATTGATTTAGTGGTGCAGGTATCAGCAGATTGGATTTTGATCCCCCACTGATCAGAGAGCAATGTGTGTTTATAATCTGCCGATCCCGAAGAGATGTGAAAAGCCAAACTTGGTTGAATATGATGTAATATCAAGGAACTGCAGATGTTGGTTTACCAAATTTTACAAACTTGTTTTATTTATTAAAAATTATTTTATTAAAAAAATTACTTAAAAAGATTTAGAATCTTGGCGGAATGCAGCTTAGAAAGGTGCCCAGAATCTCCCATAACTTGACAGTCATAATTTTTAACTCACAAAGCCATTGTATTAATGGATCTGGATCCCTAATCGCTGCAATTTTAACATATACAGAGAAAATTTACAGAGGGAAAACTCGCTCTCCACGAGCAATACGCAAAACGGCTGGTATGATCTAATCCCCTTTTTCATTTGAAGGATCTCTTCATGCATAATTATCTTCACTGATTTATGATTAACTGTTGGGAGATTCAAACTCTCCTCAAACAAAAACAGAATTTTGATTTTTGAACCAAATATAAGTGATACTGAATGAGGTTCACAGTCTCATTTTGTAGTTACTTTCTGGAATCTGCCTCAACAACATGTTTTAATAACAAGCACAACCAATGTATCACTTCATTAACAGGCAACGACCTTGTGAGAAAGTGTTGAAATGGAATTTGGTACAGAAATGGAAATTGTTATTTCAACGCTTTAAACATTTTATTTCTACCAAATGGATACAAACTGAATTCTAAACAAATGCAAAGTTCCGATAATCAGGCACCCTTGGTGGTGGTGCTGGAACAGCAGATTGTTCAGGCAATTGGGTGATATTCCTAATGCCCTTTTACATGCTGCTCAGTTGTGTAATAAATGTTATAATTGAATCCAATGATAAACATTCCACCACTCCCGACCCGTGTGGCTGTGCTGAAATTCCACCCACATTCCTGAACTCTGATATTTCAGATCCTAGCCCCAGTCCCTGGCACTAATGGGTACCTCTGCTTGCAGTCTGGATTCCCAGCTCGCATTCTAGAGAATCAGTGAGCCCCATGTTGGACCATCAGGGATCACTGAACAATTGGTTGCCGAATTATTGAAGTTGGTCTCAAGAGTATGGTTGTTGTTGTCATTTATTGACAAATCCAAGTTGGTCTTCAGAAGGCAAAGATCAGACATCTTGAAAAGCTCCTTTGTTTTCTACAAATTTCCTCCTGTGGAAATGGAATTGCTTGAAAAATTGATCAACTTGGATATATTAAATCAAACCAGAAAATGAAAGAAGTACTCAGCAGGTCAGGCTGCATGTGTGTGAAAAGAACCAGTGTTAATGTTTCAGATCAAAGACCCTTCATCAAAACTTGGATAGCTCTTAATTTACAGTAAAACCCATATTACTCTGCTATCCAGCTGTATGGAAATTCTGTGTAGGAAGGAAATGCAAATGCTAGTTTAAACCAAAGATAAACACAAAAAGATGGAGTAAAGGGCCTGTCCCACATGGGCGACATTTTGGCGACTGCGGAGCGTCAGTGACTGACGCCCGTAAAACCGTCAAGTTGCACAATATATACACGCTGACGTCTGCTGCATTGTGGGTGATGCCCGGTTAGGTTTGAGGCTGTAAAATATTCTTCCTTCAATGCATGGATTTTAAACATTAATATATTAAATTTAATACAATAAAATAAATTGTGCAAATGAAAAGATATCTGAATCATTCCGTCTTATTTATTGGTCCGCTCCCAGATTCGATCACAATCTCTATAACTTTTCACAGGGCTGGATTCATTGAGTGTCGACTGAACTCCCCTCTCTCCTCTTCTCCCCCCCCCCCCCCACCCCCATCCCTCCTTATCCACTCCCCCTACCCTTCTTCCCTCTTCCCCCCCTTCTTCCCTTCCCCCCCCCTCTTCTCCCCGCTCCACTCTTCTCCCCCTTATCTACTACCCCTTCCCCTCACATCCCTCCTCCCCCTCCCTTCTCCCATTCTCCACCCCCCCCCCCCCCCCCCACTTATCGCTGGTCGGTGCGGACTTGGTGGGTCGAAGGGCACTGTATCTCTGAACTAAATGTGACACGGCCCCAGGGGTTGGACCCCCAATGTTCTGCCTGCACCTCATGGGAACTATACTGTTGGCCACGAGTTGTCCCAGAGGAAGATCTCTCTTCCAATGGTCTCTCCAAACACCCAGAGGCAGTGGGCTTGTCAACTGGGTACAGGCAATGTTGTCAATGTACCAGTGCCACCCACCTGCTCCGGCCACTGAGCCTAAATACCCACTACCCATGTAGAAGCAAGGCAAGGGGTGGGGAGGGTGTTGTTGTTCTCAAAGTCTTCATTTATCCCATAGTCAATGTTACTAAAACAGATGATATGGCCTTTGTGCAGTTCTTTAGTGGGATCAAGCTGTCACAGGATGGGTCCACAAATGGGGGGCGGAGGGGAAAGTGGAGAATGGGAGATGGGAGAGAGAGGGGGAGAAGGGGATGTGAGGGGAGGGGGTAGTGGAGAAGGGAGGGGAGGGGGATGCCCTCCATTTGTGGACTCAGCCTCTGACAGCTAGATCCCACTAACAACTCGTGGCCAACAGTTTAGTTCCCATGAGGAGCAGGCAGAAGCTAGGGCTAGGGTTTGGGTTCCCTCCCGTAATCCAAAGGCGCACAGGTTTGTATGAATTGTCCGTAGCGTGTGTGGGATAGTGTGCGGGGATGGCTGGTCGCAGGCTTGGACCAGAAATTGGGGGGCGTCAGGGAAAGTGGGGGAGGGAGGTGGAGAAGGGAAAGGAGAGGGGGAGAAGGGGATGTGAGGAGAGGCGGGTAGTGGATAAGGGGTAGAAGAGTGGAGTGGGGGGGGGAAGGGGAGAGTGGAGAAGGAGGGATGGGGAAGAGGGGAGAGGAGAGTTCAGTCTACACTCACTGAATCCATCCCTGCGAAAAGAGACGGTGATTGGATCTGGAAGTGGACCAATACTATAAATAAAACTGAACGACAGGCACTTTTTCGTTTGCATATTTTACAGCCCATCTGTGGTCCCTAACCCCAACCCTAACCCTAACCGGGCGCCACCCGCAGGACAGTATACGTCAGCATGTGACAGGGTACACGACATGATGAGACACCCAAATGTCGCCCCAGGAATTTGAACATTCCAAAATCCTGGGGCGACAGGAAAGCACCCCGTGTCACACCTGCGTCACCACGCGACAACTTATTTTTCGGCTGTCGCCTAAATGTCGTCCGAATGATGCCCAAGTGGGACAGGCCCTTAACTCAGCAGGTCAGGCAGCTTCTCTAGACAACCTATTCCTTTTCTCCGGAGATGCTGCCTGACTGCTGAGTTACTCCAACGTTTTGTATGTATGTATGTATGGAAATTCTGGGAATTTCAACCCTGCTCTAAACTTCAAGCTTCTAATATTTCGCTTCGCAGCATATCCAAGTTTTGATGGCACTCAAACAATTTTTAATAATGGATTTGATCATTTTAAGCAACTCGAACATAGGCTGAGAAAAGCCATTTGCTGACGTGTTTTGACTATTAACCATCGTGCTTATGTTAATCGTTAACCTCTTATAAATTTCTGTCAGAACCCTCCAGGACATCATTAACTTATTTATATGTATTTATGACAGCTGGTAAACCTTTAAATCTTTATATAGCAGTCCTGCAAATAAAAAGTTTACAACACCGACTCCAGCTCTGCGCAGTTTAACTAAACTTGCAATTTTCTTGTTAATTTTTTTTTTCTTTTCATAAAATTCATTATAGCAGGTGTAAACTTCAAACACATAAACTTGTAGCCAGTTATTGGGTATCTCATAGTAAATGTCCCACTCAGCATTGGCTGCTCTTACTAGAGAATTTTGTTCTCTAAAAACTAAAATATACAAGTCCGCTCTGCACTGACTGTAAGGACTTTGTCCAACCCATAAAACCAAAATAATAGCATGAATATTCAGTGACCTAGAATACTAATTATTGTCATGAATATTAATGCAATCAGACTTTCTTTCCAGTCAGACGTCTCTGAAGATGGAACTGTAATGAGAGCAGTTAGGACTGAATGCTGTTCACATGACAGTGAGTCGGTAATAAGGATAGCTTGATTAGCACTGTTTTCGGAGATGAAAGAACTCACGTGGGGTGTGGGGGAGGCACTCGTTGCCTTGCTGAGCACCGCTGGCTGTGTGCCGCTGACTCAGATTAATGAGGCCTAAGAGGTGCATTATGAGCAGTGGCAAAGGTTTGATCTAATGGATTCAGTCATTTTTCCTTTGACTGACAGACATGGGGAAGTAATTGCCTGCATAGGAGAGCAGTTCATTGGCAGTCAATAAAGAGATCCTCTCCTTTTATTGTTGTATTACTTCTGCTGCGGTTCATGGTGTCAAAGCTGCTGTGTTTAGAGGGTAAAGAAAACATTGTAGTTTGTTTTCATAAATTCATCTAATTTGTGATTATTTTATACAACACCGACTTCATGTCTGGATGACAAAAAAATATTCTATTCAATTAACAGAGCTCATAACCCTTCTGTGTAAAATTGAAAAGTGAAAAATACAAATGCCTTTAAGGGCTAAATCCCTTTAGCCTACTCAGCCTCTGGGTGTTGCTTTACTCCAGCATATATGAAACCTTGGGTGCCCCAACTTGTGCTCCTTGAATTTTAACCCCGTTCAATCAGCCTGGTACAGCTCGGTGGCTGGCCATGTATTTTGCCGTGGCAAAGAATAAACTGAGTTTGCAGCAAATGGTCATGCCATGGGAACAGGCCTTTTGGCCCACCACATTTAATGCTGGCTGATAGACTCCCATATGTATGGTTTTTCATTCCATTCTGCATAGTCCAGCACTTTTGTTCAAGCAATCCAGAATTTGGCATCGTATTCACAGCTCTTAGTGTCCGCTGTTATAATCTGGGGGGCCTAAATATTAAGGTAATTGAGAATTCAACGTGAAGGCACTATACAGAGCGTTAAATGCCAACTACAGCGAGTTAGTGTGCAAGAGGACCTAGGTGTAGTGGACGGTTTCGGTATGTACTGTATGTGAAACACAGAAGATATACTTGTTTAGCTTCATAAATGAAATATGTACAAAGCACTGTACAAAGGAGAATTGCAAGTGCTGCAGGTATCCTGGTCACTCCTAAAACAGAAAGCTGATTGACCAGTTGTTCAGTTTGTATGGTGCTGTGGGATCCTTACTGTGGACAGATTGGCATCGCCATTCACCCCACTTCACCGCACACTCATCTTCAACACTCTTCCTCAGACTGCTGGTATTCAGAGCCAAAGCACTCTAAAGCCAATGGACTTTCGGTGTTACCCAAGGAGCTGTGGCTGTCAAATCAAACAAGATCCCACAAATAACTATGATATACACAAATATACATAGAACAGTGTAGCACAAGAACAATCTTTTGCCCACTATGTTTTTGCAGACTATGAAGCCAAATTAAATTAATCCCATCTGCATGCACACAATCCATATCCATCCATAAACTGCATGTTCGTGTACCTGCCTAAATCCCTCTTAAAACGCCACTATCATACCCCTTTCAACCAATCCCCAGCAGTAAGTTCCAGGCACATGGCACACTCTGTTTAAAAAAAAACTTGCCCCATGCATCTCCTTTATAGACTCCCCTTCTCACCTTAAACTGTAGCCTCCAGCCTGTGAAATAGACTCTGACTGCCTGCCCTGACTGTGCCTGCCATACTTTTGTAAACCTCTATCAGATCTTCATCAACCTCCAATTCTCCAGCAATAATGTTATTCATTGTCTACAGCTTGGCATTTAATACCATCATCCCCTCCAAGTTGGTTACCAAGCTCTCAGATCTGTGTCTCTGCGCATCCCTCTGCAATTGGATACTCGACTTCCTCATTCACAGACCACAGTCTGTCCGTGTTGGTCATGTGTCATCCTTGATAACAATCGGCACCCACTCTATACTCATGACTGCGTAGCCGGTCATAGTGCAAACTCCATCATCAAGTTCGCTGACGACACCACTGTTGTGGGACGTATCACTGATGGGGACGAGTCAGCGTATAGAAGTGAGATCGACCAATTGACCAAATGGTGCCAGCACAATAACCTGGCTCTCAACACCAGCAAAACCAAGGAACTGATTGTGGACTTTGGGAGGGGTAGGATCGGGACCCACAGTCCCGTTTATATCAACGGGTCGGTGGTTGAAAGGGTCAAGAACTTCAAATTCCTGGGTGTGCATAGTTCCGAAGATCACTCCTGGTCCCAGTACACTGATACAATTATAAAGAAAGCACATCAGCGCCTCAACTTCCTGAGAAGATTACGGAGAATCGGTATGTCAAGGAGGACTCTCGAACTTCTGCAGGTGTACAGTAGAGAGCATGCTGACCGGTTGCATCGTGGCTTGGTTCGACAACTTGAACGTCCAGGAGCGGAAAAGGCTGCAAAAAGTTGTAAACACTGCCCAGTCCATCATCGGCTCTGACCTCCCTTCCATCGAGGGGATCCATCGCAGTCGCTGCATCATCAAGGACCCACACCATCCTGGCCACACACTCATCTCTCCGCTGCCATCAGGTAGAAGGTACAGGAGCCTGAAATCTGGAACATCCAGGTTCAGGAACAGCTACTTCCCCACAGCCATCAGACTATTAAAGACAACTTCAAACAAACTCTGAACTATAACAGCCTATTGCACTTTATCTGTTTATTTATGTGTGTGTGTATATACTGGTATATGGACACACTGATCTGATCTGTATTTATGCCTACGTTATTTGGGACAATGATAATAAACTCTCTTGACTTGACTTGACAACGACTCCTCTAATCTATTTCATTGATCACCACGATTGCTGCTCGATGCCGATGGGCCTCGGTGTAATATACGTCAATTATACCTCAACATGCCCTCAGCAAGAAATCTTCCAACTCTGGCCAGAGAGCTGTCAGCTGAGTCATGGCTGACCTCTCTAATCACTGGTTTATGTTGTGCAGATAATGGTCCTATATGCCTGTGATCTCCTGATACATGACCTTCAGCCCATGGTCCTTGCTAACCACCCACTGCCCCCCCCCCCCCCCAACAATTTACAGTGGCCAATTAACCTATCAACGAACCACATCTTTGAGATGAATTAATGCACCCAGAGGAAACTTAAGCAACATTTTCTGTCTTTCCTAGTTCTAACAATGATTCTTCAACATGAAATGTTCACCCTGTTTCTCCACAGATGCTGCCTGACCTGCTGAATATTCCTGCATTTTCTGTGATTAATTTAGATTTCTGCAATCTGCATTTTTTTTTTATAGATCTTGCATGATTCATATTACCAGTTAGTTGACTTATATTACTACATATGAAAACCAAGAATAACTAAGTCTCACAGATACTCAGTTAAATTGAAAGGGGGAAGCTAAGGTCTCACTGACATCAAGTAATAATACCAATTGGTCATGAAGAGATTGTACACCACAACAACATTCCACAAGAAGGTTTGCAATCTGAAGATCTCTTGAGATTGTATTACCAAACTGCACTGCCTTGTCAGTGAGTCTGCACTATCTCACTAACGTAACTGAGTGCAAGTGATACTTTACACCCAGAATACCATTGAATCTTGCTGTTCATTAATTGTGAGACTACCAAAGTTCTTGGTTTAAAATCGTGTTACCATCAGAATACCCTCTTCTCAACCTAACTTCTCTGTCAGTCAGGGATTCTTCTGTTTCTCGCCCATTTTCCCCTCAGACCAGTTTATTCCTGGAGTAATGCACAGATGGACATCTAAGTGCTAAGTGCGTCAGCATTGTTTCAGTCACATTGGTCCAACCAGTGTGTCATGAGGTTGTGGAGGTAAGTCCTACTCGAGAGACTTGATCACAGAAGTCTAGCTGACATTGTTGCAGAGTCTTCACCTTTCAGATAGGTCAATAGAATAAGGCCACACTGCTTTTTCAGCATGATTCATGACAATATTCATCCTTCATATAACATTACCTGCAAAGACATGTCCTAACCATTGCCAAATTGTTGTTTGTGAGACAATGCAATGTATCAATTAGCTGCAATACTTCTTGCAAAGCAGAAAATGCACTTTAAATATTTCATTGATTGTAAAGTGTTTGTGGAATTTCGAGGTCTTCTTCTTCTTGAGTTTGAGGCAGCAGAGGCGCTGTAGCCAGTTCAATGTCCTATTGTTGAAGGCCGTGAAGTCTACCCCTCCACCGGGGGGGGGGGTGGATGACGGCGCAGTCGAAAATGATGTGCTGCGCTGTTTGCTGGTCTGCTCCACACATGCAGGCTGCTGATGAACGCAGCCCCCAGCGATGCATGTTGGCGTAGAACCTGCACAGAGCCCGTTCAGGGCGACCCACTCTTTTCAGGGCAGGTCCGAGCCGGGTGGGGCTGTGGTGTTCGGTGCAACAGTGAATTGAGGAGGTCGCGAAGTCTGTTCCCACCTGGTTCTCCATGCTCCTAGCGTGTTGAAACCGGAGCCACAGAGGGTCGCTGCGTGACAGGAGAAGGGGCGACGAGATGACAGGTGTTGAGGTCCCAGTTGCTGTGAGTCCTGGGCGAGGTGGTGCAAAGGATGCTTGGCGTCCGATGGGGCCTTGCACACCAGCCTGTGGGTGAAGTACTCTCTGCGAAGCTTGGCGGGTGCAATACCTGTGAGCACCGGCAGAAGATCTGTCGGAGAAGTGCGTAGGCAGCCGGTGATGATCCACATGGTGTCGTTGAGGATGGCGTCTAGCTTGCTAGTATGAGCGCTGCGGCACCGTGCTGGGCAGTGTACTCAGCGGCGCTGTACACGAGTGCAAGAGCGCTGGTTCGGAGAGTAGATGTCCAGGCGCCCCATGACGATCCATCAAGTAACACAGGAGGTTGTTCCACGCCGAGACTTTAGCACGGAGAACTTCAAGGTGTTGCTTGTAGGTCAGCTGCCGATCTAGTTTCACCCCAAGGTTAATGGGGAGGGGGTGACCCATTGAGGGTGACTATTAGCTGCCGTTGAGCTTCCTTGTTGTTCAGGTGAAGGGCCTTTGTAGTGGTTTTAGTCTCCACCCGCGACAAGTTTCATATCCACCGAGAGCGCATCCTCCTCGTTTGACCAACGCCTGTCCGAGTGCAGTAGGGCCAGGTCATCTGCATATCCATACTGGCGCGTGGCAGATTGCGTGAGCACAGATGAATTTGTGTTGTGTTAAGTACAGAAAGAGAAATACAAATTGGGTAAGATTGCACTGAGAGGAAAAGAACAAGGAAGAAACAAATGGAACAAAAAAATTTGAACATTTTCAGTTCAACAGTTTACAACATTCAAGAATCGGTCGCAGTTTTCTTTCATTTCAGGGCTGGAGATATTGAGTGGGATTGCAACAACTGAAATCGCCTCCTTAAAAAAGGGTAATTGTACTGTTAATAATATACTGACATTAACATTCTGCAACAAGATTCATTCAGGTTTTGGCAGAAATATTTCCCAATCCTTTTAACGTAACTTCAGTGCAGGCGGTACGGTAATGTAGCGGTAGAGTTACTGCCTTACAGCGCCAAAGACCCGGGTGCGGTCTGTACGGAGTTTGTACATTCGCCCTGTGACCTGTGTGGGCTTGCGCCAAGATCTTTGGTTTCCTCCCACACTCCAAAGACGTACAGGTTTGTAGGTTAATTGGCTAAATGTAAATTGTCCCTTGTGAGTGTTAATGTGCGGGGACCGCTGGTCGGTGCGGACTTGGTGGGCCGAAGGGCCTGTTTCAGCGCTGTATCTCTAAACTGAACTAAACTAAAGTTCAGGAAATTGACTTTTGACCCTGTTATTTACCAAAAGCTTGTGAACAATTTGCAGGCAAAACCAGCAGATCAGCACAAATACGTCCGCATGCACTTGCAGTCAACTCACATTGCAGCAGGCTGTCAGGTTACTTTAACACCAATCACATTGTGTAAACCCTGTCATTATTTCCCCAGCAAATTCTAGACCAGTATTTTCACAATGTTTGCACATTCATTACAATGCAATGCCATCAAACAAAATCATTGCTCATTCATCTCTCGGCTGTGAATATAAATATTGTACCAGGAATAAAAAGCTTGCTGGAGGTGTGTTAGCACTGGTGATGCAAGCTGGTTAAATATGCATATGTATTGGGTTTTTTTTTTTGGCTATGTTCTCTTTGGTGTTATGTGGCCCATTTTGTGATTGTTAGTCTTATTGACTTGTAGTATTAGATATTGTGTCAAGCTGGGTCTCACTGTCTACTTCTTTACTGCTTGACCAGAAAAGAAAAAGAGGCTTTACATGAAATAAAATGAATAAATCGGCACTGTCACAGGCTAATCTCTCTTTAATACAAAGAGTACTATTCTTCCGAACTTTGCATTATTCAAAGATATTATAAATGTACAATAGAGACTTCACTGCTCCAAATTACTTTTATTTGATGCAAATACAGGTTTAAATATTTGTGAAAAAAGGCATGTTCTACCTCAAGATAATTTACTGCAGAAACTGACTACAAGTATTTTGGCATTCGTTGATCAAGAGGTCAGACTTCAGCTTTTCATTATAGTGAATAAAGCAGGCACAAATGTCATAACAAATGGTCTCAAGGGAGAGAAGGGTCCCACGTTCCTTAGTGGTGTCTGAGTGTGGTGTCAGTCATGTACACGCTGCTCTCTGACCTTTAAAGAGAGTTAATGGCCATTTCATTAAAACAGATCAGCACTGTAAACAGCTGCTGGCAGATGAAGCCTGGTTCCAACATCTGACTGAACTGCCAGGCTAGAAAGGGAAAGGATTGTGGTATTTTGAGGGTCACACCAGATAATAAGATAGATATGATGTGACTCATGGGCTGCCTCCTGCTCAGCTCTCGCTCAGGACAGTTTTACAGAAATACTAGCTGACATCTGTAAGCATTATTCCAAACAGAAATTGTCTCTTTTATTTAAAGCTGTTGAGGTGACATTGAGTAAATAACTGTCCTTTTAATCCTGACAGTGCCATCATAACATGACCAAGCTTTTCCATTGCAACTATGGTGTGTAGTTATATTTGCCCTTTATGCACAGAAATAGAGCATGGAAACAGTCATTGTTTCACTAGTTACTGAATATAGAATAAACTGTGATCTAAACCATCTGTAACTTCCTGTTCTTCATTCTTATTTCACCTGTGTTTTAGTCCTATTCTGTGTATTGTTGCTTCACCTTGTCAGTTCCCATGCTCTCCCATTTTCTTCAGTGTTTTGGTATGAAAGCTTTTATTTGCTCCCATTGCTTGTATTACAATATTTGTGTGTTTTCTGAATTGCCCTTTATTTCTCCCACCCCCCCCACCCCCCCAGAGAATCTGCTAATGGTGACAGTTTCCTTAATAGAAATGTACCCTGCATGGGAAAGTGAGAAAAACAGGATAATATTTAATTGCCAAGACATTTGGGACCAGGTGAAGAAGACAAAGGGAATTGCTTAGGCAGAGGGGGGGGGGGAGAGAGAGAGAGAGAGAGAACAACCAATGTGCCATATTAAACTGTGAAATGCCAGTCAGAGCTTTGCTGAAACCAAAGCTAGAATTGCTGCAAATATCCAGCAGATCAGGCAGTGTCTGTAGAGTGAGACAAACCCGAGTCAATGTTACAGATGTCTAATCTTGCAGCAGAACTGGCCAATTCTGGCACATACAGAGTATGTGAGTTACCTGCATCAACAGCCAAAAATCTGTAGCCTCCCTTTGATCTGGTATTTTGTTGGTTCACATGCTTGATCAATGATGTTTTATCATTAATGTTTTATTATTATTAATGTTTAGTGTTTTCTGAGTCATTCGTAACTGTCACTGTATGTCATGATGTTACGTGGGCGGAGCACCAAGGCAAATTCCTTGTATGTGAATACTTGGCCAATAAACTTACTTACTTAAGTTTACTTACCCCAAATAATTGAAACTAATATCCAGAGGGGGAGTGGTCAGTGGAATTTTGAACCTATACATAAGCATTTTGCTGGCTGCTCTGTTTTCTGTTTTACATGATTTCATACAACATTACAAAACATACTTCATATTGTATATTGGAATGTCCTGGGGTGCAAAAATTGCGAAATAATTGTAATGATTCTGCACATTCTGAACCGACTCGCACAAGCCTAATTCTCTCAACAATGGCGCACTCATTCCACCTTTTGCATTCTTGTGAACTTTTTTATATTTGAATTATGTTTTTGTATTAATATCATGTTTTTTTGCACAGCCTTTCTTTCAGAAATGTGTAATTTATGTATAATGTTTTGTGTCTATGGTGCTGCTGCAAGCAAGAATTTCCGTTGCACCTGTACTGCACCGTACATGTGCATATGACAATAAACTTGATCATTCAATATTTTGTTACTTTTAAAATACATGGACTAGAGTGAAATTATTCAAGTTGCAATTGCAGCTATTATACAGTTGTGTGAAAAAATGAACAATTTAAAATATTCTGGAGCACTGGGAGCAGACACGTGAGCAAACGACTCAATTCAAAGGCAGCTTGATCTCCATGGCACTGCGCATGATGAGCCAGGGCTCTTAGGTCACTGTAGCAAACATCTCACCACCTTCAGGGCACTCACTTCAAACCCTATCCAGATTCCATTGAAGATGCATCTGGTAACAGAAGAAATTGGGTGATAGTGGACTCCTGCCAAATGACACAGGTCCCCACATTTCAAAATGCAAGCACAGAAGGTGACTAAAATAAGGTTCTCATAAGGTATTTACACAATTCTAGCACACAGATACAGGCTCATCAAATTCTGTTAACTTTTTTCTGAATCTTCACCTGAATCTTGTTCTTCTGCTTCAGTCTTCAAAAACCTTTAAGTTAAAAACTGAATGCACCACACACTCGGTCAGCATTTGTGGAGAGAGAAACAGATTTCACATTTCTGAAGAAACTTTTTCGCTCTTTTCAAACCGCTACCGTATACTTCTTTAAAAGCTGTGATAGATTCTGCTTCTGAAGAGCACTCAGTCTAAAGATGTTTTGTGCTTTAAAAGCTGGGTTCCGGAGGAAACTGCCACTGTTTACCTTTTAACCGTTCATAATAAAGAAAGACAAGCTTATTTTCTGGAATCTTTCGAAATCACATCCAATGAAGGGCTTTTTGCAAAGTTGGTGATGTCATGCTTTTGATGCACGTGAACTTCCTCTGCCCTACACCACCTAACCTAGTCCTTCGTCTCTCACAACTTCCCCTAAATAGGACGATGCTCTTTTCCTCTACTAATCTGTGGTTTCCAGTTCCAATTTCTCCTAAATTCCTGACTGGATTTTTGTTTTGTCTCCCATGCAATTTTATTGTGTCTTGATTTGTCTCCATCACCCTTATGTACTTCCACCTAATTAAATCCATTTAAGTAATAAGAAGAGTATCTACAGAGTTTTAATGAAACCTTCTTCACCTTTTATAAAATAATCTTTATCCTTTGTTAACTCCTGCCCATTTTACTCATTGGAGGTTAGCGGTTGGGCAGAAGGTACAGAAGGGTTCACCACCAGCTTCAGGAACAGCTACATTCCTACAACCATCAGGTTCTTGAGCCAATCTGCACAACCCTAAATGCACTTTGGCAATGGAACACTACGGAAAACCTCTTAAACTACCATGGGCTAGTTTTCTAATTGAGTTTTGCACTAATTTGTTTTGCACTAATGTCTTGATTATTGCTCTATTCTTTTTTCTTTTCATCATCTTGTAGAATTTACATGCAATGTATGTGTAAGCTATGTTTTTGTGTGTTGTCTGAATGCATTTGTCTGTGATGCTACTGCAAGCAAGCTTTTAATTGTACCTTTACCTCCTGTTCCTGTGTATGTGACAAACTTCACTTGACGTGGCATTTTCATCAAATTATCTTCTCTTTCTGTTGCCCTTTGGGCCTTTCCTCGTTGAAGATTAGAAAAAATGAGAGTTGATCCATTCAACATACACGATTCTGACAGGACTTGACAAGGTAGATACTGAGCAGGCGTAAAATATCCAGAACTAGTGGTCATAGTTAATAATAGGAACTTAAAAGAGAGAGATCTGTGAATGAATTTCTTCACTCGAGAGTAATGGAAATTAAAATAACAGCAGATGCTGGATATCTGATAAAAACAAACAAAGCTATAAACACTATAAAGATGCAGATCATCAGAATCTGTGAATATTTGGGTAACAATTGTGGGATAGTTAATGGTTATACAGAGATAATGTTCCAGGTAAAACAAAAGACAGCACAACAATTCTAAAGTAGACATAAATGCTGGAGAAACTCAGCGGGTGAGGCAGCATCTATGGAGCGAAGGAAATAGGCAATGTTTCGGGCCGAAACCCTTCTTCAGACTGATGTGAGGGGGGGGGGGGGAAGAAGAAAGGAAGAGGTGGAGCCAGTGGGCTGACGGAGAGCTGAGAAGGGGAGGAGAAAGTGAGGACTACCTAAAATTGGAGAAGTCAATGTTCATACCGCTGGGGTGCAGACTGCCCAAGCGAAATATGAGATGCTGCTCCTCCAATTTACGGTGGTCCTCACTCTGGCCGTGGAGGAGGCCCAGGACAGAAAGGTCGGATTCGGAATGGGAGGGTGAAATGTGAAGTGCTGAGCCACCGGGAGATCAAGTTGGTTAGTGCAAACTGAGCGGAGGTGTTCGGCGAAGCAATTGCCAAGCCTAAGCTTGGTCTCACCGATATAGAGCAGCTGACATCTAGAGCAGCGGATGCAATAGATGAGGTTGGAGGAGGTGCAGGTGAACCTCTGCCGCACTTTGAAAGACTGCTTGGGTCCTTGAATGGAGTCAAGGGGGGAGGTAAAGCGACAAAAAAAAAATCGAAAACTGAGGATAGATCAGCTTGTGACTAGCGGCAAAAACTGTTGGTTGTAATACAGATAAAACAAGTTATTGGGAGGTGGAACATTTGTCTGGTAACCTTACAGCCCTCTGGATTCGAGACTGGACCTTCTCATCAGCTGATGGTTCAAGCTCAAAGGGGAAAAGATGTGAAGGCTGAAGCCTACGATTATAATGGTAATGTGAGCAATGATCACAGTATGCAGACAGTCATTTAGATGTGGAGCCTCCTGTAGGGGTGGTGCACATAGAATGTCAGGACTTTCAGGATGGAGATGTAAAATCATTTGAGGAAACATAAGTTTCAGAACGATGGGGAGACAATGCGTGAATTAAGCTGGATGGAATTCCTGCATCTCAACGGCCAAATGGCCTCCTGTACTGTAATGTTTCTCTCATTCAGTAACCAGGAGAGCAGGATCAGTGGTCCTGGGGAAATGACATTGTGATGTTTGATCCATGTTGGTTGGGATAGCAGGCTGTAAGCTAATCCCTTGAAATGTTGAGATCTATGAATTTCGTGACTCAGGTGACCAATGGCAAGATGGGCCGTGGGGACGAGTTCTAGTTCTATTGCTCTGCCTGGCTTACTCAACATTAAAATGCATTTCCAACCAGTAGAGTGCTCCCTTGTGTATGAGCCATTGTAAAGGATGTCTGGGTTGGCCCACTAGCAGATAAAGGATAGATCTCAGAAGGCTACATTGTGAAGAAACAAATGGAGATTGGTGAGAGTTATCTCTGAAGCATTGGAATTAGTTACCTTGCCTCTAGATTAAGGTACAGGAGAATTTGTAGTAAGTTCTGAATCTCGACTCTTTCCACACACCGTGGTCTCATGTAAGTGAACATTGTGAAAACAAGAGTTTGAATGTTTGGCATCCACGCTGTTGTAAAATAATTCATCAACATGCACAGTGGGTGAATGGACAGGAGTAAGGGGGTAAATGTTGCTGATTGAACTGGATATGGTCAGAAAAAGAGGAAGAGAGTAGAGAAGGAGTGCGTCGACCAGTGATTTAGCAGTGAGCTGAAAGAGCTTTATGGATGTATCACAGCTAAGAGCTCACCACGTAAATTTTAAAATATAGTTTTAATGTTCAATTATCTGATTTGTACCCGTCCATTCACTCAGCACCTATGCCAACATTGTTCTAAAATCTGCAGGTAGCAAACCGATCTCTACCTAGTCTGATTTTTCCTCACACCTCACCCACAATTGATGCCACTATCCGACAATTGTTTCCTCGATATTCACTGACTTCATTTCTCTGGATCTCTTCCCACTCAACTCATCAACAGCCCATTTCTTCTTCCTCTCTAATAAACACAGGTTGGGCTATCCCAGACCCATTGTTTCGCCCCATTTTTAATCACAAGAATCATTCTTTCTCCCCTTGTCCACTCTCTTTCTTTCCTCCCACATGCGGGATATTTCTGAGCCTCTCGACAACTTTAAGTTTCCAGTTTCTTGGCCCTTACTCTGTCGTTTTCATTGCATAACATCAAAAAATGCTGGAAACATTCAATAGATCAGGGCGCACTTGGAAGAGAAACAGTTAAGGTTTCAGGTCCAGGACCTTTGTCAGAACTGAGAAAGAGAAAAACAAGTTAGTTCTAGGTGGCAGAGCAGGTGGTTGAGGGATAGGTGGAACAAAGAGAAATCTCTAATAAGGTGAGACCAGATGATTCAATGTGCCAATTAAGAAGCAGTTAAAATCAGATTAAGGTTTTTTGCCTGTGTAATGTGTTGCTAAAGTTCAATTACAATGGTGGGACATGCAAAGCAGGCAAGACTGTACGAATAAAGGGAAAGCGGAGCCAAAATGAACAGTGGAAATGTCCAGTTGATTTTGGCAGAAGGAAAAAGCAAGTTGCCTAAACGTTGAGAAATTCACTATTGCGTGCGAAGGGTACATACAACATAGCTGTCATTTTCACCATCTCTTCACATCCCTTCAGTACTTTGTTCTGTTAATGGTTCTGATTTCTACAATGGTTTGTCATGATACAAATACTTCAACCTTGTAAAACATTGTGAGCTATTTCGCAGGAGCTATTATCAATAAAATAAATTCAAAACATAGCTACTGAGGGCATAGCAAAAAACATGAATTTTACAAGTATACTAAAGGAGGTGGAAGAGGTGAGGAGATTTGAAGAGGCAATTGGCTCTTGTGTCCAAATCAGATGAAGGCGCACCTACCACTGGCACCATTGAAGATCGGTTATGTCCTAGAAGTCAGAATTGATAATTTGTTTATTGCAAGTTGGCAGTAGAGGTTTGGATGAGCTGATGTTCTTATTTCAAAGAAGAGCATCCGTTGTTGCATCCACTCCCACACTGAGGAGCTTGGTGTTGAGTGATCGTGAGCTGATAACAGGAGTAATTGTGTCAGTGTGACATGTCCATGAGAAGTCGTACACGATGCCAGCTGACCTTTCGGTGGTTTAATGACCTGGTGTATTTTCTTTCCACTTGCAGGTAATGTAACCCCCACAGGCTCAGCGACACAGATGGCAAGTGGGATCAGTTTGGTTTCCTTCAACAGTCGTCCCGAGGGCATGCACCAGCGCTCTTACTCTGTGTCCAGCGCTGATCAATGGAGTGAAGCCACAGTCATCGCCAACTCTGGGATCAGTAGTGGTAAGCTTAACCTTGATTGCCATTGGTACAGGAAAGAGTCAGTAATGGGGTCCAGGTATTGGTGTTCTTTGAACTTTATTCCAGATTGCATTACATAAATTGTGCATGTGACGTTATGTACAATTACTATATATACTGAATGTAAATCTTTCTGTGAGAACACCTGAAACAGGTGAGCAAGGTAAAACAAATGTAGATCCTTCTCTCACATGGTGTGGGCATCACTTGCAAAAGCCAGCATTCATTGTCTATCCCTAATTATCCATGATGTGAGTGGCTTTCCCAGTTCATTTCTGATGCTGGTTAACAGTCAACAAAATAATTTCTTATCAGATGTGGAGTGTAGATTTTCTTCCTGAAAGGATCTTAATGCACCAGACGTATTTGAACAACAATTTGGTAGTTTTGTTCTCACTATTGTTACCAGCTGTATATTATTAATGAATTAATCAATTGGCCTTTAAATTTGCATAACTTTGGAATTTCTCTGGATCAACAGTTCTGGCCTCTGGTTTGCCTTTCCCGTTTTGGTGAGGGCTGTCTGAGAAATGTAAAGCACAATACAGTTTTAGGATCTAATTGTGCAATTGTTACTCCGCTTCCACAGCTCTGGAAATACTTTGACATTCATGTTTCTTCCTAATCACCGATAATCACACAGGATGAGAGTATTGGTGATGAAAGGATCCCAGATTTGGAATACATCTTTGATTTTGGGAATTTTTTTGAGGGGATTGGAGTCCAAGAAAACACTGAATTTCTCATCGTCATGGCACGTCTTGGTTCAGAACTGAGGTTTTCATTTTCATTGCACATTTGCCTAGGTTCTGTGTCCAGTTGGAACAGGGACTTGCAGATCAATTTAGTTTCTGTAGGCATGGCTTGCTCAATAGGATGCACCTCTCAAAGAAATAGGGCTTCAATTGGAGAAACAGAATTCATAGCAATGCAATCAATTTTACCAAGTAAGAGTTGTTCCCATCATTTCAGAGACAAGTATTTTCACAAGGGTGGTAAATCTGTGGATTTCATAGATGCAGAAGGCTGTGGAGACTGTCAATGGATATTTTTAAAGCAGAGATAGATTCTTGATTAGTATGGGTGTCAGGTGTAATGGGGAGAAGGTAGGAGAATGGGGTTAGGAGGGAGGGACAGATCAGTGTGGCCGAATGTCCGAGGGGGACTTGATGGTCTGAATGTCCTAATTCTGCTCCTATCACATGAACTATTTGGCAGTATAATTCTAATAAAACGTATATCTTTCCAAATGTAAATGTTGTGTGGCTTGAAGAAATTTTGCATGTGGTGATGTATCTACATACGTGCTGTCCTCTGGAGTGGTGAAGATCATGGGTTTAAGAGAAACAGAAAATAGAAACTGCAGGAAAATGTTCCAGGTCAGGCAGCATCTGGAAAGAAAAACAAGTAATGTTTCATATGAGGGCCGCTTCATCAGACCTGAGATAGAGCACAACATGTCAATCTAGGCAGCAACAAAGATGGTGGAGGATGCTGAGCATGACAAAGGGAACAGGGATTTCACTGATAGGATGAAGTCAAGTCCTCAAATTCCCATTAACTCTCCCTCCATATTCTCGCCATCACACTGACAATTTACAAAGGACAATTAACCCACTGACCCGCACATCTTGGATGAAAACTGGAGCAGTCATAAGGAGAACTGCTCACAGCACTGGAAGTCAGGATTGAAGTTGGGTAACCGGAGCTCGGAGGCAGTATTTCATGCAGAGCAGATATGAACTGAACTCCACTATACAGGCAGTCAACATGAAATCTATCCAATCTTTCAGAGGGAAGATATTTTAGAGAGAATAATTTGCAGCGCTATTGGGGAAGAGCGGAAAAAAGAATGGCACTCATAGGATTGCACCAAGAGCCCATTTAGTGGGGCAAATTACGTTAATTCCTAGCTAATGGTGGATGGAAGCTCATTGCTGAACTGAGCTGAGGAACTGGCAGAAAGTAAACCAGGTACCGAGAAGGTTATTGGAGGATAAATAACACTGAATTCTATTCTCCACCATTCTTCACCACTGGATGAGGCAGGACAGCAGGGTTTTGGTCTGATTTATTGGTTGCAGTATTGCTTGGCTTTGCCACAGGTACGTTGCTTCCTCTACTTAACATCTGTATTTGAACTTTATGAATATAGATTGTTAGAGCAGCCCTCCTCTCTGGCAGTTATTTGAATGAAGATATACTTTGTTGTTCCAAAGTTAGCTGGGTAATTATTGATTAGTCAGCATGTCTATCAACTGCCAATGTAATTTGCACTATTGGTAAATTTCAGATTCAGATTCAGATTCAATCTTTATTGTCATTGTGCAGTGTACAGTACAGAGACAACGAAATGCAGTTAGCATCTAACTCAGAAGAGCGAACATAGAATAATGGAACAGCAAAATATATATACGTACATACAGTAGCAGTAGTGCAATTTTTCTGGGGGAAGGAGTGTCCGGTGGGGGGGGGGGGGGGGTGACTAGCAGTCACCAGGGTGCAGAGTTACGTTGTGTAACAGCCGCAGGGAAGAAGCTGTTCCTGAACCTGCTGATCCGGCAACGGAGAGACCTGTAGCGCTTCCCGGATGGGAGGAGGGTAAACAGTCTGTGGCTGGGGTGAGAGCAGTCCTTGACGATGCTGCGCGCCCTTCGCAGACATCGCTTGCTCTGGACAGATTCAATGGAGGGGAGTGAGGAACCGGTGATGCGTTGAGCTGTTTTCACCACCCTCTACAGCCTTTCAGGTCGGAGACAGAGCAGTTGCCATGCCATACTGTGATACAGTTGGTAAGGATGCTCTCGATGGTGCAGCAGTAGAAGTTCATCAGAATCTGAGGAGACAGATGGACCTTCTTTAGTCTCCTCAGGAAGAAGAAACGTTGGTGAGCCTTCTTGACCAGTGTTGAGGTATTGATAGGGGTCCAGTGTGGGAGGTAGGCAGCCTTTGAGGTGTGCCAGGACCAGCCTCTCGAAGCACTTAGTGATGATGGGAGTAAGTGCAACTGGGCGGAAGTCGTTGAGGCTCGCCGCAGTGGAGTGTTTTGGCACCGGCATGATGGAGGTGGTTTTAAGGCACGTGGGGACAGCTGCTTGGGCAAGTGGCATGTTGAAGATGTCAGTCCAGACGTCTGTCAGCTGCGCAGCACAGGTCCTCAGGATGCGCCCAGGGATGCCGTCAGGGCCAGCAGCCTTTCGTGCATTAATCCCGCTCAGTGCCACATACACGTTGTACGGGGTGCGTGTGAGGGGCTGGTGATCAGCAGGAAGCACAGCCTTGATGGACCTTGATTGTCCCAGTCAAAGCGGCAATAAAAGTGGTTAAGCTCCTCAAGGAAGGATGCGTTGCTGGATGTGGGGGTGGTGTTGGTGGATCTATAGTCCGTGATGGCCTGGATGCCTTGCCACATGCGTCGGGGGGTCGGAGTTGTTGAGGTGCTCCTCAATCCTTAGCTTGCAGCTGTGCTTGGCCTTCTTGATGCCCCTCTTCAGGTTGGCCCTGGATGAACTGTACGCTCGAGCATCGCCTGACCTGAAAGCGGTGTCCCGTGCTTTCAGCTGTAGCCTGACCTCGCTGTTTGCAGCAGTTATAATTATTTTCATATAATTACTGAATCTTTCTCATGAAGTAGCCGTTTCCTCAGATATTTTACAGCCTGTGCATTAAAAAAAAAAATTCCACCATATTTACTAGTACTCTCTCTCCGGTGCAACTGGAGGACCCAATACACCATTTCTTGGGATAATGCCATGGCAGAGCTCCCTCTGCAATGCCCAGGGGGGATCAGCACAAGATAGATATTGGGTAAAGTTTCCTCTGTAGCACCAAGGTAGAAGTGGCCAGCTGATTTTTAAACCTAAGTCTCAGAAGAATGACGGCAGACACAAAATGCTGGAGTAACTCAGCGGGACAGGCAGCATCTGGAGGAAATGAAATGGTGACGTTTTGTGTCGAGACCCATCTTCAGACTGATCTCAGAAGAATAGTGTAGCACAGTGGTGCAGCTGGTAGAGCTGTTGTCTCACAATGTCTGAGACCTGGATTTGGTCCTGACCTCAGGTTGCTGTGTGTCTGGCATTTGGACATTATTCCTGTAACTAGATGGATTTCCTCTTTGTGCACCGATTTCTTTTCACATCAAAATATGGTGGGATGGAAGATTAATTGGCCACTGTAAATTGCCCCCCCCAGTGGATGAGTGAGTGAGTGGTAGAATTAACAGGAAGTCGACGTGAAAAACTGAATTGGTATAGTCAGTGATTGAAAGTCGGTATGTACTCGATGGGCTAAAGAGTCTGTTTCCATGCTGTACCACTCTATGACGTGGAGTACATTCCAGTGCATCATCTTTCTTTTCAATGTCACAAATGGCCCAGTTTTATGTCAACGTTGATGATTGTTGGTGAGTATTATGCAGTTAGATTCACCTGACTGAATGCCGAAAGATTCCCAGCTGTAGGTTATATGTACACAGCACCAGCAACATGTATATAACACCTTTGCTGTAGTTAATCACCTAGCACCGGGCAGGAAAGATATCAAACAAAACAACATTAGGGCAGCGCAGTGACGCAGCTAGGGTGGTACAGTGGTGCAGATGGTAGATCTGCTGCCTTACAGTGCCAGATACCTGGATTAGATCCTGACCTCGGCTGCTTTCTGTGTGGAGATCTGTCCGCATGGGTTTTCCTTTGGTTGCTCCGGTTTCTGCCCACATCCCAAAGACGTGGGTTTGCAATTGGTATTTATAAAATCGGCCAACTCTTTTTCTTCTTTCGTATGGCGTGCACAGCCTAAAGTTGTAGGACAACTTGTTCTATTTGATCTTCCGTTTGTGCACATAGAATTGATAGCATTAGTCGAAACAGGGCGGACCACGTGAAGGTTGCAATTTTCCACCTCAAATCAGCCATAATATGCAGAGAGTGGATAAAAGAGTGGGATAGCATAGAACTAATGTGCACAGGTGATTGATGGTCAGTGTGGACTTGGTGGACCGAAGGGCCTATTTCCATGTTGTATCTCTAAAACTAAAATGAAAAAATTACCACTGATAGCCCCAAAGGTATATTTTGGCAGAGGACAAAATTGCACATTTAAAGAGTAAGGTTTTAACAAGTGTCCTAAGGGGAGAAGAGATGTGGAAAGGTGGAGAAAATATGATATAATAGGAAGATATATTATTGGAGCAAATAATATCCATAACAAAACTCAATCACTAGGAACATACAGCAGGTCAGGTGGCATCTGTGGGGAGATTTTGGGGAGACTGTCTTAATGAGATTTCAGGTCAAAGGCCCATGGTTGCAATAGGGTGCAAACCAATATTGTCACAATGGCGATTACGTAAATTCTGGCAGCTGGTGAAGAAATGAAAGAACCAAATAAAACTGAAAGCTCCAGCAATGTCATTGAGGTGAAGGTAAAGAAAAACTGATTTTGTGTAATTGTTGAATTGAATATTGTGGTCTAACGGAAAGATAGAAACATAGAAAATAGATGCAGGAGGAGGCCATTCGGCCCTTTGAGCCAGCACCGCCAATTAATATGATCATGGCCCGTTCCTGCTTTTTCCCATCTGGAAGATGAGGTGCAGTTGTTTTGCTTATGAGTTGGGTCTCTGGAATAATGTAGAAGCCAAAAAAACAAAATGGCAATCAACAGAGAATTAAAGATATTTGGGGCAGCACAGTCGCGCAACGATAGCATTGCTGTCTTACAGCGCCAAAGACCCAGGTTCAATCCCGACTTCGGATGCAGTCTGTATGGAGTTTGCATGTTCGCCCTGTGACCACATGGGTTTTCTCTGGGTGCTCTGGTTTCCTCCCACATTCCAAAAACATGCAAGTTTGTAGATTAATTGGCTTCTATGTTTAATTTCCTGTGATCACTGGTCAGCACAAATCCGGTGAGCCAAAGGGCCTGTTTCCACACTGTATCTCTAAAACTAAAACTACAAAAATAATAGCTTTAATCTTACTGAACAGCACAGCAAGCATGAGTGGCTAAATAACCTAGTCCTGCTTCAATGTTCCTGCAACTGGAAATACTACATTATATCAGAATTGATCAAAATCGCCAATAAACATCAGTGCTGTGTGTTCTCAGAATCTCTGCTGTAATTGGAGTGCTCATTTCTGTATTCATTTACAAAGTGTAATCATCGTTTATATTGTCCATTCCCAATTGCTCTTGAGAAAGTGGTGTTAGCCACCACCTCAAAACACTGCAGTCCTTCTGATGAAGGTGCTCCTAGTGTACTGTTGAATAGAGTGTTTCGGCATTTAGACCCATCCATGAAGAAGGAGCAGTGATACATTTCCAAGTCGAGGGGTGTGGGAGTTATGCTCTCATGTGCTTACTGCCTTTGCTCTTCTAAATTGCAAAGGTCAGCAGTTTTACCAAGTTTTTGCACTGTATTTGAAGATGGTGTACACTACAGTCATGGAGCCACTGTGGTGGTCGGTACAAATAGGTTGGTGGGAGTGAATAGAGTGGCAAGTATGAAATGGGTGAGTTTCAGTCAAGAGGGTTACTTTGTCCTGTTGGACCTAAGAGATGTTACCACAGAGATACAGTCTGACCTGTCTTTGTATCCTTGGTACTTTTGTGTCTACAGTGAGCACCGTGATTTCAAGTTGCCAAGGGTCTTACTACATCCGCTAAAGTGAGAAGTCAATGTTACATTAGGACGTAAACTCCATAAGCAAAATATGTAGGCCATTCTGCCATTGGAACTGCTGCGTCATTCAAAAGAACCATGGCTGATCTAGTGGTGCAGCGGTTTACAGCCTGATCCCATGTGCCTCTTGCTTGGCCTCGCTAATGTCAGAGATTACTCATCTCTTTTTATTCAGCGGATGCCATCCATATCTGAGCTTCCACGACCTTTGCAGTTGTTAGTTTGCAAGTGATTCACTGCTCTCAGAGTGAAGAAATTACAGACATTCAAAAAGGACAAAGGACATTTATTGTTGCATCTTACACTTGGTTGGAGGGAAAGTAGGGGAGATGGAAATTTGTCTTGCCATGCAGCACATAGATAAACATAAGACATAACATTAAAGAATTTAACATGGGCTGGAAAACATAAAAAAAACATCCCCCCACAATGGTTCCCATTATGAGGGAAGACACAAAGTCCAGTCCCCATCCCCAGTTCACCCTTGTCGGGCCTCAACTTGAGAGGGGCCCCCCAGTCTTTTCCTAAAGAATGGGGACATCGCCGATGTTCCAGGGAAAACCCTTCTTTGCGCGGGTGTATGGTAGGGATAGAGTACAGGCGGGAAGAAGTGTAGTCTCGACAGCGGCAATCGGGGTGCCTGTATAAAAATTCGGTCGCTTCTCCTGTGAGGAGATGGTTCCGAAACGCTTACAGGGCGCTGGATGGAGCTCCGCAGCTGGCGATCCTGAGTGCAGGATCCCTGGCTCCCGATTTAAATTTCGTGAGCGCCGCACGGCCGTGCAGGCAGCACTGATGCAGTCGTCAATGTAGCGAAGGTAGAGCTAGGGCCAGTGCACGCCTGGAACAGGGATTGTTCGACGTACCCAACAAAGAACCAGGCATAGCTAGGGCCCATGCGATGCGCTCCATAGCTACGCCTTGCCGAAGTGGGGGAGTCCCCCCAGGAAAATTGTTGAGCCGCTCCGGAGTAGTTCTGGTAGGCCGCGAGGAGAGTGGTAGATGGAAATTGGCTGGCTCTGGAGGAAAGCTGGAGGGCCTTCCGGTGGGGGACCATGGTAGGACCCTGGAAAACGGAAATCATTCAAGAGACTTTTAAAGGGCAGAAGATTGGAAATGGGAGGGGGAGTTATTTTAAAGGTCAGATTGGGAATGGGAGGGAGAGTCCTGGGCCTCCATTGTCAGAGTGAGGCCCAGCGCAAATTGGAGGAACAGCACCTCATATTTCACGAGGGTAGCTTACACCCCAGCGGTATGAACATTGACGACTCTAACTTCAAAAACCCCTTGCTTTCCCTCTCTCCATCCCCTCCCCCATTCAAGTTCTCCCACCAGTCTTACTGTCTCCGACTCCCACTTCCTTGACATCAATCTGAAGAAGGGTCTCGACCCGAAATGTCACCCATTCCTTCTCTGCCTGTCCCGCTGAGTTACTCCAGCATTTTTTGTCTACCTTCGATTTAAACCAGCATCTGTAATTCTTTCCTACACATATTATTTTTTTAGATGGAGATATTCCACAAATGGTATCACTAAGTCCTTTTGTAGAAAGACCTTCTGCACTTGTACTCATTTTTCTTGCCATAAAGTCCAACATCCCATTTGCTTTTCTAGTGTGTCTGCTGCTCTTGCATGTTAGCTTTCAGTGACTCTTATAGAAGGATATTCGGATCTTTCCGAATAAAAAATATTACCCAATCGCTTAACATTCTCTGCTTTTTTTTTCTTTTGGAAATATAAAACCTAACTTTTTTTTCACTGAGTTGTGAACTGAACATTGCACAATCAGTGAACATTGCCAAATCTAACCTCAAGCGAGGGGAAAGTCGTTGATTAATTAGCTGAAGATGATGGGGCCAAGGACACCATCTTAAGAAACATCTGCAGCAAAGATGATCTCAAACTAGATCTATCTACAGAACACAGTCTTTTGTTTGTTTGAGGTTCTGCCCCAATTAATGGAGGGCTTTCCCTTTGATTCCCTTTACTTCACTTTAACTGGGGCTCCATGATGCTATCGTCAATCAAAGGCTGTCAAAATAAGTCACCATCATCACACATTTTGAATATAGCTATTTTTTCCATGCAATTAAGTCATTGGCAATCAAGGTTTGTATCCCAAGCAAAGGGATTAGTTGCGGTCAATCAATTATTCTTGATATTTCCTTTGAACCTTAAGATTTTGCACAGCATTTGTGACTGTAAGTCAAGAGAAGGAAGTACAAGCTGAGAATTTGTTGATAAAATGTACTTTGGGGGTATGGTGAGGGGGAAATAATTGTGGCACCTAAATCCCATATTGATTCCAATAAGAAAGCAATGGCAAATATACTGACGCTGGACAAGATTTCCCTCGATTTATATCAAACTGAAAGAGAAATTAGATATTGATGTTGCATATACTTTCATTTTAGTTTAATTGGAAAGAATGTGAAGGGAAGCCAGTGATATGTTTCAAAAGGAAATGCATTTATCAGTCATTGAAAGTGTCAGCTGCTTAACAAATATACATTTGTGTTGCTGAATTATTGAATGTGGATCGAGCTCATTGACTGCAGATGAATTTACATTCTGATCATTACAACACCACTGCAACCTCCAACCGTAACCAATTTAATTTGTTCATGATTCAGGGAACCATGGATATAACAGGCTGTCTGTAAAAGAAAGGGGCGTTCATACTCCTTGCATAATGCATATAGAGTGCAATGTGGGAACCGAGTTATACTGTTCGCTTTCACTCCACAATCAACAGCAGCAGTGCAGATTTATTCTGAATCTAAACACTGAGCAAATAAAATTGTTCACAGAACTTGCTTTTTGTCCAATTTAATACTGCTTAATCATAGGTCTGGACTAAATATAAAGACAAGATCAAAGGGAGTCCCATAATATTTTAAATAGCAATGATATCCATTGAAATAAACCAGTACAGGTCTCCCATTGGGTCAATAAGCCTGCTAAAATCAGCTAATGTCTAGAACCATTTACAAATGAGATTGAGAGTCACAGTGGCTTCCATGATATGTAAATAAAGTATTTAAAGATATTTATGTGTAGAGTTGGCTTGAACATAGGTGAAGGAAGTCAGGGAAAGATAAGAGGATATTTATATAGATTTTATTTTGGTCATTCGTTAATTGAGTTATTTGATTCTTTCTGCTGGTACCTTACATCTTGTTCGTGTGCAAACGGTTGGTGTCCCCAGTAATTAGTAGGTTGAATTTAAGGCAGGAACTTAAAGCATTTAGCAGCACTAACAGTTACCAGCAGGGGAAATGTTTCTCAGATCTCATGGCAGTCTTGACACAGTTTTAAAAAAAAAGAGTACTGTGTCTTCATTAGTGTCTGGGGGCCTTTGAGAGACTCCCAAATATAGTAGACATTTTGTATGCCAGGGCTCTTTACTGTCCTTATTAACCAGCTACTGGGGTCCCTTGAGTGTTGGCCATTTAAAGAGGTGCCTTGTATCATTAGATAAATTGCACTGTAGGAGGCAGAGCAAGGGAGGAAGAGGTGCTAGTTAAACTGAGAAAATGGGGCCAAGAGCAGGGCGCCTGCCTGCAGTAACTGCTTGTGTAGATTTATCACAGGTCGCTTCGATCCAAGGCTCGGGCTCTGTTACACGCTCAATTGTTTATCATGCTAATGGTGTCACACAGACTGAGCGCATCAACTTATAACAATTTCCGAAAGAGATTTTGCTTCGTCCCTAAGTGAACAAGCAGTTTGATATCATCGTGCAATGTTTAACAACTATAGCCAGTGATACTTGTCTGTTGATTTTCCTGCAACCATTATGGTTATAGTCACATTTAGTCTTTAATGATCTGGATGAAGCAGTAATGATGGATTGTTCTTGTGTGGCAAGGCTGAGAGAGATTGAGTTTAATCTTTAGTTATTATTTCCAGTCTCTGATAACACCATATGCAGTAAATTGTGCTTATAGCACTGCAGTCACTGGTGAAGTACAGTTGCCTTTACTCATTGCCATGTGCATTAAAGGGGAAGCCTATTAAAAATACAATGGAGGAAGAAATGCATTGTGGTTGAAATGTGATTTTAAGGCAAGATTTGGATGAAGTAGTTAGAGGGAAGGTTTATGCAGATTAACTGAATTTTTTCCTTATGGACTGAATCTCATGTTTTGGACTGTGAACGCACTGTGAATCATTCTGGATTATGGACTGGGGTGACAATTTTACTCTTGCTTGCAGACATCCCCAGAGTTGTGCTCAGAAATAAGATGTGAGTTTTAAAATTATTCTGATTAGATGGATGTTGCCGCTGATGGAACTGGTGCTTGTTCCATAACTTGATCTGAGCCGAACTCACGATAAATGTGGTAGACTTTGAGAAACAACTGTCAACTTCAGCACCCCTTTCCCACTCCTTGAGAGATTTACTTCAGAGCTCACAGATTTGCCAACATAATGGCTTTATTTAACGTGCCAATTGGCAGTCACCTGACGTTTGTAGACAAAAATGCTGGAGAAACTCAGCGGGTGAGGCAGCATCTATCGAGCGAAGGAAATAGGCAATGTTTCGGGTCAAAACCCTTCTGAAGAAGAAGTCTGAAGAAGGGTTTCTACCCGAAACGTTGCCTATTTTCTTCGCTCCACAGATGCTGCCTCACCTGCTGAGTTTCTCCAGCGTTTTTGTCTACCTTCGATTTTCCAGCATCTGCAGTTCCTTCTTAAACATTTTACCTGTTTGTTTAGTTTGGGTAGCCTAGTCATAGTCACACAGAATGCAAACTGACCCTTTGGTACAACCTGCTCATGCCAACCAAGATGCCCCCATCTTCACTAGTTCCACCTGTCTGCATTTGGCCCATTTCCCTCTCAACCTTTCCTTTCCATGTACCTGTCCAAATGTCTTTATATTGTTGTGTAGCCTGTGGGGATTTAATAAGTTTGACTTGATTCTCCTTGTGCCTGTTGCTATGCTGCAATGCCAGTCCAGCTACTTACTGATTTTACCCCATGCACAGTGGTGATGAACCTGTACCAATTACAATAATGGACTGCTCTGAAAGCCTGCTTTACATTGCCAACCATTGGTGCTGTATAACAACAGCACTGAACTTTGCCATTTGGCCAATCACATCTGAAAGAACTTCCAATTTGCCCACTGCACCACTCTTGCCTCTTGGCACAGCAAACGTTGCTCCTTTTAAAATAAAATTGCATTCACCGCTCTTTCAAGGAGCACGTTCCAAATCAGAATAATTCTCTGTGTAAAAAAAGAAAAGTTACCTCACACATCCTTTCTGATTCATCTGCCATTCTCTCAAATTTATATCTTCTGATTATCATCTCCCCAGCTTGTGGAAATATTTTCTTCCTATTTGCTCCAGCATAACCTCTTTGTAAAATTAAATATCTCTCTTCAACCCAAACGTCTCAGGTCCTCCAGTCTGGTGAAGTTCCCTATCTTTAGTATCATTTCAAAAACAATGAAGTAATGATGGCTAACTGATGTTACTCAGTGATCAGCTGAAGCAAGATGGTCCAAGAATATAGTCCTGCTAAAGAGCTAAAGTTTCTAGGCAGCCGTATCACCAGCAACCTAACCTGGTCCCTTCACACTGATACGGCAATCAAGAAAGTGAATTAGTGTAATACATTTCTGCACGTGCACAAGCGTTCCTTCAATCTTCTACAGATGCGCTACAAAGGTATACTGAAGTATGCATCTCAGCCTGATTTGGCAACTGCTCTGATCTACTGTCAGAATCTGCAGACACTGATTGGTCCACACCCAACACTTTCTCTTTTCAACCCTAAAGATTAATTTAATATTCAGGCAATCATCTGGCCCTTTTTGACATGACATACTCAGTGGCCACTCAATGTCTGTTATTTATTTGGTTCTTTTACATGTGAAGATGCTGTATGTTCTCTTCTATGAAGTCACCCAACAGCCATCTCCTCTGCAGGGAAAGCAAGCCCTGCCTCTTTCATCTCTCCCCATTATTAAAATCCACTGTACCGGACAATATCCTGTGCTCACTCCAACGTAACCACATCCTTCATGCAGTGCGAGAACCACAATCACACCCAGTGTGCCAAGTGCAATCTAACATTTTTAGAAAGTTAATCTAGTGTCCCAACATTTCTATTCCATGGCCTAAGAAGGCATGCAACCTTCCTTGCTATCCACAACACAGCTGACTTTTGTGCATTTGGAAAAACCTAACCATTCCTCCCATGTGATTTCAGTGCTGCCAACATTGGTTGAAAGTTGGGAGTAAGGAATTACGAGAGACCAACCCCGAGGGACCGTAGCGACCGAGGTGGGGGGAGGGTGTGGGAGCTTTTGCATTTTTCAGCTTGAAATTGTGCAATCTGGTGCATATTGTAACAAGTCTTTTAACTTACACTTGAATGCAATATTTATGCTTCAAATTGGATTAGCTATGAATAAGGTTAGGCTGAAATTACATTCCTAATTACATTCCACAGTAGAGCCAGGTTCTGATCAACAGGTGCAGCACATGAATGATCTTAGTGTATTCATGTATGGAAATCAGATTATAATCAAGCACTTGGCCACGTTGACCAACCTGGGTCTCACTGCGCACCTGGTACTTGACCCATACCTTCTCTCATTCCTGACCCTTAGTCCAGCCTTACACCTGGCCCCCTATTCTACCCTGATCATAGCTGCTGACCTGCTTAGGTTCCCAGTGCTGAACACTCCCATTGTCCCAGCTTTGATTGCACACCCCTCTATTCCAGAACTTGACTTTGGATGCACACTTGGCCTTGCTCCTAGCCCCTCTGCACTGACAATATATCTGGCCCACACATAAAGCCCCATATCTGACCCCCTGGACAACCTATTACGTTCAAGTCCACAGGTGCATATCTAATGCGTGAATCTTATATGGGGCACTTCACAGACCAAATTTTTTATAACAAAGTTTGCTACATCCATTGGCTTCCTTGTCATCAAACATGCTAGTTATTTTGTCAAAGAAGTCATCAATTGGTTGAACACAATTTCTCGTCCATAAAATTATACTCACTCAGCTGTATAAGCATTCTGTTACAATTTCTTTCATTTTCCTAACAAACTGTCCTGAAGTCATTTTCACCCCCAATATTTTCGGTATTTTGCTCTCTTCCTCTCAGCTGGGACTTTTCCGAAATGCCAAGTCCAATAACTATATATTTAAGCAATAATATTTTATTTAATATAATCTTGAGAGTACATAATATTTTCGGTGGTATTCATAACACAACAATGATAAAAAGATCTTTGTTTTGATTGCACCTACCAACATGCATACATTATTATATTACAGTTAATATGTACCAACGGCAAATTTTTGTTCCAATGCTCCCCATTCACAATTACTTTTACATTGAAGTGATTGAAATCCAAGTGAAGTTTAAATGGCATCATAAAAATAAAACCTCCGGAATGGATGATATTCATTACTTGGTTGGTTGGAGTCAGTATCAGCACAATTACTATATTAAACTTTGAATCTTCAGATGTCCTGGTTCAAGCTAAAACTAAAGGCAAATAATAACCTCCTCGCACATTCACCTGTAAGTATCTCTGTCACTCCTTTAAAATTATGCCCCTTCTTTGAACAAGCTCTTAAACATCACATCTGAATCAATTTCCATCTGAATACACTCCTTGAGGATGTTCATCTACGTGTTCAATTAATAAAGCAACGAGATTGGGGACATTTGTATTCAACCTGTCAAAGGAATTTGGTGGGGGGGTTTAGAAATAGTCAGTGAGATAAACAAACATTATAGTTGAGTGGCAAATGACAATAGTGCTACCTTCCCGATATTTAACTGAAGGAAATAATGGGTTATCGGGGCTGTATGTTGTGACAGACAGCCTGACACCTTGCATGTCATTTTAATATTACACTTATCCCATCCCCTGGATATTCCGGATTAGTAAATTAAGGTTTTGTCAACTAATTACAAATCAGGCTAATTACTAATCAATAACATTAGCCAACTCCGAAACACGAAGCACGAAACACAAGCGCTGAGCATTGGGATCCAGACATCACGGACAACTGGTCTCAGTTCCCCGCTCACATCTGGCAGTGCTCTTCGTCTGAACCAGGGGCCGTGGAGCATTTTTGCAAGTGGGGAGGGGGCTGAGTGATCACTGATCACTGGCCTTGGGGGTACCCGGTGAGGGAGTGGAGCAACTGAGGGCGTGGGAGGGGTGTGACCCCCCTCCCACTGTAGGGAATTTTTGAAATTTGACGTATTAAAATCATGTTTCAGTGCATTGTAGAAGTATGATTTCAATGTTTTTTGTTGAAGTATTTTTAAGAGGTAACTTTTTAAGGGGTACCTTTTACCACACATAGGGTGGTGGGTGTATGGAACAAGCTGCCAGAGGAGGTAGTTGAGGCAGGGACTATCCCAACATTTAAGAAACAGTTAGACTGATACATGGATAGGACAGGTTTGGAAGGATATGGACCAAAAGCAGGTAGTGTAGCTGGGACATGTTGACGGGTGTGAGCAAGTTGGGCCGAAGGGCCTGTTTTCACATTGTATCGCTCTATGACTACATTATACCTCCACCATGCATGAATGCTTCAAAATCAAGCGGTCGAGTTTTATTACCATATACTCAAGCATAGAAACATAGAAAATAGGTACAGGAATAGGCCCTTCGAGCCAGCACTGCCATGCCATAAAATCATGGCTATTCATCCAAAATCAGTATCTTTCCTGTTTTTCCCCATATCCCTTGATTTCACTAGCCCCAAGAGCTAAATGTAACTCTCTCTTGAAAACATCCAGTGAATTGTCCTCCACTGCCTTCTGTGGCAGATAATTCCACAGATTCACAACTCTCTGGTTGAAGAAAGTTTGTGCTCATCTCAGTCCTAAATGGCCTACCCCTTATTCTTAAATTGTGACCCCTGGTTCTGAACTCCCCCAACATCGGGAACATTTTTCCTACAGTTACAGTAAGTGAAAATCTAGCAGGCAAGCAGGATGCTTTTTCCAACCACCCCCATTTGAAGGCCACTATCTTCCACCGCTTCTACCCAGTGCTTGGTACCTACTTCCAGCAGCCACTGATTGTCCTCCAGGATGCACTGAGCCGCAGTCTGGTCCATGCCGGTCACCAGGGCGAATATAGCACAGAGACTCTCACGGCAGCATCGCAACGCCTCCGACGTCCCGGGACTCTTGCACTGAGGCTGCTCCATGGTCGGAGCTGCATCGAGCGACTCGCCAGCCCGGCAAACACTCACCAGCCCCAGCTCCCCGTCCACATCTGCCCCCGCCGCTGCTACTGCTTCCATCCCTCCCTCCGCCCCGGCTCTCCAACACCCGCGGCCCATGCAGTTGATATTAGTTTTGAAATTCTCTTTGATCACAGAATTTCTCACGACAGAACAAGAAATTTGTAATCAGCGTGAGAATTGGGCGAAATGCGTCATTCTCACGCTCAAAACGTGAGAGTTGGCAGCCCTGTGATTTCAAATTGTCATTTAATTTCCCAACTTGCTATTCACCACACGCCCGGTGCCCGCATTTCCTAAACTGATATATTTCTTCTTGAGGCGTGACTGGTGCAAGATCTCACACCTTCCCACCCATTCCTTGACCATCTTAGCAACATCAATGCAAAAAAAACTTGCTACGAATAAAGAACTCTAGCCCCATTTATGTGAACCATTTTAATATTTCATTCAACAGTGACTAATAGCATAAAAGAGGCTATTTAACCCTTCAATTCTAGCCTGGCTTTCAGAGCAATCTCCCATCAATTTTATTGCCCCATATTTCTTGGTAACTTGAATAATATTCTTGCACATTCCTCACTGGAAGGGCTTAATGTGGGTGCAATTGGTGCCTTTTTATTTACACACATAGAGTCATGCATCACGGAAACAGGCCATTTGGCCCAACTCATCTATGCCGGCCAACATACCCGATCTACACGAGTTGCATATGCCCACATTTAACCTATATCTTTCTAAACCTTTCCTAATCATGTACCTGTCTAAATGACTTAAAAGTTGTTATTTTACCTGCCTCAACCCATTCCTACAGCGGCTCATTCCACAAAGTCACCACCTTGTGTGGAAAAAGTAGCCTCTCCGGTTCCTATTAGGCAAGGCAAGGCAAGGCAAGGCAACTTTATTTATATAGCACATTTCATACACGAGGCAGACTCAAAGTGCTTCACATAAAAACATCTCATACAATAAAATGAAATAATAAAATAAAAAATAAAAAATAAAAATAAAAAAATAAAAAATAAAAAAAATTAAAAAATAGAAATAAAATAGAAGAATTAAAAGAAAATAAAAGCAAAGTAAAAAATGCATTATAGAAAAGTGCAAAAGTTAAAAGTGCACTGTAGTTAGGATTTAGCTGAAAGCTAAAGTAAACATAAAAGTTTTCAGTCTTGTTTTAAAAGTGGGGTAAGTCTTAAATCTTCAGGAAATTTATTCCAGCTATTTGATGCATAGTAACTAAATCCTGCTTTCCCATGTTTTGTATTTACTCTGGGAATCTTATTAAATCTTTCTCCACTCAATTGAAACATATGCCTTCTAGTTCTTCATTCACAGTCTTTTTAATTTCACTGTCTTGTAGAATTGATGTGTAATTTATATTCACCACTAAATCATATGGATTAGGTTCCAAGCTCCACCATAGAGACCCAACCTTGTAATTGAGCTGATACTTTGGTGCCTAACTGAACAAGTGCTGCACTGTTGGAGGTGCCACCTTCAAACAACACGTTAACCCAAGTGCTCAACAGCATGTGATTCCTACCTAGTGCCTTGGCCAATACATATCTATAACTAGCATTACTAGTTTTAATTGTATATCTGTTAATTGGATCTTGATGGCTGCTAATTAACTGTTCTGCATTACAACAGCAACCATATAACATACTTGTAAAACATTAATCTGAGATCTGGAAAAGTGTATTAAAAATGTAAGTCTTTTCATAATGATTCAACATGATCTGTTTTATGCAATTTGCACTTACAGGGCTCGAAATTAGCTGTTGCCCGGGTGCCAATGACCACTCAAAGTGCCGCCAGGCAACCTAAACGCTGAGTCATTTTGCCTGGCTTGGCACGCAAATACTGGTTTATACCGAAAGACACAAAAAACTGGAGTAACTCAGTGGTTCAGGCAGCATCTCTGGCGAATAAAAACGTGACGTTTCATGTCGGCGGCGGCAACAGCTGTATTGCGGGGCAAAGATACTGAGAGCGGGGTGACAAAGAGTCGGAGCGAATGACGGGCCCCGAACAGTGGCAATAGCGGCCACGACAGCGGCTCCACCGCCTTCTCCTCCCGCACCCCGCCCGGCGGAAGGAGGCCTCCCTCTCTCTCCCTCCCTCCTCCCAGCCTCGGCGTGCGAGAGGGGTTGTTTTGAAAGCGCCGTTGATGGATTTGCAGCAAAGATACTAGTATCTTTGATTTGCAGGCAGGGGCTGCTATCGCCCTGATAATGGTCTCTGTCTGCAAACCCGCTAGCGGCGCTTTCAAAACAACCCCTCTCGCACGCCGAGGCCGGGAGGAGGGAGGGAGGGAGGGAGAGGGAGGCCTCCTTCCGCCGGGCGGGGTGCGGGAGGAGGAAGCGGTGGAGCCGCTGTCGCGGCCGCTGTTGCTGTTGAAGCAGCTGCACCAAAGATCCTATAGCTATAGGATCTTTGAGCTGCACCGCTCGGTCCCGCACCGTCCTGTCGGCTGGCGGAGGAGGGGAGGCGGTTGCGAGGAGATCCCAACCGCCTCCCCCTTTGGCGACGGCACTTTGGCGTTGGACATGGACGTCCAAGGCAGCAGGCGATGTTGTCCGTGGAGCGCTGACCTTCCTTCCTCCCCGTCTTCTCTGCCCCTTCCCCTCTCTCTCTCTCTCTCTCTCTCTCTCTCTCTCTCTCTCTAGAGAGATAGAGAGAGAGAATGAGACAGTCTGAAGAAGGGTCTCGACTGAAAACGTTGCCTATTTCCTTAGCTCCATAGATGCTGCCTCACCCGCTGAATTTCTCCAGCATTTTTGTCTACCCCCATTCATCCTGTACTGATCCCACCATTCATCCTGTACTGATACCCTCCATCCCTCCCGTACTGATCCCCCCCATTCAACACCACTGACATCCCCGTGCTCTCCCCTCACAATTTTACATACTCCAACCAACACGTACTAATTCACCTGCCTCAATCCGTCCATCCTGCACCGATTGCCTTCTCAACCCCCCCCCCCCCCCCCTCGCGATCCATCGATCTATCCACCCCGCACTGATTCACACACCCCCTGACCCTATTGTGCTTCATGGTCTTCAGAGCGAACATTGACTATGTTTGATTACAGAATGCAATCAAATGTGTTTTAATTCCCAATGTTATTATTTGTTTTGACACCTTTAAACATATTACCAAAAGAACATTTGCTGCAGTTATGTCCTTTGGCCATCTCTTGTCAGTTAGTGTAATGTTTAACCTGTCAGGTGGATATAGTCAGTTTTAACAGCTATTATCATAAAATGCCTTTAGAAATGTCCTTGCAACCTGTATATTTTGTTATGGATAAATTATGTGGGAAGCGAGAGTGTTTCTGTGCCAATAGCAATAACGACCCATGCTATGGCCTTGTCATGGTAATTTTCAGTCCTTCACAGAAAACATACTTGCATCAATCTGTAGTGTACATGGTTAAGCATATATGTTACCATGGTCCAGGATTTATTGACACAGGTTGATCATATGCTGAATAATCCAACCACATTTTTGTTTGGAAGTGGAAAGAACTAATAGAAATTGCATTAATTGCAATGTGTAAAAAGAGTTGAGATATTGTATTATAATTTTGCTGCATGTTATTGTGGTGTATATCATGTCTTGATTGGTGAATATGTTTAGTTTGTGAGTTATTTGAAGCAGAAATAATATGTGAATGTAGACAAACGTGCTGGAGAAACTCAGCGGATGCGGCAGCATCTATGGAGCGAAGGAAATAGGCAACGTTTTGGGCCGAAACCCTTCTTCAGACTGATGGGTTTCGGCCTGAAACGTTGCCTATTTCCTTCGCTCCATAGATGCTGCTGCACCCGCTGAGTTTCTCCAGCACTTTTGTCTACCTTCGATTTTCCAGCATCTGCAGTTCCTTCTTGAACATAATATGTGAATGCTTCATTGAGCATAATTCCGACTGGTAACTACGCACTTCGTCCGAGCACATTATTGCACGCCTCATGCAAACCATCGTCAATGACCACCTGAATTGTCATTTGGCAACCTAAAAAGCTGTCAATGTTGCCCGGCTGGCAACAGGGAAAAAAGTTAAGCGAGTGCCCTGATTGGAGAACAGGGTAGAGGCATCTTTCTCAACTTATACTGGAGCCTTGTGACACCGCACCAGGATTATATTGTATGTGCCCAATCTCCCTACAAAGGACGGACCGAGTTTGCAAATGAGGGAATGCAGAAAAGGTTCACCAAATTGATTGCTGAGATGCCAAGTTTGTCATGTGAGGAGAGGTTAAGCAGGTGCTATAAGCTGCCTATGTTAAGGAGAAAAGCTTGTAGTCTGCTTGATTCTTTCTTGCTAGCACGTTTTCCTGAAAGTGACGACACATGTGGACAGAGTAGTGAAGAACGCTTATGGCACTCTTGCTTTTATCCGTCAAAGCACTGAGCACAGGAGCTAGAAAGTCAAGTTAAAGCTGTGCAAGTGTGGAGTAAAAGAGGCTGAGTGGTGAATTGTAAAGATTTATAAAATCATGAGGGACATAGATAAGTTGGATTGTCACAGGTTTTTCCTCAGGGTAGTGGAGTCAAAAACAAACGGTGTCAGGTATTAGTGGGAGGGAAAGCTTTAAAGGGGATCGAAGGAGTAATCACACAGGGTGGTGGATGCTAGGATGAGGGGCCGAACGACCAGTTTCTGTGCTGTGTAACTGAATGAGTGTTGGCTGTGGTAACAGTACTTCAAATACTGGGCATTGCCTGGTCGGATCTGCAAGGCAACACATCAAAAAGTACCTCCAACAAAGGCGTAAACTTCAGGAACAACTTTGGAAATCAATTACTGCTTGAAACTTGATGTTGTACATTTGTTGTTTAGTGGATTGTATAGATTTTATTGTTCAAAGGTGCAAGTCCTTACTGTTATTACATTGTGTATTGTGTCAGGACAAACGGTTAGGATTCTGATATATCTGAAGTTGTATGGTCCCACATGATTGCCATTAAGTTTTGAACATTATAGACAAATAATGTTTTTTAGTATTGAACTATGCTTGTTTCCCAAGTACTGCATCTCTTACAGCTGAAACCTGTCTGGTATTGATTTAAATGCACAGCAACGGTAATTAGAAGTGTTGTCAATAACTTACATTAGTCTTAAACTGTATAGACAGCTCATCTGCTGCCTTTTATTTTGTTCAACTTATTTTATTGGCATTTATTTTTTTAATTCATTTCCAGAATGTGCATCATGAAAAAACAGATATTTATTGTGCATCACTGGTTAAAGAGAAAAAGCCAAGCACTGAAACGGTTTCTTTCACAATCTTAGGCTATCGCAAACCCTGTTCCAACCAGTGAAAATTGTCGTGGGCCAGATGAGTGTCGTCTTATTAATCTGAATGGATTAGGACAGCAAATGCCCTAATCGACAATTGCTTTTTTGCAACAATTCAATCAATTTATGGTCATGTTCAGAGAGTCTTTAATTTACAGATGTTTCTCAATGAATTGAAATGACAAAGGTTCTAACTGCTTATGTTGTTTGAGCAATTATGCAGCCACTACACTGGCACCGATAAATAGACTTTACTTTTGAATACCAGCCCCACTAAGAGAATTCTTGAAAACAGATATGGGTTGGGATTTTACTGTGTGGGACCAGGTGCCCGTCCTCGCTGCCAAGGTACCCGCTGATCAGAATCCAGCAAAAGGAAGGCTCCAGGGTTAACTAGGCCTCTGGGGCACAATGGTATTCAGTAATGTAACGTGAACAAGTCTTATCTGTGAAACTGTTCAGAAGGCCATCTCTCAGTATTAACATCTATCAAGGCTATTATATTTCATTGTTTCTGAATCTTCTTGACATTTACTTTTCAAAACTATGAAGAAGAAAAGAAATACATAATTAAAATGGTACTTAAGCAATTAAAAAATATTACTAAAATACAATGATTAAAGAAGTCTTGCCTTATTCTCACCTTCCTTCCCTACAACTATAAAGTCTGTTCAGATGAAAGGGGTCGGGATCTTGTATGGTTTCTGAATATCAAAAAATGGCAGGAACTAGAATAAAAACAGAGAATGTGGGTAAATGGGCTGTTCCCACTCGCTGGGTTGCAGTTCCTGTGCTTCCTGTCCACCTGCCGGGACTTTGGTTCCTGTGTTCACTGTCTACTTGGAAGGGCCCCAGTTCCATGCTCTTTGTCCACTTGCCAGTGTCTTGGTTCCTGCTCTGTATTCCCATCACTGGTACTCCAGTTCCTGCATTCCCTGCCTACTTGCCGGGGCCCTGAATCCCCTTCTGTATTCCCCACTTGTTGGGTCCCTGTTCCCGCACTCCCTTTGCACTCACTGGGCTCCCTGAAAAAAAATATTATTCTTCCGCCGAACATTTCAAGAAAAGGTGAATCAGAAGTTCATTGGACCAATAATAGAATAACATCCGATAATTTGGAAAGTCTGCTCGATAACATTCCTGAGTGTGCTGGATTATCGAACTGTTACTGTATAAAAATCCCTCTTTGCCTGGAGATGACCTCTTCTCTTAATCTGTATACCTTTTCCACGTAAGAACCGCCATTTCCTTTGTTTGGTTTATTACCATAGACTGAGCCAACTTTGTGCCATTGTTCGCTGTCAGAAAGAGCCAGGAGAATGAGGAATCTCCTTAACATGGGGTGGGCTCATACACATCATCTTTGAGGCATGATGTCGGGGCTATGTAATCTCTGCTGTATTATTTTAACCTTATTCAGCCAGAGTCTCTTGCACATGAAAAACTCACAATTATTTAATATTTATTTCCCCTGACATTTTTTATTTTTTGATATTGTTGCTGGCTACATGGATGCTAGCATTTCATTGATATTTGAACACCAACAGAAATGAAACATTTATCCTTCACGTGAGAGCATATCAGTTGTGACAAATGGGTATGGATCCTGATGAGGCTGCATTTAGGATCCTTAACACAGTTCTGGTCTCGACATTAGAAAGATATTGAGGCATTAGAGATGACCAATTTCGACAAACAAAACTAAAAGCATAAAGGAAACATTAAATGGATGGAGGTTCTTTTCTCTCGCTGGAGGCGGGGGGTGGGGAGAAATTGTACCCAGTTGCTAGCCATTATAATTGCCCCTCCCATTCCATGCTGACATTTCTGTCTGCCTCGACCACTGCTAGAGTGAGGCCACACGAAAACTGCAAAAGCAGCACCTCATATTCCGCTTGGATAGCTTACAGCCCAATATTATGAACATTGAATTATCCTATTTGAGATAAACCCCCTTCACCTTCCACTCTCCTGGCCCCATCACCTAGTTTGTTTCCTATCTGCTCATCTCCCAAACCTCCAAGCTCTGCCACCTTTTTGTTTCTCCCCTCCCTCACCTGACTTTCCACACACTATCCCTCCCCCTGGTTCTGCATTTCACTCCCTATCTTCCTTATCAAGTTCCACATCTGCACTCTTTTGTCCCATTTCATCTCCAGCCTTGGTAACTATCTCTACCAAACTGCCTATCACTCCTCCTCACCCGAATCCAGCTATCACTTGCTAGCTCTTACCCCTCCCTTTGCCCCCCCACACCCCACTTTACCAGCTTTCTCCCTACTCCATCAGTCTGAAGTAGGATATTGATCTGAAACATTGTCTATCCATTTCCCTCCACAGATACTGCCTAATCTGCTATGTTCCTACAATAGCTTGTTTTTTGCTTGTGAATGGATTTGTTAGTACTGGTGGAGAACATTGTTTCCACCTGTGAGTGACCAGAAGAACTAGAGGCTGTCAAGATAAATATGATAATGGCTAAGACATTCTAAAATTGAATTTGAGTGAGTGTTCAAGCAAGTGAGAGAGAGATGTGAGAGTTACCAACAGGTGCAATATTTCAGATATATATTGATGCATTAGCAGGAGGTACAAATAAGAAAGTAGAAGGATACACTGATGAAGGATAATCGCATGGAAGGTAAACTTTGTTCTTGAATGGATGGGTTGAATGGCCAGTTTTGTGCTGTAAAGTAAATGTGATTTTTCATTTAAGGAGAAAACATCTTTCAGCTCTGTAAAGGGAAACTAAAAATGAAGCTGTGATGGAGGTAGTAACTTCCCCTTAAATATATATTCTGTACATTAATGTGCTTCTTTGTCTAACCACTGTCCTTATGAATTGGTGTCACAAGTTTTGCTAGGCTTTCAAGAATTTGGGGTTGTTGCAATATACTAGGCTATCTCATTTACATTTGACTTGTTTAAAGTCTAACAACAATGAAGGCTCTGTCTTATTCAATGCAGAGAGTAAGTAACTTGACAGTGCCATAAAGGTTAGAGCAACAGGAATTCATCTTGAAAAGGATGGAGAAATAGCATGATATCAGTGGACATGATAATCGTGGATTTCACTGCCAATACGAAGCAATATTTCACACATGTGAAAATGAAAAAGGGAGATAATTCACTTCTGAAACAGCACTAAAAGTGTCTGTCACTTAAAAATTGAAAACTCACCAGGAGAGCTACCAGCTTCCACTCACTGCCTTGATTTCTGATTTGCTAATCTTAAGCAAAGCCACTGAAATAGGTAACACAAATGACTTCATAAAAAGCAACCTTCCTTCATTTAGTTAATTAGCTTGGGGAAACATTTTTTTTTTCAAAGCATTTATTGTATAACTCTCAGACATTTTTCTTGGTGGTAAATGGTTGGTACTGGGTTTCGCTGATGTGTGATTTATCATTTCTATGCCAAGCCATGGTTATGGTTGAATCGATAGCCTCCCTTGTTTATTATTGCCCTCATTAGCATTCTAAATCCAAAATATTGCTGTAAATTCAGAAACACATAGCGATCCATAATGGAACCCTGGGTTATACCTTTCAATGTCATCATCTTATAAATGTCTGTTACTTCCTTCACCCACATCTCACTGTGTACCCCTGTTTTATCTTGAGGTCCACTTTTTTTTAGTCTTCCTATAACCTCGGGTGTCATCACAGTGCAAAACATCATGAAATTCTCTGCTGCTCAATCTGAGTTCTTCAGGAAAGCGGTGTTCTTCCAGTTACTGTTACCAACTGTTTCCCCAGTCAAACTCACAAAGCCCACTTTAACTGTCAGGGCCAGTAGCTTCCCCCAGTCTAGTAGCCTCTGACACTATCTCTATTGAAGTTGATTTAGTTCCCTTAATCTGTCCAGCTCAGTAACTCCATCCTGCCAGTGAGTAGTATTGATGACCATGTCTGTTTAATGAGGTCAATTGATCTTTTTGACATCATGGGGACTCAATAACTCTGGCAAGTTTGTTTTTTTTTAACCATCTCATCAAGATTTACTTTAAAGAATACTGTTGAAAGCAGATGTGAACAAAGCATTGCTGGAGTCCTAGATATTCTTTTGTTGCAGATTTTTAACGTTAGCTAATAGTGACGTTTGTTGATTTATGGCTGTCAACTGCTGGTAGTGGCCAGAATTGGTGGTTATATACAGGCGCAATGCAGACGGACACAGTAATTCAACAAGTGATCGGTGCAGCTGCAACATACGGAAAAAGGGATTAATTGTGGGAGAGCCTCAACGAGACTTGACTGCAATGTGCCAGTGAAGACATCTTAGATTTGAAGCAAGCAAGAATTTTAAAGCTTGAAAATTAAGAGTTTCTGCTTAGTTACTTGAAATGGCCTAATTTTGAATGGATCAAAAGTTTCCATTTCTTCAGCATGAAGTATTTGAATTTTCATTGACAAAGAGGCATATTGATTTTAATTGTCTCATAATCCTGAGGTTTTAAGTGCTTGCTTCTCATTCCCTTGTTTCTGAGATCACTCATAATCGCTGATCAGAGGTCATTTAGTAGCATGTGTAAACAAGGAATTGCAGATGCTGGTTAATACACAAGAGGACACAAACTTCTGGTGTAAATCAACAGGTCAGGCAGCATCTCTGGAGAACATAGTTGGTAACGTTTCGGGTCAAGATCCTTCAGACTTTTACATACTAATTTATTAACATTTCGGCGCACCTTAAAAATCTCAACACAAATATGCTAACCAACCTTTGACTATATATTACACAAGCATACATTACCAACCTTTCACCCTTTATATACACACACAAGGCCAACCTTTGCACCTGGAAACACAAATCAAACTTCTAACAGCCCCCTTCCCGCCCCCTCGCCACCACACACACATGCACACACACACACAGAAAACAAACCTCTGACCGAACACACAAACAAATCCAACTATTGATCATACATACACGCGCACACATAAAACTAACCTTTGACTCTATACACACACACACACACACACACACACACACACACACACACACACACACACACACACACACACACACACACACACACACACACACACACACACACACACACACACACACACACACACACACACACACACACACACACACACACACACACACACACACACCCAAAGTTCTGACCTTCGCTTTGACACTCTTCCCTATTGTTTTTTCTGACCAGGTCAGCTCCGTAAATACAGCATTTATTTTTTTCTTTAAGGTTACATGGACTTAGAACATAGACCAGCAGAGCACAGGAACTGTCCCTTCAGCACGTGATGCCAAGTTGATATAATCTCCTCTACCGGCACGTAGATTCATATCCCTCCATTCGCTGCATATCCATGTGCCTATCTACAAGCTTCACTGTCATATCTGCCACCACCACCACTTGGTGCACTGCATTCCAGGCATCCAGCACTCTTGATGTAAAAAAACTTACCCCATGCATCTCCTTTACATTTTGCCCTTATCATCTTAAAGCTATTTCCTCTGGTCTTTGACATTTCCACCATGGGGTAAAAGCTTCTGACTGTCTATCCTATCTATACCTCATAATTGTTTGTACTATCAAGTCTGCCCTCAGCCTATGTACTTAAAGAAAGCAATCCGTTTGTCCAGCCTCTCCTTACAACTAGTACCCTCTAATCCAGGCAGCATTCTGGTAACTAGCCCTTGCAAATGCAAGTAAATCCTATCCTGAAGAATCCTCTCTAATAGCTTCCTTCATCGGCCTATAGCTTCCTGGATTATCTCTACATCCCTTCTTAAACAAAATAACAACATTGGCATCTCTCCAAAGGGTAGTGGGTGCCTGGTATGCCCAGTCATTGGTGGAGGCAATAGCAATAGTGATGTTTAAGAAGCTAGATAGGCACATGGATATGCAGGGAATGGAGGGGTATGGATCATGTGCAGGCAGATGAGATTACCGTAGTTTATCTTGGCAACTTGGACCTGTTCCTGTGATGTGCGTTCCTGTGTTCATTCCTCCAGGACCTCGAAGGTGGCTAGAGAATATCCAAAGTTCTTCATCATAGTCTCTGCAATCTTCTCCCTTGCCTCTCTCAATACCTGGGATAGATCCCATCAGGCCCTGGGGATTTATCAAACCTAATGCTCTTCAAGTGTCCGAACATCGCCTTCTTCTTGATCACAACTACCTTAGCGTATTAGTATTCCCCACACTGATCATACTGTCCTCCCTGCCCTTCTCCTTGGTGATTACAGATGCAAAGTACTAATTTAGTACTTTGACTGCAACCTCCGACTCAAAGCATAAATTTCCTTCTTTATCCTTGACCGGTCCTACCTTCTCTCTGGTTGCCTTGCTGTTTTTAATGTATATAAAAAGCATTGGGATTTTCTTAAATCAGACTCGCCAATGACATTTATTGGCCCCTTTTGGCACTTCTAATTGCCCTCCTGAATTATTTCCTGCTTGCTTTATATTCTTCAAAAGCCCTGCCTGATTTCATCTTTATAAACTTACATATGTTTCCTTTTCCTTTTTTTTTAAAACCAAATTTTCAACCTCTTTAAGGTTGCCTTGCCATACCTTGCCATCCTTATCCTTCCACCCTGACTGGAACATGCCAGTTGTGAACACTGTTCCTTTAAATGACTCCCACATGTCAGATATGACAACTGCTCCCAATTTATTTTGCCTAGCTCATGCTAATAATGCTGTATTCTGCCTTATCCCAATTTAGTACCTCTCCCAAGGTCTGGACATCCTTATTCGTAACTGCTTTAAAACCCTTGGAGCTGTGATTGCAATTCCCAAAATAATCTTTCTCTGAAAAAGCAGTCATCTGGCCAGGCTCAATTCCCAGTACAAGGTTCAGTATGGTCCCTCCTTGAGTTGGACAATCCACATATTGTTTCAGGATATTTTTATGGATGAGCCCAGTAAATTCTGGCCAGTCTAAGCCTTTTGTGTTAATCGGTCCGGTCTTGCATCTTTCCGTCATCTGTCTAAATATCTGTTGCTCTATAGGGCCTGTCTCACTTGCCGATTTTTTTCGGCAACTGCTGGCGCCATTGACTGATGTATCAGGGTCGCCGAAAGATTTTGAACATTTCAAAATCCAGTGGCAACAAAAAAAAAGTTGGAACACTTGAGGAAACACTGTGCATCTCTCTCCTCGACATCACGCCGCGACTTTTTCGGTGACCTGATACGTCAGTCAATGATGCCGACAGTCACCAAAAAAATCGGCAAGTGGGACAGGCCCTTAACTCCTACTGGCTATTGAAGGCCTGCAATTTAAACCCTTTAGAGTGATTGCACCTTTCTCATTTTTGAGCTCTTTCCATATCGCCTCAGTATGTGCTCTGTGAGTGCTGTCATGATATTCTCCCTAATTAGTTCAGCAACTCTTCCACCTTTTTGACGAATGCTGTCATTATGTGGTGTCCTGACTTTGAAGGTTTTGCCTTTGTCTGCACATCTCTCCGTGGTTTCAACACTCCCATTCTCTGCAACCACCTGCAGCTCTGCATCGGAGTGATGATGATCGGTAGGTGATGACACTGCTTTATTAGGAGAGGCATAATCTCTTTGCTGAAATCAAGAACGCATACTAATTATCTGCTCTCAGACCATACTGACCACAAATTTTACACCATAAAATGAAACGCTATGGAAAGGAAAATTGCAACATATGGATGAACAAAGTAAAACAAGTGAAAAAAGCTAAAGTTCCAGATTCATGATTGAGCGCTGATGAAGTATAGAATGAATACAACCTTGACCTCTGAATCTTTCTTTAAAGAAATCTAAGATGTATTTGTTTTGACAGAAATTAAGAGCTACCATCAAACATTTTGCTGCCAACTTGTGTTGACAGGGTCGTTCTTAGAGCTCCTTCAAAAGGCAAATGTGAGGGAGAATGACAAAGAAGTTGAACAGTTTTTTCGCCTATGTCCTTAGTTCTTAAATTAAGCACCTGCCTAATAATGCTGTATTCTGCCTTGCCCCAATTCTACCATGTTTTTGAACATTGAATGTCACGTGGACTTTGTACGGCACACTTTGTAAATTTATTAGAGCGGCATTGTGGTCAGACCTGTGAATAGAAAGAAATCTGACTGTCATAGGGCCAGGAGAGATACAGCATGGAAACAGGTCCTACAGAGTCTGTGTTGACAATTAAGTACCCATTTACACTTACCCTCCCATCCATTTTATTCTCCCCCCATTTCTTATCACCCTCCCTCTGATTTTACCAGCCACCCATAGACTTGGTAATTAACCTAACAACCTGCACACTTGTGTGATGTGGGAGGAAATCTCAATGCCCCTGGGAGGAATCCCTGTAGTCACAGGGAGTGATAACTCCAGACATCAAGATTGGACCTCTACTACTATTACCTGTATCGCCGTCTGCTTACTGCCTTAAAATGGTTTACAGAGACCTCTTCCAGCACATACTTGGAAAACACACTGGCACTTGTGCCTATAATGAAAGGAAGCCATTCGTATCACAAGAACTCCATAATTTCCCAGTGATCTGTTGCATTTCCAGAACCTTTTTGTGAATGAGGCACTTTTAATGGAAATATATAAAGATATATATACCACATCTCAGTCAGACTGTTTAGATTAAAGAGCTAAAAAGCTCTGACTGCAGACAGTGTTCTTAATGCTCTGAATAATTCTGTACAGATAATTACGAGGAGTTGATCTGAAGTTTGCTGTTTGTAGAAATGCATTGAGAGTACCGTTTGCCACAGCGTAATTTACTCCACTCTAACTTCATAGCATCATGTGGAAAGTTAATGTAATTAATTTAGATTTCAGTGCCTGTAGTACCAAAATTATCCAGTGCTACGTACGATCGTTAATATGATTTCTCTTTTATGACCAGCGCAAGGGTTGCACGGCGAGGGGCCAGATGTTTTGGATGATGTTATAAAGTAGCTCGCAACAGAATTGGTTGTGTTCATTTTTTATTTTTGCTGATGTTATTGCCAACCTTTTTGGTATGCTGGTCCTCCCTGGATTGCAAACACCCAACTTATGGACGGCCCATTCACACGAGCGAGTGTTTAGGAGTTCAGTGGGATGGCTCTGCTGGCCGCTGAGGGGCTGCCGTGCATGAACTCCGTTTCTGGCAATATCGGAATGGTTGAGTTAAATCCCTTGGTTTAGCCACACACTGCCCCTAGTTGGCCTATGTTTTTATTTAAATATCCTGCTGGCAGCCACATTTCCAATGTGAACTGTTCTGGTTACGGGCTGCTCTCAGGAACTGAATCCTGTCGTAACTTGCGGAAGATCTGTAGTTTTGTTTGTTGATGATTCTGTGTAAGTTCAGAATCATTGCAAATCATATCTCCCGTTTGGCAGTTCCACCTTTCAAAAGAACAGCCAGCATGAATTATTTTCTATCTGAATTCTTATCTAAGTCTGAAGAAGGGTCTCGACCCGAAACGTCGCCTATCTCCTTCGCTCCTTAGATGCTGCTGCACCCGCTGAGTTTCTCCAGCTTTTTGTGTAACCCTCTTAATTCTCTCTCTGAGTTTTGTTTCTAGTGGAGTGGAGGAAAGTGGAGGAATCTTGAGGCCTTTGTGGCAGTACAGCTGAGTTGGGAATCTATTTGTGCTTTGGCCTGGAGCCAATAGAAACGGGGTTGAGGTTGCCCCGATAGATTTTATACAGGATCTTTAAAGCCGGCTGAAACTTTGATCCTGACAGCACCTTTAAGGTTGCAGGGCCAGTTTGCTGCTTCACTGCGCTACCTGCTTCCCATCAACAGGTTTTATTGTTACAGTCCATTTTGTGCTAAGGTGCTCAGGAGTGGCGCTGTCTGCTTCAGCCAGATTTCTAACTACATATTTGGGTACTTGCATTGTCCTAATGGCCTCCTGGCATGGAGGGCTGCACACACAGTTGATCATGATAGAAGATAATGACAGAGCGGGCCGTTAATCGTGTACAGTTAATTGTAAGGTTTGAGATGGCATCTTGTCAGCAGAGATAAGTTGTCACTTTTCCAGTTCAGCTGAAACTAAATGATTGTAAAATAAGTTATGGGTGTCCTTGGGCCTGTCTGGGGAATGATGGCTGAGAATACATTCTGGTCCCATCAGTCTTGGGCAGGCTGCTTGATATTTATGTGAACTGAATGTTATTTTATTCACCCTCTAGTCATGCTTGTCAGCCTTCAGAGTGAAAAGTGAAACCACTTTCCCAACTCGTACTTCAAGTGTCGAATTGCAGCTATTGCAGATTATTATATTTTTCTGAACAGCGATGCCCGATTGGGAAGAGCTAATATGCAACGCTGAATATTTGAAAGGGTCGCAAATGGACCTCCTCTCTGAAATGAAAGCTTTGAGTTTTAATGCTTCTGTCAAAGCTGGTTTAGCAGCAAAAATAATGGTGCAGTCATCTAATTTCTGCCCCTTTTTTCAGATAACTTGTAGCAATCAACCTTTTCATGCTTTGATTGATACAAGGCAGATGCCTATTTTAAATTCAATCCAAGTTAGATCGTTGCTTTAGAGGGAGACAGAGGAGACACTAATTTATTGTCTCAGAATGAGGCTGTCTTTACTGCCTTTTCCAATGTTACTAAGTTAAATTGATGGAGCTCCACCTGTTAGAAAGCAAAGGATAGTCAGTCGACAAATAACTGGAGAACTGCAGGTTGTTGTGTAAATCTTTCTTACCCTGATCTTATCCCTGGGTCTGAAACAGATTTGTTCTCCTGTAAAGCGGAGAACCACATATAAATTATTTGGTATTAGTTTATTATTGTCACGTCGATGAGATACAGTGAAAAAATTTGTTTTGTGTGCTATCAAGGCAAATCATACCATTCATGAGCACATCAGGAAATGCAAAAGAGAAAAGAAACAGAGTGCAGAAAATAGTGTTGCAGTGCGGATAAAAGGAACGTCAAGGGCTGCAATAAGGTAGATTGGAAGATTGGGAAGTCATCCTTAGCACGTGAGAGGTCTGTTCAAGAATGATAACAGCAGGGAAGAAGCTGTTCTTGAATCTGGTTGGACATGCTTTCAACCTTTGGTATTTTTGCCCTGATGGGAGAGGGAAGAAGAGAGAATGATCGACCGGGCTGTGAGTGGTCCTTGATTATGTTGGCCAGGTTCCTGAGGCAGTGTGAAGTTTACATGGAGTTGATGGGGGAGTCCGGTTTGTGCGATGAACTGGGCTGTGTTTTCGTCTCTCTGCAATTTCTTGCAGTCATGGGCAGCGCAGTCAGCCATACCAAGCTGTGATGCATCGCTTTGCATGCTTTCTATGGTGCAACCGTAGGAATTGGTAGTATCATTTGAGATATGCTGAATTTCCTTAGCATTCTGAGGAAGTAGAAATGTTGATGTACTTGGCCCTAGCGTCAATGTGGTGGGACCAGTACAAATTGTTGGTGCTATTTATACATAGGAACTTGAAGCTCACGACCATTTACATTACAGCATCATTGATACAGACTGGGGTGGGTATTCCACCATTCTTCTTGAGATTAATGACCGGCTCTTACATTTTGCTGATGTTGAGGGAGAGCTTGTTGTCTTGACACCATGTTCTAAGCTCTCCAACTCCTTCCTGTAATCCCTCTGGTCATTGTTTAAGATATTGCCCATGACATTGGCGTCATCTGCAAACTTGTAAATGGAGTTGGAGCAGAATTTGACCTCGCATTCATGAATGTATAGAAAATATAGAAAGGGCTGAGAATGCAAACTTGTGGAGCACAGTTATGGAGAATTATCATGAATGTTTTGTGTCGTCTTTCCTTACTGATTGTGTCTGTGGAAGTCATGAATCGAATTGCAGAAAGTGGTGCAGAATCCAGGATTTTGGAGATGTGTTTGGTGAAATATGTTGTTGAAGACTACTCTAGTCAACAAGTGGGACATTGTGGTAGGTGTCCTTGCTATTTAAATATTCCAGGGGTGCGTATAAGCCAAGGAAAATGACATCACCCAATGACCCTTATCAGCAATAGGCACATTGCAGTGGGTCAAGGCTGTCTGGGAGGCTGGAGTTGAGGTGTAACATAATCAGCCTTTCAAAGCACTTCAAGATGCTGGATGTCAGAGCCACTACACAATAGTTGTGAAGGCACACTACCTTGTTCCTCTTTGGCACTGGGATGAAAGTGGTCATCTTAAAACAGGTAGGAACTTTAGATTGCAGTAGGGTAAGGTTAAGGCTATCCGTGAATACTCCTGAATGCTGGACCTTGCTGGTTCTGAAGACACAACAGGTGACGCCATCCAAGACTGTTGCTTTCTGCAGGTTTACTCTCTGGAAGACCGATCTGGCACATCTGACAATCGTGAACCAGATGCACCCAAGGTTGTCAGGCAGGTGACATAATTTCACGGATCTTTGATGCGAAATGAGCATAATACGAGGAAAGAATAGCTGTCTAATGAGGGAAAATGAAGCAAAATTATTCTCGTAATTTTGAGAAAACAGAGGCAATCTCACTGAAGTGCAAAAGGTTCTGGGGGAATTGGACTGCATGGGTGATGATGGTATGTTTCTCCTGCTGTGGAATGAGATCATAGTATCTGGAAAATTTGAACTGAATAAGTTCAACTGAATAAGGCTGAGTTGAGGAAGGAAAGTATTTCTTCAGAAACTTATACAGTGCATTCAGATACTATTCAGACCCCTTCACTTTTTCCACATTTTGTTACGTTACAGCCTTATTTTAAAATGGATTAAATTATTTTTTTTGTCATCAATGTACACACAATATCCCAGAATGAAGAAGCGAAAACAGGTGTTTAGAAATATTTGCAAAGTAATTAAAAAGAAATAACTGAAACTAGACTAAGTGGGACCCATTGGGTCCCATGTCCAATGCAATATTCCACCTCTTCACCAATTCGAATATTGGTTGCCAGTGGGGTGGGGGCTTTCTGGAGTGCTAGTATGGTTGTTGTGGGCTGAAGGGACTGGTTTCCAGAGGGCTAGTATGGACATTGTGGGCCAAATGGATTCTTGGGCTGGCAGCACAGTCACTCAGGCCTGGTGGGCTGGCAGCTCAGTCACTCAGGCCTGGTGGGCTGGCAGCCCAGTCACTCAGGCCTGGTGGGCTGGCAGCTTAGTCACTCGGGGCTGGTGGGCTGGCAGCTCAGTCACTCGGGGCTGGTGGGCTGGCAGCTCAGTCACTCAGGGCTGGTGGGCTGGCAGCTCAGTCACTCGGGGCTGGTGGGCTGGCAGCTCAGTCACTCAGGGCTGGTGGGCTGGCAGCTCAGTCACTCAGGGCTGGTGGGCTGGCAGCTCAGTCACTCAGGGCTGGTGAGCTGGCAGATCATTCACTCGGCTGGTGAGTGGCAGTTTGCTCACGGCTATTCCTTGAAATTCCATTTCAAGCAGAGTGCAGGGCACCAAATTCAATTGCATAGCATTTCAAGCAGAGTGCAGGCAACCAAATTTGGTTTCATGGCATTTCAAGCAGAGTACAGGCCACCAAATTCAGTTTCATGGCATTTCAAGCAGAGTGCATGCCACCAAATTCAGTTTCATAGCATTTCAAGCAGAGTGCAGGCCACCAAATTCTGTTTCATAGCATTTCAAGCAGAGTGCAGGCCACCTAATTCAGTTTCATAGCATTTCAAGCAAAGTGCAGGCCACCAAATTCAGTTTCATAGCATTTCAAGCAGAGTGCAGGCCGCCAAATTCAATTTCATTGCATTTCTAGCAGAGTGCAGGCCACCAAATTCAATTTCATGGCATTTCAAACAGAGTGCAGGCCTCCAAATTGCCAAACAACTCATTACATTGTCATTAAGGGTGATCAAATCATTTATTGCAAGTACATTGCAGACTCACAGTTCAGTTGATTCACAGCTTAGAATCACCATTGTGGACTCTCCCTCGCGATCTTCCAGAGTGACTGACTCATGTCCAGGCATCTGGATTTTATAGTCCTGCCCCCCCCCCGGAAGGGGCGTTACCTTCATTGTGGTGAATGACAGGCGAGAGGACCAATCAGCTGATATCAAGATTTTTTAATCACTCATAACTTTTTTTATTTTTCATCGATCGGAAAAATCATCGGGGCTGCCTCTGCGGAGGAGGACTGTGAGTAAGATGGCCAAACATCAAGATGAGACTTTTAGTTATGTAGATATCACATCTACATACGTATTCAGACCCTTTCCTCTGACACTCAAAATTGAGCTTAGGTTCATCCTGTTTCTGTTGATTATCGTTGAGGTGTTTCTACAACTTGATTGGAGTCCATCAGTGGTCTTCTTTGTCTTCTTGCGTATGGCGTGCACAGCCTAAAGTTGTAAGACAGCAGTGGTAAATTAAATTGATTGGACATGGTTTGGAAAGGCACACACCTGTCTATATAAGGTCCCACAGTTGACAGTGCACGTCGGAGCAAAAACCAAGGCATGAAGACGAAGGAATTGCCTGTAGACGTCCGAGACAGGATTGTGTCGAGACACAGATCTGGGGAAAGGTATAAAACAATTTCTACAGCATTGCAGGTCCCGAAGAGCACAGTGGCCTCCGTCATTCTTAAATGGAAGAACTTTGGAACCATCAGGACTCTTCATAGAGCTGGCCACCCGGGGGAGCAATTGGGGGAGAAGGGCCTTGGTTAGGGAGGTGACCAGGAACCCGATGGTCACTCTGACAGAGCTCCAGAGTTCCTCTGTGGAGATGGGAGAACCTTCCAGAAGGACAACTGTATCTGCAGCACTCCACCAATCAGGCCTTTATAGTAGAGTGGCGAGACGGAAGCCACTCCTCAGTAAAAGGCACATGACAGCCCGCTTGGAGTTTGCCAAAAGGAATGAGAAACAAGATTCTCTGGTCTGATGAAACCAAGAATTGAACTCTTTGGCCTGAATGCTAAGCATCATGTCTGGAGGTACCAGGTACTGCTCATCACCTGGCCAATACTATACCTACGGTGAAGCATGGTGGTGGCAGCATCATGCTGTGGAGATGTTTTTCAGTGGCAGGAACTGGGAGACTAGTCAGGATCGAGGGAAAGATGAATGGAGCAAAGTACAGAGAGATCCTTGATGAAAATCTGCTCCAGAGCGCTCTGGACCTCAGACTGGGGCAGAGGTTCACCTTCCAACAGGACAACGACCCTAAGCACACAGCCAAGACAACGCAGGAGTGGCTTCGTGACAAGTCTGTGAATGCCCTTGAGTGGCCCAGCGAGAGCCATGACTTGAACTCGATCGAACATCTCTGGAGGGACCTGAAAATAGCTGTGCATCAATTCTCCCCATCCAACCTGACAGAGCTTGAGAGGATCTGCAGAAAAGAATGGGAGAAATTACCCAAATACAGGTGTGCCAAGCGTGTAGCGTCATACCCAACAAAACTTGGCTGTAATCGCTGCCAAAGGTGCCTCAACAAAGTACTGAGTAAAGAGTCTGAATACTTATATAAATGTAATATTCTAGTTATTTCTTTTTAATTACTTTGCAAAAATTTCTAAAACCTGTTTTTCCATTTTTATTATGGGGTATTGTGCAGATTAATGATTAAAAAAAATTAATCAATTTTAGAATAAGGCTGTAACGTAACAAAATGTGGAAAAAGTGAAAGGGTCTGAATACTTTCTGAATGCACTGTAAATCATTCATATTCCCTACTCCAAAGGGCTCACATTGTGTCATTGTGGATGCATGGCTGAGATGGTGATTTTTTTTCCCACTGGAATTGAGAGTTATGGGGATGGAGCAGATTGGTTACAAAAAACAAGCAGCAGGTCAGGTAGAGGCAAATGCATGGTCAACATTGCAGGTCAACACCCTGTACCAAGAAAAAGATACCACTTTGTGACACATTAGAGGAAACAGAAGACCATTAGAAAGAAGAAATATATTTTTAAGACTTTAAAAAATCTCCTGTTTCAGTCAACAATTTTATCCAGTGCTGATGCAGGATCTCAAGCCAAAACACATGATCATCCCTCTGCCTCCACAGATGCTGCTGGCCCATTGAGTTCTTCCAGCAGCTTGTTAGTCGCTCCAGTGTAGTTTAGTTTAGTCTAGAGATACAGCCTGGAGACAGGCCTTTCAGCCCAATGCGTCCGTGCCAACCTGCATCTGCAGTCAGCTTGGTCCCAATGAGAAGCAGTTTTACCGAGTCTAATTTGCCCTATTCCCACCCCTCCATGGGCAGAGCAATGCCACAGTTGTGCTTTTAGAACAGTTACACCATAGTTCTATCATGCAGGTGCCACTGACAAGCAAAATACAATATAAAGTAATCTAGTGACAATTTTTTATATTTTCTAAAAATAAAAATGTAGGCTAAAACTATGATTTTTATTTTCTTCACAACATTCTTCCCTTTCCAGTTTTCCTTTGGCTAGGGTCTGCTTAATACGTCACCAAAGTGGTAATATTCCATGAAGTGAGAGGATGCAGGCATTTTTAATGTAAGAGAAAATTCACAGCTCCACACCAGCCCCCTCTTGCCGAACAGTAGGCCAGTTCATAGACCCAGATTATTGGTTTCCAATTGCGAGGGTGTTCCGGATGTGGCTGAAGGAACAAAAGATAGCAGAGGAGATGGCAGAGAAACCAGCACTGGATGTGACTTCAGACCATCTACAGTGTGGTATGTTACTGAAGCATAAGAAGCAGGAACATTTCAAAGCCCTTTCAGCCAATGCAGTACATTAGATACTGTTATAATATTGAAAACAAGGCAAGAAATATGTAGAGAAAGTGTTAACGAAGAAACTGCAGATGCTGGAGAATCGAGGGTTACACAAAAAGCTGGAGAAACTCAGCGTGTGCAGCAGCATCTAAGGAGCGAAGGAGATAGGCGACGTTTCGGGTCGAGACCCTTCTTCAGAGTGGTCAGGGATCAGGGAAACGAGAGATGTAGACGGTGATGTAGAGAGATAAAGAACAATGAATGAAAGATATGCAAAAAAGTATCGATGATAAAGGGAACAAGCCATTGTAAGCTGTTTGTGGTGTGAAAATGAGAAGCTAGTGCGACTAGGGTGGGGGAGGGAGATAGAGATAGAGGGAATGCCAGGGCCCGAGGGCTGAGGGAGAGGTGGGAAGGGGAGGAGACAGCAAGGGTTAACAGAATTGAGAAAATTCAATGTTCAAGCCCAAAGGATGCAGACTCCCCAAGCGGAATATGAAGTGCTGTTCCTCCAACTTGCGGTGTTGCTCACTCTGGCCGTGGAGGAGGCCCAGGACCGAGAGGTCGGATACGGAATGGGAGAGGGAGTTGAAGTGCTGAGCCATCGGGAGGTCGGGTTGGTTTTTGCGGACCGAGCGGAGGTGTTCGGCGAAACGATCGCCAAGCCTCCGCTTGGTCTCACCGATATAGATCATTTGGCATCTGGAGCGGCTTCCCCGGGCACTTTCCCTTGCAACCGCAAGAAATGCAACACTTGTCCCTTCACCTCCCCCCTCCACTCCTTTCAGGGACCCAAGCAGTCCTTCCAGGTCCGACAGAGGTTCACCTGCACCTCCTCCAACCTCATCTACTGCATCCGCTGCTCCAGATGCCAGATGATCTATATCGGTTGCTTTGTTATTGAAGAATAAATATCAGCCAGGATACCACAAACTTCTTTGCAAGTTATCATTGTGGTAGCCGTGGCATCTTTAATTGCTTCCTCGAAAGACAACTGTAGTTTCAGCTGACTTGAGGTTGGTCCAAAGAATGGTGCTTCGTAGATAATGCATTTCAAGTCTCTGAATTGGAACTTGATCTGTCAAACATTTGACCCTGGTAACCACTGAACCAGGACGAAGTTTTCTAGGGGCAACGTACCTCTCAAAAATGTTGCAGGTTATTTAAAAAGAAAAGTGAATTAATTTGCTGGAAGCCATGATCATATTGAATGGCGGTGCAGGCTCGAAGGGCTGAATGGCCTACTCCTGCACCTAATTTCTATGTTTCTAAGTAGCCCTACCATTTCAGTCCATTAGAACCACGAATCTTTCCTGCTGTACATCACTGTAATGTGCTATAAAAGTAATCGTTCATGGATAGATAACGTCTTGGAGCTCACATGTGGCATCTCCTGGGATGTGCTTTGCCACACATTACTTGCTTTCAGCTGTAAAACCAAGCCCTGAGATTAGCAGTGTCCATAAGGAGCACAACAAAGCCCCTAAGGGTGGAATTTCTCCATTCAAATGCTATACAGAAAGATAGTCATCCAGGGCTATGTTTTCAATTGGAGGGGAGGCATCAAAATATCTAGTGTTTGCATGTATTTTGTGGTGCTGGTGGGAGCTATTTGACTGCATTGCTATTAGAGCTTAAATGTACTGTAATGAGCAACAAAACAATCAGGGATACAATTGTTCAACTGGTTCCTAAAGGAAACAGAGCTTTTCACTATTAACGATTTGTATTAATGGAGAGTTAAAGGACACTGAGTGTACTTGATGTCAATACCTTCCTGATGGCTTATTCCTTTCGTAATGCATATATAAGGCAAACAAGATTTTTACTGGTTAGTAAATTAGCAGATCACACTAAAAAAGGCAGCATCGTAGACAGTGAAGGTTATCAAGCATCACAGCAGAATGTTGATCAGTTGGGTAAGTGGCCCAAGGAATGGAAAATAGAACAAAATGCAAAGTGCTGGAGGAACTCAGGTAGCATCTGTGAAGAGAATGGACAGACGACATTCTAGCTTAGGACCAGTTAAAGGCACGGTGTTGCCTTTTAGTAAGACAAACCAGGACTTTAACAGTGAACATTAAGGTCCTAGGGAGTGTTGTTTAACTGGGGAACATGATGCAGGTTCCCGTATAGTGGCATCACTGGCAGAAAGGGTGGTGAAAAAGACTTGGGCATACTGGCCATCATCAGCAAGGCATTGAGTATCAAAGTTAGGGTGCTAGGTTGCAGTTGTTAAAGGCTTTAGGGAGGCTGTACCTGGAGTATTGTGTTCAGTTTTAGTTACCCTAGTATAGGAAAGATACCATTAAGCTGGAAAGAGTGCAGAAAAGCTTTATGACGATGTAGGACTTGATGGACTGAGCTATAGAGTGAGGTTGGGCATGCTAGGACATTATTCCTTGGAGCGTCAGGGACTGAGAGGTGATATTTTAGAGGTGTATAACATCACAAGGAGCATTGATAGGGTGAATGCACAATCTTTTTCCCAGGATTTGGGAATCAAGAACTACAGGGCATAGGTTAAGGCGATAGAAGAATGATTTAATAGGAACCTGAGAGGTAGCGTTGTCACACACAGGGTGATGTGTACACGAAGCGAGCTGCCAGAACAAATGGTTGAGGCCAACGTTTAATAGGCGCTCTCCATTTATACAACATTTTGGGAACGTCTTAGAGGGATATGGGTCAAACGTGGGCAAATGGGACAAGTATATATGGGCATCTTGGTTGGCATGGACGAGATGGACAAAGGGCCTGTTTCCATGTTCCATCACTCAATTATGTTCAATTAAATGTGAAGATCTTGAATGTAAAATTTATAAAATAGTGAATTATAAAAAAAATAGTTCCCTTTGAATTATCATTAGTTTGGGAATAGTGGAAAAATAATAGGAGATTAATGTAAATGGGAACTTGATGGTCTTTTCAGGTTTGAAGGGCTGAAGGGCCTGTTTACGTGCTCTATGACTCTTTTACAATTGTAATATCTTTTGCAATGAAATGTTACAAAATACTTCGAGGAGACATCGTCCTAAGTAATAGTAAGCCACTGTCATCTTGTCACAAATTTTTAAATTATCTTTCACTTTACTTCTGAGCAGTGTGTATGTTTTAATTCGCGTAAAGCTTGGGAGTCCAGTGAACAGAGATGCATTTCCTGTGTCAATTGTCAGTGCTGGTCTCCAGGAAACCTGACGATAGAGAGAAAAGGGAATGACTAATGTAATTGAGGGGCTCCAATGGTTCACAAATGGAATAATCAATACCTGCGAGAGTGGTTGGAGAACAAAAGAGAATGCAGTCAGCAGGTTAGACAAGAAAAATAGAAGGAAGGGGATGGAAAGGGTGTTAGAATTTTTAAGTTGTTGACTTTTCATCAAGAAATATCTAACGTAATGCTGTCCATCTTGTCTAACATTGGATGGATTGTCTTAATTGTCATAGGGACATTGCGGTGATATAATAGTTTGTGTGGCTGCCTCATGGCTCCAGAGACCCACATTCAATCCTGATCTCCAGTGCTGTCTGTGTGGAGTTTATATGTTCTCTCTATGGGTTTCCACCAACTTTCCAACGTATGTTAGTAGGTGAATTTGCTATTGTAGAGAAAGGAGAGAAGGAACAGGACTCATGAATTTGCTCCTCTGATCATGAGCATGGAACTAATGTGCTGAAAGGCCTCGTGTTGTTATAAGTAGAGGAAAAAAGTGTGATATAAGAGCATTGCAATTCAAAGATTATTTTCTCAGTAGTGGTATAAAGATAATGCAATTTGAATTTTGTGAGAGCATATTATAAATGCATTATGAATCTAAATTTGCCAACCTTTCTATCCTAAATAGGAAAAGTGCTACAAGGGAACATAGTTGGCAACAGAGCAATAAGATTATAACTGGAACTATACTATTGCATTACATTTTCTATGACATTTTATCTCCATTTCCCCCTGTTCCCTCTGAACATGGCTTCCAATTGAGAGTAATGGACAATTGGGTTTGTCCTGGGGTATATCAATGCTCGGCAGCTTGGAGTTATTTTGAATTCAGCAACTTTAAGTGTTATTTTGGCATGAAACAATTTGAATTATCATGTTTTCTCTAGTTTTGGTTTCCTCCTTCCCATCTCCTCTGAAACCAACCAGCTCCCTGCACAGAAAGAGTTTCCAAGCCTCTGTACCGTCCTGAGCTTGGTGCTGTCTCCCTGGCCCTTTTGGTAAAATGAATTGGGGACCTACCCTAAGAGGATCAAGATTCTGAAATAGCTGACCATGGAGGCACCCTCCCTATTTTAATTTGTGAACATTATTACAGCTGTTTCTTGAAATACTTGTACATTACATGGATGCTTCAGGCGTGGGGCTTTTTTTTTAAACTAGCTGGCCTTGAGTTCAATTTATTGGTTTTGTATTGATGAATGATTCAAGTGATCTTGAGTTAAACTATGATCCATAGGATTACTGTGAGATTATGGGTGTTGGGAAAGAAATGACTGCAGCCCATGGGAGTTGCCCAAAATATATCATGAACCTATGTCTAACTATACTGACAAGTTTTTGTGGAATAGTAAGTTTGCAAAAATAATGATAATCCTTTCAATTCAACTGATAAATTATGCATAGACACAAAATGCTGGAGTAACTCAGCAGGACAGGCAGCATCCCTGGATAGAATGAATGGGTGACGTTTTGGGTCATGACCCTTCTTCAGACTGAGTCAGGGGAGAGGGAGATACAGAGATAAGGAAGTGTAAGGTGTGAAAACAATACAGGCATTTTCTGTTATACTAATTGACTACTGAAACTTAATCTTGAGTTATCATTGCCGGTCTAACGAATGCAGTCTGTGCTTCTTTTTTGTTGCGGCAATATCTTAGGTTTCTGTGCACAAATATGTGTTGAATCCTTGCCTTTTACATATTTTGTGTATTAGAATACATAGATTTGTAATTATAGTTTCAACCCAGGTTGAGCTAGATTACTATACTGTGCACTATTTTAATACGCAATTTGCAAATGGTAGTGAACTCCTATTTATAGGAATGACAGTTTCAGCATGTTATCTATATATCTTTATTATTATAAAACTCTGATCTTGGATGTTTATGTACTTGTGTGTTTGTTTGCTTGCGTGTTTGATTGTCTTTTTCTGTGATTCACATCTCCTCGAAAACCCGACGCGTTAACGGTGAAATGTTTACATATTCCGGTAGAGATTTACCTCATGATCTCAAACATCGCCTCATCTGAAAATTTAATTCATTTTTTCTTGAATTATTTCTTCAAATACTTCACAATTTGAGATCTTATTTAAACCTAATGAGCTGATGACGTCACAATGGCTCCTCTCGTTCACAGTCAACCGGCCGGCCGTCCGCAGCGCCCCCGCCTGAAGCCCAGCCACTCTTCCCCCTCCCCGGCTCTGGATTGAAGTCGATGACGAGTTACGTTAACCCCCTTCCGACTCGCAGTCATTTTGTCGCCTCCCGACTCGCAGTCGACTCACAGTCGACCGGTCGTCCGCAGCCCTCCCCCCCCCCCCCCCCCCCCCCCCCCCCCCCCCCCCCGGCTCTGGATTGAAGCCGCTGAACACACAGTAATTTGGTTGGGCTTCCGAGGGCTTCAGCAGTCCGGAGAGGTCCCGAGACCTGCCGAGGCGCGGCGCCCGCTCGCCAAGTTCAAGTCTGCCCTCTCCCTCTCTCTCCCCCTTCCCCTCTCCTCTCCTCTTTCCCCCTCTCCCTCCCCCTCTCCTGCCCTCCCTCCCTCTTCCCCCTCCCCCCCTCTCTCCCTCCTCCCCTCCCTTCCCCTCCAACTCCTCCCCCCTCCCATCCCCCTCCACCCCTCTCTCTCCCACCTCCCTCCCCTCCCCCTCTCTCCTCCTCCCCTTCCCCTCCCCCCTCTCTATCTCCCCATCTCCTCCTCTCCCCCCTCTCCTCTCCATCCCCCCTTTCCACCCCCTCCCTCCCTCCCTCCACCCCCCTCTCTCCTCCTCCCTCACCCGCCCCCCCTCTCCCTCTCTCTCTTTCTCTGCCCCACTCTCTCTGCCCCTCGAGATTGGGCGGGGATGGGGTAACCTTGATTTTGTGCTCAAGTCACCAAAATGGTAAATTTACCCATTATTATCTGACTCAAAAGCAACAATGTTACCATATGAATATTAGCAATGAATAATACTAATATAATATCAAGGGGCGTGGTTAGTGTGTGTGTGGGCCGTGGTTAGTGTGTGTGTGGGGCGTGGTTATTGTGTGTGTGGGGTGTGGTTAGTGTGTGTGTGGGGCGTGGTTATTGTGTGTGTGGGGTGTGGTTAGTGTGTGTGGGAGGGGTGGTTAGTATGCGTGTGATGCCACAGGCCCCCACCCGCAACCGCCCGTTGAGGGGACGGGACCCAACGGGTCCCCCTTGGTCTAGTATATTAATAAAAGTGCAGTGTTATAACAAATCTGAGATAAAGAGTAATAAGTGAGATTGACGCTTGAGATAGACTCGTACTTAGAATATCACCTTGACTGGGTGAATAGAAACCAAAGATTAAACCAGGGTTCTTCTGAATCACTATGATTTAGTAGCAGTCATTACTTTAGTTTCAAGTTACACAATAAATGTTGTGGAGACACGGGTCCAAAGGTAAGGCCTCTGTTGAGGAAAGATCATCCAGCATCAGAAAGGGGGAGGCTTGCAATTGGATGGTGAAGACACAGTAGGGGTTGGAGCCAGACATGGATCAGAAGATACTGTAACGTGAGGAAGGGGACGCAATGGATTTGGGGGGTATGAGGTAATGTTGGGATGGCGATGGGGTATGTGCAGGGGAAGGGTGGCATGACCCAGCTAGAGGGACAAGGGTCCTGGCCTGGAAGCGGATGGGGCAGCAGTGGGTGTGTTCTGTATTGATCTTGGCCAGTACGGAGAACCTGGATTGCAGCAACTTTCAAAAGATTCCTGGTAACTCTGTTCCAAATTTGAAAATTACAAAATTGTATCTGAAGTTCTCGTGTTTACACCACATACTGCTGGAATTAGACTGCAAAATGCACTTTTATTGCTTCCCAATGACAATGGAATGAGGCAAATACAAGATGATCTTAACACAGTTAAAATAACTGTGTTCTCCAACCAGGTTACAGTGGAAAGCAAAGATTTCATAAGATTAAAAAGATCATCAGATTCAGGTGGTTCTGAAATCTAATGATCTGCTGCAAACACTCAAATGTTTGACCCAACAGATCACAGATGCTGGAATCTCAAGCAAAACATAAACTGCTGGATGAACCCAGTAGGGCAGGCAGCATTTGTGGAAATAAATGGACAGACAACCCTTTAGGTGGGGAATCCTCTTCACACTGATGGAGTAGGGGAGAGATAACTAGTAGAGAGAGGTGAGGGGCAGAGGTGTGGAAAAGCTACTGATAGGTGGAGGAGGGGTTTATTGCGAGAAAAAAAGTGGAGATGTAACCAAAGCTGGAGGTGAAGAAGAGAAAATATAAATGTTTCTCAATGTTTGGCCTCCAAGATTGTTATTGAGTTTTGGGCATTAGAATATGATACAGAAAAATGATTGAAAAAATACGATTTTCTTTGCATTTTCTTTGCGCGAGTCATCATTTTATAAAATAATTGTGAAGACTGGGTGTCAGTCAAACAGGCTTTTTGTCCAGTCTTACAGTGAGCATTTATTTTCCAATGGGTGGGAGAAGAAGAGTTGTACAACAATGGAGGGAAACCAACAGCTGGATCATAGAGCAGCTAATTTGAGGCAACTCATTTTATGTGATATCTTGGAAAAACATCTAAGCTGTGTTGGTCAGCGCAAGTCCCAATATTTATTGGTATTGAGAGAAACCAATTACTTATTTTCCCATTAACATTCAAAGGATTTTAGGGAATACAAGCCACAACCACTTGAAGTGCCCATATTGGACATGTCACTTTCAGATTATGGAACTAGGATGTATTATTCATGTATTATTTTATTTCTCTTGAAGATGCTGGCCTGGGAGATTCTGTATGTTCAAGCCCCAGTATATCAAGCACCACCAGTCCGAAGCTGGAGCCCCCACCTTCACCCCATGCCAACAGGAAAAAGCATCGCAGGAAGAAGAGCACCAGTAACTTCAAAGCTGATGGCATCACAGGCACAGCAGAAGGTAATGGAGTCATTGTTATTGTTTGTTAATAGCATGAGATTGTCTCACAGTCATTGATTTAAAGAAGGCAAACAAGAGTCAAAGACTCTCCAGCATTTAGTTTATTACTTGTTTGTGTCTGCGATTAATTTTGAACTAATTCTTGAATCCATGGCTCTGCAGTGCAGCAGTTTGTGAATCTGCCTGTGACCTGTTGTGGTAGAATTGGTTCTGTTAATAGTCATTCACATTGACAATGTTGTCTGCTCGGGAAAATTAGGCTGGTTATATTTCAAAAACTCATTCCATGGTATATTCCTGAAAAATGTTTTTGTATGTGAATGCAGGTATCTGTTTCCCCCTTGGGAGAACAGGTTTATTTTTTTATTTTTTTATTTTTTTATTTTTTTTTAAATTAGGTGCAGGAGTAGGCCATTCGGCCCTTCGAGCCTGCACCGCCATTCAATATGATCATGGCTGATCTAGTTGATATTATTGTTGTGTTTTTTCCCTAGTTGACATTATTCTTGTGTCATCTAATTCTCTGTATTCCAATGTCATCTAGTTGACATTATTCTTGTGTTTTTTTTCCTGGGCAGACACCAAAGAGTAGGTCAGCAGTGTGTCACCTTCACTGAAGACCATTTGTGCCGGGAAACCGGACCCTTCTTTCTTCCTCATGCCAGTTCTGAATTAAACTTTTTCATTTTGTTTGTTCATCTTGTGAGACAGAGTGTCTGCAGCTTTAAGTTTGAAGCCAATGCTTACTCAATCTACATATTCAAAATTGCATCACAAAAGCAGTGCATATTGATCAAAAGCTAAAAGCCCAATTGTTTGCTTTCCCCCTCAATAATTGTTACGTGGATTGAGGAGGCACAAGTTAATTGTTGCCTCTTGACTCTGGGTGATCCACAAGTTTACGTCCCAACACTGAGTCCCTGACATCGTCATAGGTGTAAATGAAAATAGGATTGGATCGCGGCATATTTGCCTGATATATTTCAAAATGAGTTATCTGATGCGTTGATTGACAAAACATTGTAAATTGCATCTATATGAGATGATTCAATATTATGCATCGTGATGATACTGACAGGACAACTAAACAGTTCTAGAGCGTCTCAAATATAATTTTGTGTCCTCATTAGTACTGCATACATAAAGGGCTCAATCTAATGTTTTTTAACAATTAGAAAAACCTCTATAGTTGTACTGTGATATCTTCCTATTTTAGTTTTGTGACGTAACTGTCAACAGACCACATTCAAATACCAATGTTTTAGAACATGCAGAAGTTATTGTTTGTGACAGGAGATTTATGATCTCCACATTCCACACCCAGTTTGCCAATTGAGCGGGGAAGGGCAAACAGAGTTATTGTAAGTCACCCAGCTCTTTTTACATGCTGCCTATCTGGTCCTTTCTCCCTGTGCAACCTTCCTTCTGGGGCTCAGTGACACAGCAACGACAGTTTCTGAAATGGTAGATGCTGACTAACTATTCACATTTGTTCTGTGGAGCAGATCAAATGGACGTGACCAGCAAGTAAGTAATCTGAAGAGTTCAGGTTTTAGAAGAGTCGCAAATGAAAAATTATCATCTCTTTCTTTAAACCATAAAAATTGCAATTACTGGTATAGGAGATTAAATCAGCAGGCATAACCCAAAATATTAAATTGATAAGAAATCATGTTTTTTTTCATTTCCATTTCACACATGCTCAGATCAGCTAATCAATCGTTAACTTACAGGCCTTTAAAGTGTACTATTGGTTCCAGATATTTAAAACTTGCATTAGCAATTCTTTTAGTGGCGAGGTTTCATTGAGTGTGGTCATTCAGTCATTATTTAAAAGTTAAAAAACTACGGTGCTCAAAGTCCAATTGAGCTACAAATCCTCACCAACTGCTACAAGATGAAATATATAGTTATTATTTTTATTCATTGCTGTCTGATATGGTAACATTGTTGCTTTTGAGTCAGATAATAATGGGTCAATTTACCATTTTGGTGACTTGAGCACAAAATCAAGGTTGATACGCTAATGTGATTCTAAATTTAAAGATCCCAAAACCCCGGAATCACATTTTGAAGAGCAGAGAAATTCTCCGGTCATTTTTGCGTGCATTTATTCCTTTGTTTGCAATGTCAAAAGCGCCCATTTCATTGCTATATTAGTGGGGAAGGGGAGGCGGGTGTGTACACTTAGCTGCTGCCTATGTTACGATAGTCACCAGACCCAGACATTAATGGACATGTGGATATCTGAGGATGTAACAAATGCTTCATAAAGATTAAAAAATACATAATCTTTCTCAGATTTAAATGGGACAGAGGTTTACGATGAGAGGGGCAAGATTTAGTAGGAATATGAGGGGTATCTTTTTCCACTCAGAAGATGTTGGGTATATGGAACAAGCTGCCAGAGGGGGTGGTTGAGGTAGGTACTATAACAGCATTTTTGAAGTTAGTAGGACAGGTACAAAGATAGAAAAGGTTTTGAGGAATATGGACCAAATACAAGCAAATGGGACATCTTGGCCATAGATTGGCCATCTTGGTCGGCATAAACAGGTTAGGGTGAAGATCCTGTTTCTGTGCAATGACGAACCACACACTACTATCCCCACACTAATTAGTAATCATAGATATATTATCTTGAAAAAAGTGTGCCATGGAGATTTTTTCCCATTCATAGTCTGCCATTGTAATATTTTACTCCCAATTACACAATTTAGTGCCATTTATAAACTTAAATATGTGACTCCTTATTCCTGCATCAAAGTCATCAATATATGTTTTGTGAAATCGGACTTGCAATTGCAGACCCTGGGAATATTACCTTAGTCCTCCTTTCTGTGTCCTGCAACATTGCCAATCCATTAATTTTCAATGAACTATCTATCCCAGGACCAACTGACTGCCAACCTCTGTTCTAAGGTTCAGTTTAGTTTTTAGTTTATTATTTGTCATTAGTACCAAGGTACAGTGAAAAGCTTTTGTTTGCCAGCTATCCAGTCAAATAGACTACATGATTACAATGAATGAATGAATGAATAAGTTTATTGGCCAAGTATTCACATACAAGGAATTTGCTTTGGTGCTCCGCCAGCAAGTGACAACATGACATACAGTGACAGCTAGGAATGACACATAAAACATTGAACATTAATAATAAAACATTATTGATTAAACATGTGAATTAAATAAAATACCAAAGCAAAAGGAGGCTACAGATTTTTGGTTATTGTGTAGAGCTACTATTCGTTGGAAAAAAACTGCTTTTATGTCTGGCTGTGGCAGCTTTGACAGTCCGGAGTTGCCTTCCAGAGGAAAGTGATTCAAAGAGTTTGTGGCCAGGGTGAGAGATGATCTTACCCGCTCGCTTCCTGGCCCTTGCAGTGTACAGTTCGTCAATGGAAAGAAGGTTGCAGCCAATAACCTTCTCAGCTGATCGGACGATTCGCTGCAGCCTTCAGATGTCTTGCTTAGTGGCTGAGCCAAACCAGACCTTGATGGAGAAGGTGAGGACAGACTCTGTGATGGGCGTGTAGAATTGGACCATCATTGCCATCCACAGTGTACAGATAAAAGTCCAATTAAAAAGATAGTTCAAAAGTCTCCAATCAGGTTGATGGAAGATCAGGACCACAATCGAGCTAATGAGTGGATGATTCAGTTGCCTGAAAACAGCTGGGAAGAAACTGTCCCTGAATCTGCAGGTATGTGTTTTCAAACTTCTGTACTTCCAATGGGAGATGGGAGAAGAGGAATTGACCGGGGTGAGACTTGTCCTTGGTTATGCTGGTGGCCTTGCTGAGGCAGAGATTGACACAAAGTGCTGGAGTAACTCAGCAGGTTAGACAGTGTATCTGGAAGAAAAGGATGAGTGACGTTTTGGGTCGGGACCCTTCTTCAGACCCATCAATGGTAGAGAGGTTGGTTTGCGTGATGGTCTGGGCTACGTTCTCAACTCTGCAATTTCTTGCGGTCTTAGGTGAAGCAGTTCCCTAACAAGGCTCTGATGCATCCCGATCGAGTGCTTTCTACGGCACATCTGTAAACGTTGGTGAGGGTTGTTGGGGACTGTGATTCAATGCTCTTTCATTTTTGCCAGTAATCCTCCATGCAGAAACCTATTGAATACACCCTGGAAGTGTATATTTGACAGCATTCCATTCTCTTTGCTCAGGACATTCTCCAGGAGTGTAATGAAATTAGTCAGGCATGACACCTAATTAACATTCTTTGGTTAACTCATTATTTTCCAAGAGATCTCTGTGAACCAGAAGATAGAATTAAATAATTTCCCCACAACAGATATTAAACTAACTGGTTTGTACTTCCTTTGGTTTTTTATCCACTTTACTTGTAAACCATTTGACATTTTCCAATCAGTGTGAATAATTTGTGAATCTGCAGGTTTTTTGGAAATTATGACGAATGAAAACATATCAGGTGCTGAAATTTGGTTTATTTAAGTCCCTTTACTTTCTTCAGTGCCTTCCTTTCAGCATATTAAACTCAAATGGCTACTTTTTAATTCCTCTTTCATGAATGCAGGTACAGGGACATGCTTAGGAGCAAGTTTGCCATTAGCCATTTCCTTATTAGCCATTGTAGTCTTGAGCGCATTCAATGAACACACATTCACATTTACTCCTTCCTAATAAGGTATTGCTTATATTTCTTATTGTTAATGTTGTTATTCTTGTAAGGTTGTTTCCACAATCTCTTACTGCAGTTTATTTTTGTTCAACTTTTTATGACTTAGTCCTCACAGGATCCTGGATTTCTTCTCTTGCATTAATGTTAAATTTAACCTTAAATTAATTAGATGAACATAGAACAGTACAACACAAAACAGGTCCTTTGGCCCATGATGTCTGAGCTAACTATGATGCCAATCCAAACTGGTCCCGTCTTCCCACACATGGTCTATATCCTTCCATGCCCAGCCTGTTCATGTGCTTTCTAAGAACCTCTTAAATGTTATTATCATATCTTATTTCACTGCTTTCTCTGGCAGTGTGTTCTGGGCATCTACCACTCTGTGTAATAACAAACTTGCTTCATAAATCTCCTTTAAACTTTCATTGCTGGTTTTAGCCGTTCTGACTCTTTCCTGCTTCATGTATATCCTTCAAAGGCCATGTATGATTTCTGTTTCATAAACCTTGATTTCGCTTCCTGTTTCTTTTTTACTAAATTTGCAACATCTCTCGTCATCCAAGGTTGCTGTACCTTACTTCTTTCTTCCTCACAGGAATATGTTTGTTTCTAAATTCTGACCAACTGGTCTTTAAACAACTCCCACGTGTTAGATGTGGACTTACTTAATAACAGCTCCTGCCAATCAACTCTTCCCAGCTCCTGCCTATTACAGGGTTCCAGCCTCAGATTCTATACAAGACCTGTTTAAATTCAATCAGATTTCAGAAAGACTTAGTTCCTTTGTTTCATGAGTTTGTGATCTATCCCCACCCCATCTCCTACCTCTTTCCTTGTACGCAAATTCAGTGAATATTCCTTTAAGAAATTGTACAGACTTTCAGTATCTAAAGCTCTGTCTTTCTGGGATGCCACTGACCTCCTGAGTTCTATCTTTAAAGCCCTGTTTTAGTGACTAATAAACCATTTTCAGAGATAGTACTGTCATCAGTACAAATTACAAATTAAAAAGATGTGCAATCTTGATTACAAATATAAAACCACTAATTTATGTGAATGATTAGCGATACAGTTACATATTCCCAAGGGCCAATCAAGTTCAGTCCAAAGACATTGGACAACTATATTAAGCTTAACACCAAATATTGTTTCAATGGGACCAGTGTTAACAATTGTCATTGACTATTGGTGAACCAAAGGAATAACTTCGACGAAATGAACTGACTGTGTATTGGCCTATAATTTGCCAACTGCATGAGGTTAAAAGCACAACTGACCTTCCTTCTTAAGAGCATGTGAGTATCCAGATTCAATAAACTGTCTAGCTGGTATATTAAAAATCCATATATCACTGGAGGTCAAGAGAATTATTGAACCTTCAGTAGCGAGGGGGACATCATTCTTAGTTTAATACCAAACTACAGCATGAGAGGATGAACTTGCTCATGGTATGATTCCCATTTGCTTGATTCTTTGCAAACTTTGCATGGAAAAGAAAATGGATTATTAATTAAAAATAGTCTTACAGAATATTTGTTGGTGCAATTGTTGCAGCAATTTTAAACAGCCTCACATTATGAAATCATTCATAGAGGGTTCATTCGAAGAATTCACTCACAGCCAAGTGTCAAAACCTAACTTATTTGAGAACAGTTTACAAAGAATTATCATGAAACCTAGTACAGCACCGGAACAGGCCCTTTGACCACAATGCCTGTGCCGAGCATAATGACACGAACATCTGTTATCTGATTGCACATAATCCATATCCCTCCATTCCCTGCATATCAATTTCATCACATTTGACTCCCATCCATACAACCCCAAAAAATAAAAGCTTTCACTATCTTTCAACTTTGCTTATCCATGCCCCTCATAAATGTGTGCACCTCAATGAGGTCACTCCTCTGCCTCAGTTTGCAGTCTATCCAAACTCTTCATAAAGGTCAAACTTTGTCTTGCTCCCACCCCTCTTCCATCTTTCTCCCCCTCTCCCCTAGTCCTCAACCACACTTTGACTCCTTCCTCCAAGCCAATTTTGAATATACTCTACCTTTGTAGCATACTCTTCCAGACCAGCCTACCATGCAGGACTTTGTTAAAGGCCTTGTTAAAGTCCATAGAGGCAACAAGGTGGACGGATCAACCCCAGGCCGCTGGCATTGTGAGGCAGCAGCTCTCCTTCCCATGATATTGATTCATGCTTGGGATGCAACTTTCTGATACAGGGACCCTGTTGTGCAGTATGCATTCATCATTCCTCATTTGTTAGGCCCGGATACAAATGTAGTGGGTTATGTGACCTCAATTAGATATGATAGTAAACCTCATCTGATGCACAGCCAGGGCTGGGTTCAATTCATGGCCACTTTACTTCCTCAGAACACTGAGGAAGGCCCATCTGTCTGCTAAACTGCTGGAGTCTTTCTACCGCTGTTCGGTAGAAAGCATACTGACTTACTGCATAACTGCCTGGTTCAGCACTGGTTGAACTGTTCAGCAGCTGACAGAGCAGCTCTCCAGAGGGTGATAAAAACTGCACAGGGTATCATTGGACTCCCCCTGCCCCCTCTGGAGGATATTTACCACTCCAGATGCCGCAGCAGGACCTGTAATATCGTGAAAGACATTACACATCATTGTCACCACCTTTTCACACTGCTGACCTCAGGAAAAAGGTACAGGTCGTTAAAGTCACGCACAGCCAGACTCAAGAACAGCTTTTACCCATCAGCAATCTTGGAACTGAACTCTGTTTCGGGAGCGGGTTATGGGGAAGGAGGGGGGGGTGGGAGACAGTGTTCATTTATGTAAATGTGAATCCTTGTGTGGGTTTGGGGAGGGAGGGAGTGTAAAAAGTATGAGTATATGAATGTTTGAAGTTCTTTTAAATGGAGAGACACAGTAATCTCGTTGCATGTGACACTTGCAATGACAAAAAAGCATTCTAATCCTAATTCTAATAGTAAGATTAAACGAGAACTTACCAGTTCGAAGTTTGATCTTTATTTTATGAGGAGTAACGATGAGGGATTACGTGAAGAAGCCCCGCCTGGCGCTGGAACGGCATACTTCAAAGCAGCGGCATGAAAAACACAGAACACAATAGCCGGAGTAAGATAGTAAGGCTCATCATAGATTTAGAACTACCAGATGATCATTTATTTTATGAGGGTGTGGAGTGGAGGGCACGTAATCCCTCATCGTTACTCCTCATAAAATAAAGATCAAACTTCGAACTGGTAAGTTCTCGTTTAATCTTACTATTTTACTTCGGAGTCACGTGAGTGACTACGTGAAGATTTTGAAGCTTCTGTGTTTTTCATGTCGTAGAATTCTTCCATACGACAGTCCGGCTAGGTCAACACATACATGAGAAAAACCAGACTAGTTTTAGTTCTTTCCATAAACCTTTTAATGATAAAAGAACATATAATAACCCTCTTTTTACATCTGAGGGAACCATTACAAAGTGATAAAAGATATAAGTGATAACATAATTGATAATATCAATCAATAGTGAAACAAAGCAGGTGATTATAGTGAACCCAACACCGCGTGTCCAAAGCCTGTCATTGTGTGAACAGGTTTATTGTAGAACTTTGAAAAAGTTTCTTCTTTACACCACCCTGCGGTTTCTAAAATATGTTCGAGTGGCACGTCCTGTAACTTCGCCGCGGATGTAGCTGCTGCCCTGGTGGAGTGAGATTTGAACACATCAGTGTCTACTCCTGCTAAAAGTAACACCTGTTTTAACCACCTTGAGATTGTTTGCACTGAAGCTTTTGTGTGTGGTTTCTTATGCGTAATCATTAATGTTTTTTCATCTCCTCGAAGAGTTTTGGTAACTTTTACATAATGATTCAAATGTTTAACTACACACAACGTTGGATCAATGGGATAAGCTTGAAACATTACCTTTGCTCCAGTTCTCCCTGGTCTGCTTTGTTTGATCAGATCGTAAACATAGAACACAATGTTATCTGCAGTCACATGCATACAGTCTAAACGTAACATTTGTAATGTTTGCACCCTTTGAGCTGAAACCAATGCCATTAACACTACTAATTTAAATGTTAACTTTTCCAATGACAAAACTTCGATTGGAGTCCATTGCCTAAGTAAAGTAAGTACAATGCTAACATCCCAAATTTCTGTATATTCTTGGTTTTGGTGGATTTTTGTTAAAGATTCCTTTCATAAATCTGGATATTAATGGATGTGATCCAATTGATTTCTGGTCAGAGATTTGTCCTAAATAAGATGATAAGGCACTACGTGCACTATTAATGGCACTATAACTTAAGTGTTGTTCAAAATGCAACTCGGCAAGGAACTCCAATATGTTTGCAATGTTTACAGTATGATTGGATATATTTGACTGTCTGCAAAAATTTTCCCATTTCTTTATATGTGTCATATATTGTCTCTGAGTGCTATCTCGCCATGATGCGACTATAATATCCATAGTTCTATCCGACAATCCAAGCTCTTGTAGTGATCTGGTCAAAACCTGCAGATTAACAAATTCATATAAGCATGTAATGGATGAATTTCTTTGGTTACTGGTTTTATCAATATATCACTGCTGCTAGGAATTGACATATATGGTTCTTTAATCATGTTTAACATCAATGGGAACCATGGTTGTGTCGGCCAATTTGGAATCACCAATAATCCTGTGGCAGAATCTTGTTCTATTTTCTTCAGACATTGCTGAACCAGAGCAAATGGCGGAAAAGCATAAAATAACATATTCCCCCAGTGTAGTGAAAAAGCATCTACTGCTACTGCATCTGGATCTGGTTCCCAAGACACATATTTAGGCAATTGATGATTTAGTCTTGATGCAAACAGATCAATGTCTGGTAACCCATATTGAGTCACAATTTTACTGAAAATTACTGGGTTCAACATCCATTCTGTGTTATCTTTAAACATCCTTGATCTATTGTCTGCCATCACATTGTCTTTACCTGGGATGTAATTTGCCGAAATCCAAATTTGGTGCTTAATACACCATTGCCATATCTGATTGACCAAACAATCACATGATACCGATCTGACTCCACCCATGTGATTAATATATGCAACAGCTGTTTTATTGTCTAATTGTATCAGTACATGCAGATTCTTTTTTGTAGAACAATAGGCCTTCAACCCATAAAATGCACCCAATAATTCTAAATAGTTAATACCATATGTTTGGAGAAACATTTCCTCTTGGACAGTCCATCTGCCCCCACACCTGGTGAATGAATCTGTCGCCCCCCATCTGAGAGCACTAACATCTGTTTGTAAAATTACTTCAGGCTGCTGTATCAGAATATTTTTAGCAGCTTGTGGGACATTTTCAATCCACCATTGTAATTCTAATAAAGCTTCTTTTGTTAATTGCATAGGCCTATCAAAATGGCCAGCTCTCTTTTTTAGAGCTCATATTTTGTCCCTTTGTAGGTTTTGGTAATGTAATGGACCAAATTCTACTGCAGGAAATGCTGCCACTAATTTACCAATAACCTTTGCTACTTCTCGGATGGAGGGATAAGGTTTGTGAATGAGACCCCTACAGGTCACTAAAATATCATCAATCTTATCTGTTGGCAAGGTTACTAACATAGTAACTGAATTAATCACAAACCCCAAATAGTTAATTGACTGTGCTGGCTGCAGCTGGGACTTAATTGGATGAATCAAGAAACCTAACTTCTCAAATAAAGTTTTAGTTGCTGAAACTGATTTTTCAGCTGATTCCTGATTACTATGGATGATTAAAATGTCATCCAGATAAGCCATAATGATGTGTTTTTGTGCTCTTAATTGTGCTAAAGCTGGTTTCAGCAGCTTTGTAAAGAGCCTGGGAGCTGAACTTAACCCATTTGGTAAAGCTTTGAATTGCCACAGCTGTCCCAGCCAATTAAATTTTAAATACTTTCGAAAGAACTGATGTATTGGTACTGAATAGTACGCATCCTTTAAATCAATTGTAGCCATATAACAACCTGCTGATATCAAATGTCTTGCAGTGTTGAATGTTTCCATTTTAAAATGTTTATATTCAACAAATTTATTAAAATTTGTAAGGTCCAGAATAATTCTGCAACCAGCATCTTTTTTATTTCTTGGAAATATATTTGACACAAATTGATGCTCATGTTCAACAGTTTTTTCAATAACACCTTTTTTTAAACAATTTGTCAATTTCCACATTAATTTCTGCCTCTTCAATTGCAGAAAACATAAAACCATAAGCAGGTTTATTTTGTACCGGAGAATTAACACCTTTGAATGTCATAGTAGCTCCTGAAACTGTTTGTAAAATAAACTGATCAGATGTGATGGCAAGCCATTCATCATAAAACATTTGTAATCTCCCTCCAATTGGAGATTTGTCCACAGTTTCTTTAAGCATAGAATAAATTTTTTGTACCTCTCCATATGAACACGGTGGTCTCCTTCTCCCCGTATACGGGGGAACATTAGGCTGTGTCGGATGATAATATTTTCTTATCATATTCCTGCCTCTGTTTCCAAAATCAAATCCCCTTCTTGACGAAAAATAACTTTTTTGTCCAAAGACGAAAGGTCTCATGTGGCTAATAGATTTAGCCTCTTCATCCATTTCGCTTATTTGCTTAGGCAGGTTTTCTCCAAATAGATAACCAGGAGCTTGAACAACACTTGATCGACACAGACCTGCAAGTCTTGGATGAAATATGGGCCGAATCGCAATTTTCCTCATACAATTAATTTCATAGAAGGAATTGCATAATAAGCCCAAAGTATCTTTTTGGATTTTATCCATCTCCAACCCCTCCATTTGCCTTCCAAAAGCAGTAATGGCAGCTGAAATCAATTTGAGGATTCTTTGAAATCTTATTACTTGTCCTTTCGTGCCTGGAGTCATAGGCGTCCATATAGACGGATTAACCGTAGGTACCTTCAATGAGGTGCAATTTTCCGGTGTTTTAAATAATTCTGCTGTTTCAATCATCACAGAATCTTGAAGTTGGTGAGATACCATATAATTAATACTGGCAGCTAGGTTTTCTTCCATAGCCTCACCACTTCCTTCAGGTATAGCAAAATCTTTTGCCATCTCAGGCACATCTGGCCTCCTCTTTTTTATTCGTGGTGTGCACTCATAATCCACATCACCACTTGCAGGGTCTGTCTTTTGCAGCCCTGATACACTTGGAATTATATCCAATGAGACTTCCTCCGCCCTTAATCCTGGGTCTGGAGTTTCAAATTCCCAATTTGGCACATAGCCATATTCTGTATATTCAAACCCCTCAGGGTCATTTTGGGAAACTTCTGGGTACTGTGACCCTTGTCTCATTATATTTTGGAGCACTTTCTCCATATGTTCCATTTTTAGCCATATAGCTTTATTATCCGGAGGACTTTCATTATCAGAGTCATTATCTGAAACCACGGGCCTCACGGATTTCTTTTTACTTTTTCTAGGAACATTTTCCTCCGTGGTTTGCATTTCTGGAGAAATTATAGTCTCACTAACGGGTGAATCAGCGGCCACCGGTATCGGAACCGGATCCGCACTAAACTCTTGTCCCGACTCTAGCTTCACCCCGGGACGATCTTTTTAACCGCGAAATTTTCCTTTGAGACTTCTCCATTTTTCTTTTCCATTATCTGGCTAAATCAGTACGCCAGCGTTACTCTGATTTTAAATTTTTACTTTCTCTTTTTCTGGTTTTACCATCGTAACGTCTTTTTTAGAACGTCCCCTCTTTTCCTTGCACTTACCTGCGGGTCCGTTCCGGCCGCTGCGAGGAGCTGCGCTCTGCAACTCTTGCTTCTACCCTCAGCGTCGACGTAATGCCGTTCTAGCGCCAGGCGGGGCTTCTTCACGTAGTCACTCACGTGACTCCGAAGTAAAATTCTATGTTCTCATCCAATTCATTGATGTAGATGTCAAATAGTAACGGGCCCTACACCAAACCCTGAGGCACACCACTAGTCACAGGCCTCCAGTCCGAGTAGTAACCTTCCACCATCACCCTCTGCTTCCTTCCATGGAGCCAATTTGCTATCTATTCGGCTATATCTCCTTGGATCCCATGCGATCTAACCTTCCAGAGCAGCCTACCTTGTTGAATGCCTTACTGAAATCCATGTACACAACATCTGCAGCTCTCATCGACTTTTTGGTCACATCTTCAAAAAAATCAATCGGATTTGTGAGATACGACCTTCCAAGTACAAAACCATACTGACTATCCCTAATCAGCCCTTGCCCATCCAAATGCCTGTATATCCTATCTCTCAGAAAACTCTCCAGTAACTTACCAACTACAAATGTTAAGCTCGCCGGCCTATAGTTCCCTGTAGCCCTTCTTGAAAAGAGGCACAACATTTGCCACCCTCCAATCCTCTGGCACCTCTCCTGTATTTAAGGACGACTCATAAATTTCAACCAGGGCTCCCGCAATTTCCACTCTAGTTTCCCGCAATGTCCTCGGTTATATCTGATCAGGCCCTGGAGATTTGTCTACAAACACAACAGTACCCTCAGTACATCTTCGAAGGTAACCCTGACAGCTCTCAAGACACTTCCAGTAACTGCTCCAATTTCCTCCGTCCCACTGTCTTTCTCAGTGGTAAATAAAGAGGAGAAATACTCATTTAGTACTGTGCCCATCTCCTGTGGCTGCTTTGATTCCTGAGAGGTCCCACTCTCTCTCTAGTTACCCTTTTCACCCTTATGTATTTATGAAATCTTTTGGGATTGTCCTTAATGCTACCTGCCAGAGCTATCTCCTGGACCCTTTTTCCCCTTCTCATTTCCTTTTTTAGTTTATTCCTTAGTTCCCGAAACTCCTCCAGGGACGCACTTGATCCCAGCTGTCCTATGCATCCTTCTTGTTTTTGACTAGTCTCAATTTCCCTCATCATCCAAGCTTCCTTACGTTTGCCTGCATTGCCCATCACTCTTACAGGGGGGGCACGTACACATCCTGAGCTTTCTTCAGTACACTTTTAAAAACATCCCACGGCCGATGTTCGTTTCCCATCTTAATAACCTGCTCCAGTCAACTTGAGCGAGACCTTCTCTCATGCCCTCAAAGTTGGCCTTACCCCAGTTGACATTTTAACTCTCCGTCTCTATCCATAACTTTCTTAAACCTAATCGAACTGTGGTCAATAGTCCCAAAAGGCTCCTGCACACACACTTCATTAACTTGCCCATCCCAATTTTGCAATACTAGATCCAGCGTTGCCCTCTCACGTGTGGGGGTCTCCACCTACTGCTTAAGAACACTCTCCTGAACACTTTTTTCTAAACCTTTCATGCTATGATTTTCCCAGTCTATATTGGGAAAGTTAAAATCCCCTACTACAACAACCTTATTTGACCTGCAGCTGACTGCATTCTCCTGGCACATTTGTTCTTCTAATTCCCGTTGACTATTCGGGGGTCTGTAGTACGCCCGTAATATCACCTCTGAACACAGCCGTGACATCCTCCTTAACCAACAATGCAATCCCCCCCCTCCCCCCCACCCTCCTCGTTTTCCCTCACCCCTGTCTCTCCTGAACCTCCTGTACCCAGGAACATTGAGCTGCCTGTCCCTTAACCAGATTTCAGTCATGGCTACAATGTCCCAGTCGCTCGTACCTATCCATGCCCTAAGCTCATCTGTCTTACCCATCAGGCCCCTTGCATTAAAGTAGGTGCAGTTTAAACCAACCCTTCTTCCTCGCTCTCCGCCTTTCTCTTGTTCCATTGTTATGTCTCCGCTTGTTATGTCTCCGCTTTCTCTGAGTTAGAAGGTTTAGGAATCAACTCCCAAATCAGTTGCAGAATTTCCCATGTACAGTGGCTTGCAAAAGTTTTCATACCCCTTGAACTTTTCCACATTTTGTCACGTGACAACCACAAACGTAAATGTATTTTATTGGGATTTTATGTGATAGACCAACACAAAGTGGTGCATAATTGTGAAGTGGAAGGAAAATGATACATGGTTTCCAAATGATATTACAAATAAAAAACTGCTGTGAACAGCAATTTCAAGTCTTGCCAGAGATTCTCAATTGGATTTAGGTCCGGACTTTGACTGGGCCATTCTAACACATGAATATGCTTTGATCTAAACCATTCCATTGTAGCTCTGGCTGTATGTTTAGGGTCGTTGTCCTGCTGGAAGGTGAACCTCCGCCCCAGTCTCAAGTCTTTTGCAGACTCAACAGGTTTTCTTCCAAGATTGCCCTGTATTTGGCTCCATCAATCTTCCCATCAACTCTGACCAGCTTCCCTGTCCCTGCTGAAGAAAAGCATCCCCACAGCATGATGCTCCACCACCATGTTTCACAGTGGGGATGGTGTGTTCAGGGTGATGTTTAGTGTTAGTTTTCCGCCACACATAGCGTTTTGCATTTAGGCCAAAAACCAGAGAACAGAGCAGAGCATCATCCTCCACATGTTTGCTGTATCCCCCACATGGCTTGTGGCAAACTGCAAACGGGACTTCTTATGGCTTTGTTTCAACAATGGCTTTCTTCTTGCCACTCTTCCATAAAGGCCCGATTTGTGGAGTGCACGACTAATAGTTGTCCTGTGGACAGATTCTCCCACCTGAGCTGTGGATCTCTGCAGCTCCTCCAGAGTTACCATGGGCCTCTTGGCTGCTTCTCTGATCAATGCTCTCCTTGCCCGGCCTGTCAGTTTAGGTGGACGGCCATGTCTTGGTAGGTTTGCAATTGTGCCATACTCTTTCCATTTTCGGATGATGGATTGAACAGTATTCCGTGAGATGTTCAAAGCTTGAGATATTTTTTTATAACCTAACCCTGCTTTAAACATCCCCACAACTTTATCCCTGACCTGTTTGGTGTGTTCCTTGGGCTTCATGATGCTGTTTGTTTACTAATGCTCTCTAACAAACCTCTGAGGCCTTCACAGAACAGCTGTATTTATACTGAGATTAGATTACACACAAGTGGACTTCTGAAGGCAATTGGTTGCACTGGATTTTATTTAGGGGTATCAGAGTAAAGGGGGCTGAATACTTTTGCACGCCACACTTTTCAGTTTTTTATTTGTAAAAAAATTTGAAAACCATGTATCATTTTCCTTCCACTTCACAATTATGCGCCACTTTGTGTTGGTCTATCACATAAAATCACAATAAAATACATTTACGTTTGGTTTGTAACGTGACAAAATGTGGAAAAGTTCAAGGGGTATGAAAACTTTTGCAAGCCTCTGTAACAATAGCAGCTTCACTTCAAAGAGATTTAATTGACCAGAATCACGTTAAGACATTAATTACTAATATTAACGCAAGGTCTTTATTTTTAATTTTATGTCATCTCTTTGTTTACTTTCACTGCTCACTTGCCAGAAGCCAGTTTGGCTTTCTCTGCGCTTAGTTTACCACCAATATCATCAGCAATATATGGAAAAGAAATTCCACAGTTTTAAAATACTTTTCACTCAGAATTTCAACATAATGAGAATAAATCACAATGAGACATCTAAGTGCTCAAAAAAAGGCAGTACCAGCACTAAAGTAGTGTTCTGTTTCAGGGCATACATCTTTGTCAGAACACTCTCACACATACAGGATAAAATATGCAACTTGCAGCAATATATGACGCGTGAGTATTTGTCCTGTGTGGTGAAGAGGGTGGAAGGATCTAGTGGATTGATAATGCTTTGAAAAATAAACACTTTCCATTTCTACATTACTTTTCAAATTTCCAAGTCATTTCTCATCCCTGCTCCTATTTGCAGGATCTTTTACATCGTATGTGAATGATGGTAGTTGAAAAATGCAGAGCTTCCGAATAGTTCTGTGGGGAATGTTGTAGAACAGACACAGCTAAGTGTGCAGCTACATATTCCCATGAAAGTGATAGACAGGATAGCGATAAAGGCATTTGACACATTTGCCTGATTCAATCAGCATGTTGAGTACAGAAGCTGGCTCTTAAAGAAGGTACTAAATTGTGGTAAAGCAAATTAGAATGTACTAAATTGTGGTAGTACAGCATAATTAGGCAGGGGCTAAGATAAATAAATTGGGAACTGTTGTCATTCGTTTGGTCCACATCTGACATGGGAGTGATTTAAAGACCAGCTGATCAACGTTTGGGACCGAACATCAAGTTAAGTCAAGTGAGTTTATTGTCATGTGTCCCTGATAGGACAATGAAATTCTTGCTTTGCTTCAGCACACAGAACATAGTAGGCATTGACTACAAAACAGATCAGTGTGTCCATATATCATTATATTAATACATACACACATGAATAAATAAACTGATAAAGTGCAAATAACAGATAACAGATAATGGGTTATTAATGATCATAGTTTTGTCCGAACCAGGTTTAATAGCCTGATGGCTGTGGGGAAGTAGCTATTCCTGAACCTGGTCGTTGCAGTCTTCAAACTCCTGTACCTTCTACCTGAAGGTAGCAGAGAGATGAGTGTGTGGCCAGGATGGTGTGGGTCCTTGATGATGCTGCCAGCCTTTTTGAGGCAGCGACTACAATAAATCCCCTCGATGGAAGGAAGGGGGAAGGACGTGCTCCAGTAAGGAGGAGAGATAAAGATGGCAAGGTAAGGAATCTTTGATTACCAAAGTGGTTGCAAAAGGAAGCCTATGTTAGGGTTTAGAAAGATGAAATCAGACAGGGCCTTTGAGGAATGTAAAGCAAACAGGCAATTAGAAAGCCCAAAAGGGGTCATAAAATGTAATCAATGAGAATAAAGATAATTCCAAGGCTTTTTATACATACATTAAAAGCAAGAGGGTAACCAGAGAGAAAGCAGGACTACTCAAGGAGAAAGGAGGAAATATATAGGTGAGGCACCAAACAAGTACTTTGCAGAAACAAGGAATGGCAGATGCTAATTTACAAAAGAAAAAGATACAAAGTGCTGGAGTAACTCAACAGGTCAAGCTGCATCCCTGGAGAAAATGGATAGGTGAAGTTTTGGGTCGGAACCCTTCTTCAGACAAGTTCAGTACTTTGCATCTGTATTCAACCAGAAGGACATGGATGACAGTGAGATCTGTGCGGGGAACACCAACATGCAAAGGTTGTTGGAGATCAAGAGGGAGGTGGTTTGGGGGCTCTTGAAGACTATTAAGGTAGATAATCCCGAGGACCTGATAGGATCCATGCCAGGTTTTTGGGAGAGGCAAGAGAGGAAATTGCTGGAATTATGAGGAAGATCTTTGTATATTTAGCTGAGGTGAGATCCCAGAGGACTGGGGAAGAGCCAAAGTTGATCCTCTGTTGAAGAAGGGAAGGAGATAATCCAGGAAATTATAGGCTGGGAAACCTCATGTCAGTGGTTGGGAAGCTTCGGAGAGGATTTTTTGGGATAGGATTTATTTGATTTCAATGAGAATGGGCTATTTATGAACAATTAGAATGTCTTTGTCCATGGCAGGTCGTGTCTTATGAACTTGATTGAGTTTTCTGAGGAGGTGACGAGAGTGATTGATGAAGGTAGGGTAGTGAACATTGCCTGCTTGGATTTTAGCAAGGCATTTGATTAAGTCCCTCATGGTAGGCTGATCCAGAATATTAAGATCCACAGTGACTTGTTTGCTTGGATTCAGAAATGGCTTACTCCATCAGAAAATGAAGGGTCGTTGTTGTAGAATTATGTTATTCTGGCTGGAGGTATGTGACCAGTGGAGTTCTGCAGGGATCTGTGCTGACATTCCTGTTGTTTGTGATTTATATAAACAACTTCAACGTAAATGTGGATGGGTTGGTTTATAATATTGCAGACAACACCAAATTTGGTGGTTGTAGACATTGAAGGAGGCTATCAAAATATTCAGTGGGATATAGATCAGCTACAGAAATGGGTGGATGAATGGCCAGATGGAGTTTATTCCAAGTAAGCATGAGGTGTTGCACTTTGAGAGGTTGAATATAAGAGAAAAGTATAGGCAAGAACCTTAACAGCCTTGACGCACAGAGAGATCTTGTGATCCAAGAGTGGCAACTGTTTTTAAGATGGCCGCTCCTGGCCTTTGTGCGGCATTAGTATTATTTGCCACTAATTAGTCCCAGCCAGTTGTGGAATGTGGCATTGCAATTATCGGTTAATATCCTCACTGCAGAGGAAGACAGTCATTATTGAAGCAGATGAAGATGGCTGGACTTAGACAGAGCCCAAGGAATTCCTGCAGTGACATCCTGGTGTTGTAATGAGTGGCCTTCAACAGCTGCAACAAATGATGAATATTCTTGGTTTCTTGAATCCTATCAACATGCATGTTCTTTGGGAAATTGGAGAAAACCGGAGAATCTGATGGAAATCTGTGTAGGAAGAACATGCATACCCCACACAGTCAGCTTCAGAGGACAGGCACTATCAGATGCACTACTATTGTTTGCTTTTGTATATAATATACTGAACTTTTGTTGTTGTTTATTATTGTGTTTACAGAGTACTATGTTTACATATCTGTTGTGCTGCTGCAAGTACAAATTTCATTTTTCCTCTTTTTGGGACATATGACATTAAAACACTCTTGACTTGGATTGAATTCAGGTCTTTGGGGCTACTCTTTTTGCTATTGTGCTGCCACCTCGCTACCCCCAATGAATTCACTTTTACTAGATCTATAAATGCCATTCTTGCCTCTCACATTCCCTTCTGCAGTTCAGTTGTCTTTGTGCACGTTTGGCTGTGATGTGATTACTCTTCCTCAAACAAAGGAAAATGAGCATTGGTCAACTGGCGATTGGTGGTGCTTAAGTGCAATTGATAGCACTGTTGACTAAGGGGATTACCTTTTGGTAGGAGCATCTCTGATTACCATCAGAGTAAGCTGATGATATAGTGCGTGGTGAAATGGATGAGTGCTGCTGCTTCAGGGTGTGATATTCCTGGGCGATGGGCTCACTTGTACAGTGGCTTGCAAAAGTATTCATACCCCTTGAACCTTTCCACATTTTGTCACGTTACAACCACAAACGTAAATGTATTTTGTTGGGATTTTATGTGATAGACCAACACATAGTGGTGAATAATTGTGAAGTGGAAGGAAAATGATACATGGTTTCCAAATTTTATTACAAATAAAAAACTGAAAAGTGTGGCGTGCAAAAGTATTCAGCCCCCTTGAGTCAATACTTTGTAGAACCACCTTTCGCTGCAATTACAGCTGCAAGTCGTTTGGGGTATGTCTCTACCAGCTTTGCACATCTAGAGACTGAAATTTTTGCCCATTCTTCTTTGCAAAATAACTCAAGCTCAGTCAGATTGGATGGAGAGTGTCTGTGAACAGCAATTTCCAAGTCTTGCCAGAGATTCTCAATTGGATTTAGGTCTGGACTTTGACTGGGCCATTCTAACACATGAATATGCTTTGATCTAAACCATTCCAATGTAGCTCTGGCTGTATGTTTAGGGTCGTTGTCCTGCTGGAAGGTGAACCTCCGCCCCAGTCTCAAGTCTTTTGCAGACTCCAACAGGTTTTCTTCCAAGATTGCCCTGTATTTGGCTCCATCAATCTTCCCATCAACTCTGACCAGCTTCCCTGTCCCTGCTGAAGAAAAGCATCCCCACAGCAAGATGCTGCCACCACCATGTTTCACAGTGGGGATGGTGTGTTCAGGGTGATGTTTAGTGTTAGTTTTCCGCCACAAATAGCGTTTTGCATTTAGGCCAAAAACTTCAATTTTGGTCTCATCAGATCAGAACACCTTCCTCCACATGTTTGCTGTGTCCCCCACATGGCTTGTGGCAAACTGCAAATTGGACTTCTTATGGCTTTGTTTCAACAAATAGCTTTCTTCTTGCCACTCTTCCATAAAGGCCCGATTTGTGGAATGCATACTAATAGTTGTCCTGTGGACAGATTCTCCCACCTGAGCTGTGGATCTCTGCAGCTCCTCCAGAGTTACCATGGGCCTCTTGGTTGCTTTTCTGATCAATGCTCTCCTTGCCCGGCCTGCCAGTTTAGGTGGACGGCCATGTCTTGGTAGGTTTGCAGTAGTGCCATACTCTTTCCATTTTCAGATGATGGATTGAACAGTGCTCCGTGAGATGTTTAAAGCTTGGGATATTTTTTTATAACCTAACCCTGCTTTAAACTTCTCCACAACTTTATCCCTGACCTGTCTGGTGTGTTCCTTGGGCTTCATGATGCCGAAGGAACATTGTTTGTTCACTAATGTTCTCTAACAAACCTCTGAGGCCTTCACAGAACAGCTGTATTTATACTGAGATTAGATTACACACAAGTGGACTCTATTTACTAATTAGGTGACTTCTGAAGGCAATTGGTATAACTGGATTTTATTTAGGGGTATCAGAGTAAAGGGGGCCGAATACTTTTGCACGCCACACTTTTCAGTTTTTAATTTGTAAAAAAATTTGAAATCCATGTATCATTTTCCTTCCACTTCCCAATTATGCACCACTTTGTGTTGGTCTATCACATAAAATCCCAATAAAATACATTTACGTTTGTGGTTGTAACGTGACAAAATGTGGAAAAGTTCAAGGGGTATGAATACTTTTGCAAGCCACTGTACATTTTGACCATTGACATGATAAGTCAAATGCCGATGACTGCAATACTGTAGCCTGGAAGATTTTAAGCCCCATAGCTTTTACTTTAAACAGCTCTTATTCAAATACATGCTTAGTGTGTTGAATTTTTCAAAGACAGATGTCTGTGAGGGAGGGAGTTGGGAGAAGGCAAATCGTTATTCAGCATGAAGAGTTTGTTTCATTCATCTCTTGGAATCGCTGGCAAGGCAGACATTGATCACCCACCCTAATTGACTGATGGTGGTACAGCATTTTAAACCACTTTGATCCTTGTAAAGGAACTCCCACAACTCCATTAGGGATTGCATTTGTCACAGGAACGGTAATGTCTATCCCAGTCAGGATGATTTGGAGGATGGTTTGCAGGTACAATATTCACATGCTCCTAATCCTTCTCAATGGTGGTGATCACCAGCTGTGGCTGAGGGTATTTGCAAGCACTGGGGATTTTGCACACACGTGCTGTGCTCTGCCATCACTGAGGTCGAGAATGTTCTCGGGAGCAGGGAATTACATTGATCATTTTGCCGTGCATTGAATGTGATGTTCGGTTTGATTGGACCAGGTTCCAAATTTGCAAGGCAATTAATCAGGCACGAGTGGAATGCTTCACTGCACACTTGACAATAGGGTTTCAAAAAAACAATGCACCCTGGACGTGTGTGGCCAGGTTGAGGGAGCCAGGAGGGCATCTAAGGAGAGCTGAGCTCTCAGAAAAGAAACGCAGCCGGGTTTTCCCAAGTGCATCCGCTGCTTTCAGTTCGGTTGGCGGTCATTCTCTCTTACCTGGGTGGAGCTGTTACAACATCTCCCGCTGAAGGGTTTTAACACATTCACAATGAGATAAAAAAATGTTTTATTTCTCGTCAAACTACATCTGCTCTCTGTTCCAGAACACACATTCTGCTTTGTGTGCTCTGTTATGATCTTTAAACAGCTCTTTTGCCTCCTTGCTTTAATGGACTGCAATCTCAAACACAGTAAAATAAAATAAAATTACTCTTGTGAAGTATGAGCCTCTAACCTGAAACCCATAGTATGCACTTCATACTGCTTGACAGTAATGATCATATTATGGCACTCTGGACCTTGAAGAGATTTCATGATGTGTTCAAGGGAGGAGAGTAAAGGATATGTATTCTGTAATCAAGTAGCACTCAATATTCCACGGGTTTTGATCACACACTGATTGGCCACAGTTTTAGCCCATCTTTTAGTCAATTATGCATGGCCTTTCTGCACTCGTGGTAGTCAGAAACACTGATAGCATTTGTCTGTGCACTGGCACATAGCCAGGATGGCAGTAGGCAGCACAAAGTCATTCTGCACATGGATGGTTATCATTTTTAATTGATTTACATTTTTAGGATAGTCTGAACGTTAATCAAAGTGGAGGAACTAAACTGAAAATATTTACGATAAAGGAGATTTGAGGTGCTTTTGAATCTTCAGGAGTGTAGGGAGGGGACTACCGTGATCATATGCACAAACACTCACAGTTTTTTGTTCACAGTGGCAAGAAACTTTTATGTGCAAAAGTAGAGGAGCAAAATATCTTTTAGCTCTATCCGGATAAATGTACATGTTCAAGAGATGACATTTCTCTCTTGTGGTTTTGATGAAGTTACTGTTGACGCAGTTTCTATCATGAGCAATGCTGTTAATGCACCTCTTCTCCAACATGTTTCCGCAGGACAAAGAGGAAACTGTTCAACCTGTTGTATTGCTACCATTGTATCTCCAACTTTAGATATTAACCTGCAGTATGCAGACGACAGTTGCATTTGCACACACTCAGATGCTTATCGACCTGTTCGCTGGAATCTATGAAAACATATGCTTTTACACATCATGGTAAAGGCCACAGCAAACCCCAATGTTTAATTAGTAATGGCACCGGCAATGGCTGCCTCACCATGTCTGTCCCTTTGTTGTACGTTTGTATGTGTTAAATGTATGTTTTTAGTGTTCTTTAGCTTGTTTTATGTAGGGAGTGGGGGAAGCTTGTTCTAATCACTTACCTCGACGAAGATGCAATTTTTTTCCGTATCGTATCTCGTCCGCACTGCGGCCTAACATCGAGAAGTTGGCGGCCTTTGACCGACTTTGAGAGCTCCACCGCGGGAGCCTGCGGCTTAACATCACGGAGCTCGCGATCGCTGTCGGGGATCGACTGTGGGGCTCCATCCGAGGGAGCCTGCGGACTTTAACATCGTTGAGCAATCTGTCTCTGGCTGGACACTGACTTTGGGAACTTCAAGCCGCATGAGCTTCAACCGCCCCGACCGGGAGCTTCGATCGCGCTGTCGAGGGGGATTCGACTGCCGACTGCAGATGGTTCGACTGTCCCGACCGCGGGAGAATAAAAGAGGAAGAAGATTGGACTTTATTGTCTTCCATCACGGTGAGGAACATGGCAAATCTGATGTGGTGGATGTTTATGTTAACCTTTATGTAGTTGTGTGTCTTGTTGCTTTTTTTTAGTATGGCTGTATGGTAATTCGAATTTCACTGTGCTTAATTGACACATGTGACGATAAACTGACATTGAAACCTTGATGCAGCATGGAAACAGGCCCTTCGGCCCACCAAGTCCGTGCTAACCAACAATTACCACGTACACTAGCTCTATCCTACACTCCAGGGAGAATTTACAGAAGCCAATTAACCTACACACCTGCACATATTTTGAATGCAGGAGGAAACCAGAGCACCCAGAAAAAACCTATGTGGTCACAAGCAGAATGTGCAAACTCCATATAGACAGCACCTGCAGACAGGATTGTCTCAGGTCTCTGGCGCTGTAAGGCAGCAACTCTACTGTGCCACTGTGCCGGCTCATCAGCCTCCGCAGAACTAACAGTAGACGTCATCCTGGACCCAACGGAGTTCTTAAGATGAAACAAGATGGAGGTTTGGAGCTCCGAAAGCACTTCAGAGACCTATACAAATTAGAACAAAGCAAAAATATCTCTAGATACGTAAAAGGGATAAAATGGATTGCCTACAGAATGAGGCAGAAGAAATTGCATTAGAACCGTGCTTTCATAGGGCACAGAAACAGGCCCACCCTGCCCACACCAACCGTCAAGCGCCCATCTATATGCATCCCATTTACCGCCACTTCGACCGTGATTCGTGGCCTTTTAGAGACCTCTTAAAATGCTGGATTGGTAGGTTAATTGACCATTGGATATTGCCCCTAATGTGCAGATGAGCGGTGGAGGTTCATGAAAAAAGAGGATTAATGTCTCTGCCTCTGCTGCGTTTGCTAGCAGCACATTCCAAATTGCAACTACACAATATAGGAGCTTAAGAAAAAAACAGTGGAATGAAAGAATTGCTTTAGCTCTGCCTTCGTGGAAGCTACCTCCCAGAAGTGGTAGATAACAGCAGGAGAAATTAGCATTAGGAAAACTATTCTCTTATCGAAAATAATGGGATAGAAAAGTACTATTCTCTGCCTCAAAGGGCGATGGAGGCCCGTTCTTTGGATACTTTCAAGAGAGAGCTAGATAGGGCTCTTGAAGATAGTGGAGTAAGGGGATATGGGGAGATGGCAGGGACGGGGTACTGATTGTGGATGATCAGCCATGATCACATTGAAGGGTCGAATGGCCTACTCCTGCACCTGTTGTCTAAACCTCCAGCACTTGCTGATCTGCATCTCAACATTTTCAACAGGATGACTGCTTGTTGACTTCCCAAATTCCATGGATTCCAGAACCGTTCCTACAGATTGGAAGGGAGCAAATGTTAACCATGCTACTTAAGAACAGACATGAGAATAACAGGGCAGTTAATCTCACATCTGTACCAGGAAAAATAGTCACAGGGAAACAGGCCTCTCATCCCACAGTTCGTGCCGTCCATCACCCACTCATTTACACTACTCCTACATTCATCACACTTTATTCTACCCACATTCTCATTAAAGTCTCCCAGATTCTATTACTCCACATGCAAGGGGCAATTTCCAGTGGCCAATTAACCTACCAATCCACACGTGGGGAGCAACCAGAGTACCCAGAGGAAATCCACATGGTCACAGGGAGAACGTGCGCACTCCACATGTACAGCGCCGGAGGTCATGATTGGACCCAAGCCTCTGGGACTGTGCTGCTGTTGCTCTACCAGCTGCACCAGTGTGCCAAAAATATTAGAAGGTATAACGGGCCTCTGTGGAAGAGGTAATAATACAATACAATACAATAATACTTTATTAGCCAAGTATGTTTTGCAACATACGAGGAATTTAATTTGCCAAGTCAGTCATACAAATAAAAAGCAACGGAACACACAAAATACATTTTAACTTAAACATCCACCACAGTGCCTCCTCCACATTCCTCACTGTGATGGAAAGCGAAAGAAATTGCACTTTCAATCTCTTCCCTTCTTTGTTTTCCCACGGTCGGGGGCCTCGAGCCTTCCGTTGACTGTATGATCTTGACTAGTCACAGAGAGAGACCACTAGTCATCCTGCTGGTTCCGCTGTTCGCATCCATAAATCCTTTCGTTAGCACCTCTTCCACAGCCAACAATGGACCATTGTGTGCTCCTACTTTCCTTGGTCATCGGTGCCGGTCTGATTTGTTATGAACCTATTCATACCTCTCCCCTGACTCTCAGTCTGAAGAAAGGTCTCGACCCAAAATGTCACCTTTTACTTTTCTCCATAGATGCTGCCTGGCTGAGGCAGATGCTGAGTTACGCCTGCATTTTGCGTCTATCTTCGGTTATATGTGCAGCCTTTTTGAGGAAATTATGGAACCGATAGACCAAATAGCCCTCTTCTGTGCCATAGGTGTCTATGGTTCTTGGCTTTTCTCAAGGCATTAAGACTTCCAAAAATGTTAGCGCCATTGAAGACTTGTTATTTCTCTCCCATCCCAGTACCTTTATCCTCACTCCTTTGCTCCTACGCAGCATTTTGAGGACTGTCATCAAATAGACACACATCAACAATTGGATGGGGCTGAAATATGTGGAGGGCCCTTGTTATTTACTGCATGGAGGCTTGGCTGGAATCTTCCTGTGTGTGCCCCTGACATCTCATTCCCTATCGTTTCAATCATCCCCTGGTCCTCTGTCGTGCAAGTGCATTAAATACTTGCTCAGGCCCATCTCTTCCATCAGTCCATATCTTGTACTTTTTATCTGTATTCAGTACTGCAAATTAGACGGTTTTCTTTTCACGTGTTTGATATTTTAGGCATCTTGGTAATTTTCCGAGTTAACCTTTTAATTGGAATTTTATTGTGCCACTTGTGGACATTGGTAAACCCGTAGACAGTTATGAAAAGAGAACAAACAGTCTTGGTTTAATGCTGACATTAATGGCTGTGTAATGTACAAGTAAAGTTTGATTTTATTTTGTTCTCAACAGTCAATAGGTTGCCGTGGGCTTATAAAGAAGAGATCTTTTTTTTTTCTTTCTCTCTGTTGATTATAAAACCCTGAAGTTCAAAATTCCCTGTTGTCAGGGAGTCAGTGACATGCAATATAAAGTGCAGGGAGTTTGCAGGAACTGCTAACGCCCCTGGTGTATTGACATAATCTATTTCTGGCGCAGAGCATGCCTTAGCTGCCTGATATAAAGGCCTTGCTAATGGTTTTCATTTCACCCTCAGTGGTTTGTGAATTGATTGGGGGGCGAGACCAATGAAATACCGCATGATCTTCAGGCTTTAGCGTGAGATAGTAGTGTCGCTTTCAGCAATACTCAATTATTGGCCCCGTTAGCAGCCATAAAACATAAAGAAGGAGGTTACTGTGATTATTTGGTGTCTGTGTGTCCATCTGTCACACAAATAACTCTGTCCTTTTTATTAATTGGTCATAAATCAGATTTTATAATGGAAATCTTTTAAAAGACCATATCCCCCTTCGTGTTCAGTCAAAGATGTGTGCAACTTAAATGCTGTCAATAATGGCCATCTTCAAGATTGTCTGCAGCTGCCATTTGCAGTTTCCTGGTGTAAAATGGGCCTATTTCCAACCCCCAGCCACCTAGTAGTCAGATCACTGTGACAAGGGTGGATGTGATGCGAGATGTGGATGTGAGCCTTATTTCCTAGCTGCAGCGGAGAGCACAATGGTGAGGGTAGTAGAGCCAGTCCCTCACAGCACAGGTGCCTGGTTTCAGTCCGCTCCTCGGCTGCTCTCTGTGGGGAGTTTGCACGTTCTCTCTGTGAGCATGTGTGTTTCTTCCCATGTCCCAAAGAGGTACGCATTGGTTGGTTAATCGGCCACCGTAAATTACCCCGAGTGTGTAGGTGAGTGATAGAGTGAGTGCAGGTGAGTCCTGGAATCTGGACAGAAACAATCGGAATGTGGGAAGAATAAAATTAAATTAATGTTGGATGGGTGGTTTATGGTGAGCATGGCCTCTGTTGGTAGAGGATCTGTTTCCATGGTGTATCGCTGTATAACAAAGGTGTCTATGCTATTACTAGAGTGGAGTTGATCTGGTGGAATGTGTAAGAAGGAACTGCTGATGCTGCTTTAAACCAAAGATAAACACAAAAAGCTGGAGTAACTCAGCGGGACAGGCAGCATCTCTGGAGAGAAGAAATGGGTGACGTTTCGTGTCGAGACCCTACTTCAGATGCCTGGTGTGGGAGATATTGACAAATTGGACCATGGAGACTTCAAATATTGCTTTTCCGTGCCTTATTTACACCCTCAAGGCACATTGCTAATGGGCACCCATGTTGTAGCATCTCTGTGGCTATTTATTTTTCAGGTGAATAGGTCTGAGTCTCACCAGATAGACTACAGGGTGAAGAAGTACCCCACAGACCAATATGCATCCATCCTCAATGGATGCTGACATTTCACTTTCCAATAAGGAAACATCAGCTTTCTAGAAAAAATTTGCCCCATTTTAGATTGGGAGACTTGGAGACTAAAACCTTTTGTTACCCATTCTACCATGCAATTCAATTACAACTGATCTGTATCTCCAATAGACACAAAAAGATTGAGTAACTCAGAGGGACAGGCAGCATCTCTGGAGAGAAAAAATGGGTGACGTTTCCAGTCAAGATGCTTCTTCAGTAGCATGAAAATAGGCCGTTCAGCCCTTCAAGTCCACATCAACTATCCTTAACTCACTTTCACAATCCTATACATGAATCCCATTTTATTTTCTCCACATTCCTATCAACTCTCCACCAGATTCTACCACTCACTATGCACAAAGGGGCAATTTACAACTGCCATTTAATCAACTAAGCCACACATCTTTGAGATGTGGGAGGAAACCGGAGCAGCAGGGGAAACCCAAAGGATTAAAGGGAGAATGTGAAAACTCCACACCACTCACCCCAGGGAACAGAATTGAACCCATATCTCTGGCACTTTAGGGGAGCAGCTCTACTCACTGCACCACTGTGCCATCCTAGATAGCTTGGTTCTCATTTTAAAGTTACGTCCCATGGTTTGCTCTCTGTCACCAATTTACTTCTATTAGTTCCGCCCAAGGATTTCTTCATCTTAAATAACTGTGTTAGGCCATCACTTAAATCTACCGTGTGGAGAGAATACAAATTGGTTTTGGCATTTTATTTCATTTTTTTAAACCGTTTTCAGGGTTAAGTTGTGATGAAATTCAGGATTCATTATGAGATCATCCTAATCTATGTGAATAATTTGCCCATACAGATATGCACTTGCTCTCATATCTGTATGGGAGTGGACACAGAATAGAGCTTAACAATCAAGTTGTTTACAGGGAACTCAAACGGAAAAGATTGCAGATGCTGGAAATCTGAAATAAAAACCAAAAATTCTGTAAGCACTCGGCAGGTCAGTGACCATCTGTGGATTGAGGAACAGTTATTAATATCTAGTCTGAAATGTTAACTCACTTTATTTTTCCACAGGTGCTTCCTGACATGAGTGTTTAAAGTATTTTTGGTTTCTATTGTAGCACACTAGGAGTTCGCATAAACTTGAATTTCATTCGTAATTGCGAGAGCTTTTTTGAACATTGTTCCAAACCAATGAGGCACAAGGAAGTGACTTGCAGCCATGTTTTGGTGCAATTAGGGAGAAAGAAAATTGATGTGTTAAGTTATCATAGTTTCCACTATTGGCTTAGTTTGGAGCAACAAACAATCTGCTGGAGGGACTCAGTCGGTTGAGCAGCAACCTCTGTGGAGGGAAATGGACAGTTGACATTTTGGGTTGGAACCCTTCATCTGGACTGCTATTGACGGTAGCCTAGTATTGGCAGAATAATGGAAAATGGCAGCCTCTCACCCCTCACGTTTGGGGAATGATGAGTGAGTAAGACCAGGGAATGAGAACGAGTCAAGGCACGGTGAGCACGAGCAAATAACCAAAGTGGTTTTGAGCTCACTTTTCTTATCATCCTTAAATATCCTATAGAAAATGAACTTTGTTTATTCCTATGTGCATTTCTGATACTGGACTAATCTGCCTCGGTGTGGGGGTGGCTTGGATTAACCATAATAATGCAGAGGTTCAGAGGATTTAATGATGAGCATTGGTTGCATGGTTTTAACTTGTATTCACTGGAGTTTAGAGATTGAGGATGGAACACATGTTAAAATGTTAGAAGATCTAATGTCTTCCTCATTTATTGGAATCAGCAGTGTGACTGTAACCTTAACATTTGAGCCTGACCATTTAGGAGGGCGTCATGTCACACCTCCTCACACAGAGTATCTACCCCCCAAAAGTCTGTGGATACTGGGATTAATGGAGCTTTCAAAACCAAGATAGATGGGGTTCATTTGGTTAAGAATATTAAGTGATATGGATCAATGGCAGTAAATAGAGTTACAAACCAGCCATGTTTTAACTGAATGGATGTGCAGTTTAAGGGGCTTGCTGTTGCTCCTGCCTTCCAGTGGTGAAAGAATACATGTTACAAATCCATAGAAACCAAAAAGCTTGTTTGTTTCCTGATCCTGAAAACAGGCGAGGAGCTTGGTACATCCTGTGTTGATGGCAGCCTTGTGCAGGGACTGGGGAGAATATGTTGGCCAGCTGTCCATTTCTGATAGTTAGTCAGTCCCCACTGCTAATAAATCAGTGTGTGAATGTGCCACATGCAAGGAATATTGGACTTGCTTGTGATGCCTTTGGTGGAAAACCCAGCTGATGCTGGAATTCTGAAACATAGGGTAACCAACGTACCATTTTTAACAGACATGTCTTTAAGTTAATTTCTTTGGTAGGCCATGAATGCATAAAAATCACTGAATACAATAACTATGCCTTCATGGTATTATGATGAATGGCATCAAAAGCACATGGCATTCATAATTATAAAAGTGGAGAGAGGGGGGAAAGTAGTTCTGGCATTCGCAAAAACAAACATCGGACTTTAGAATATAATAACATGAAGAGAGTTCGTTCATATGTACGGGCGTCCATAAATTGATTGTTCATGTCCTGGAGACGGCCTGTAAAATAAACAAAAAATGCTGGCGAAAAACAACACAAAGGGCAGCATCTGTGGAAAGAGAAACAGTTGCATGTTATAACAGGCCAAAAGCGAAGTTGGGCAGAATCATTGGCAACAATGCAGCTTTCCTCATTGAGCTTGGGATCCAGGGAGAGCTAGCTAATTGGATCCAGATTGGCTTTCTGGTAGGAAGCAGAGGGTAGTGATGGAAGCTTGTGTTTTCAGACTGGAGGCCTGTGACTGTCATGATATGTCATAGGAATTGGTGCTGGGCCCATTGCTGTTCCTCATCTATATCAATGATTTGGATGAGAATGTACAAAGCATGATTAGTAAGTTTACAGATGACACTAAAGTAGGAAATTTCATGGACGGTGAAGATAGTTATCGGGAATTACAGTGGAATATTGATCATTTGGGCAAGTGGGCAAGTGATCAATTCAGATAAGCGTGAAGTGTTGGATTTTACGAAGTCATATCAGGGCGGAAACTTAACTGTAAATGGTAGGGCCCTGGAGAGAGCTGTAGAGCAGGGGTCGGCAACCTACGGCCCACGGGCCGGATACGGCCCGTAATCCAAAATCATCCGCAGGCGTTTTTTTTTCAATTAGTCCCGGGGCTTGCAGGCGACCTGTGAACTGCAGCTAGACCAGGGGATCGCAGGCGACCTGGGCACTACAGCCAGAAATGGGGCTCGCAGGTGACCTGGGTGCTACAGCCAGTCCCGGGGTAGGCGATCTGGGCAATACAGCCAGTCCCGGGGCTCGCAGGCGACCTGGGAACTGCTGCTAGACAAGTGGATCACAGGCAATCTGGGTGCTACAGCCAGAAACGGCGCTCGCAGGCGATCTGGGTGCTACAGCCAGTCCCGGGGTAGGCGATCTGGGCAATACAGCCAGTCCCGGGGCTCGCAGGCGACCTGGGAACTGCTGCTAGACAAGTGGATCACAGGCAATCTGGGTGCTACAGCCAGAAACGGGGCTCGCAGGCGACCTGGGTGCTACAGCCTGTCCCGGGTCTTGCAGGCGAACTGGGTGCTACAACCAGTCATTGCGGCATGCAGGCGACCTGGGACCTGCAGAAAACTAATTGAAAAACAACACCAAGTGTTACACTAGTTAGTATGTATTATTACTAATGCATGTATTATTACTAATTACTAATTTAATTAGTATGTATTATTACCTCCATTTATGAACTATGGCGATAGATGTGGTCTGCCATCCGCTCACATACATGGGTCCTGGCCCCTATGCAAAACAAGGTTGCCGACCCCTGCTGTAGAGGAAAGGGATCTAGGAGTACAAGAACATAGCATCCTGAAAATAGCGTCACAGGTAGACTGGGTGATGCAGCAGGCTTTTGGCATGCTGGCCTTCATCAGTCAGGAAATTGGGTATAGACGTTGTTAAGTTATGTTACAGTTGTACAAGACATTGGTAATTCTGCATTTGGAGTATTGTGTAGGAAGGAACTGCAGATGCTGAAGAAGGGTCTCGACCCGATACGTCACCCATTCCTTCTCTCCAGAGATGCTGCCTGTTCTGCTGAGTTACTCCAGCATTTTGTGTCCATCTTCAGTTGGAGTATTGTGTTTAGTTTCGGTCACTCTGCTATTAGAAAGTTGTTAGTAAGCTGGAAAGGGTGCAGGGAAGATTTATGAGAATGTTCCCATAAAATTGAGGGACTGAGCTATAGGGAGAGGTTGGGCAGGGCAGGACTTTATTCCTTGCAGCATTGGAGGGTGAGGGGTGATCCTATAGACGTGCATAGAATCACGAGGGGAATACATCAGGTGAATTCACAGTCTCTTTCCAAGGATAGGGGAATCAAGCACTAAAGGTCAAATGCTTAAGGTTAGAGGGGTAAGATTCAATTGGAACCTGAGGGGCAAGATTTAATAGGAATCCGACGGGCACCTTTTTTATATTGAGGGTATATGGAACAAACTTGCAGAGAAAGTAGTTGAGGCAGGTACAATAATATCATGAGAGGAATAGATCAGGTAGATGCACAGAGTCTCTTGCCCAGAGTAGGTGTATCGAGGACCAGAGGACGTAGGTTTAAGGTGAAGGGGAAAAGATTTAATAGGAATCTGAGGAGTAGCTTTTTCTCACCGAGGGTGGTGGAAGTATGGAACAAGCTGCCCGAGGACGTAGTTGAGGCTGAGACTATCCCACGTTTAAGAAACAGTTAGACAAGTACATGGATCGGACAGGTTTGGAGGGATATGGACCAAACGCGGGCAGTGTATCGGGGACATGTTGGCCAGTGTGGGAAGTTGGGCCGAAGGGCCTGTTTCCACACAATATCACTATGACTATGACTCCAAAGCATTTGGATAGGTACGTAGATAGCAAAGGTTTAGAAGGTAAATGGAACTAGCTTAGATGGGCATCTTGGTCGGCATGGACGAGTGAGGCCAAAGTGCCTGTTTCCATGCTGTATGACTGTGCTCATTACATTCTTTGCTCCTTTAGTGGGTCAGTGAAAGTCAGTGATAAAGTTAATGAAATCAATGAGTTCTGCACAGGTGCAGGAGGCAGCCACAATGTAGTTGATGGAGTAGCGAAGAAAGTACCTCCAAACTGCTAGGACACTGCAAGAAATTGCAAGAGAGTTGTTAATGCAAACCAGCCCCCCTACTCCCACCCTCGTAAATTCCATCTACACTTCATGCTGCCGAAGGAAAGCATCCAACATAATCATGGACCACTCACACCCCTATAATTTTGTCATGTACCGCTAGATTCAAGAACAGTTTCTTTCCCGCTGTTATCGGATTCCTGAATGGACTTCTAAAATTTTGAGGATGAATTCCCAATCTTCCATCCTACCTCATTATTTTCTACCACATTTTTTCTTAATCTGCACCTTCTATTTATCTGCAACACTATATTCCACAGACTGTGTATTTTCTTGTTTGCACTCCCAATGTTTTTTGCTGTATCTCAGTACACGTAACAATAATAAATCAATATCAGTTAACGCTTCAGGTCAAAGACCTTTTATCAGTTCTGAAGAAAGCTGACCTAAAATGTTAACTTTTTCTCCTTCCACAGATGCTGCCTGACCTACTGAGTTTTTCCACATTTTTGATATTATTATGGGGTAGCTGAGCACTGTACTGTTTGCACATACAGAAGCGAGGGAATAACATTGGAAAAATTGAATTTTAAAAAATCTATCGAAGCAAAATTGCTTTTGCCTTAAATGCCATGAAGTGAATGGTCAGTCCTTAGGATGTGGATTAGATGAACTTTAGGAAGGAACAGAAGCAATTTAGAGAGGGGACGTCTTTAGCTGAACACAGCAGGTTGAGCAAGGAGCAGTTAGAGCATCAAGCTACCATCAAGTCTTTTGTCTTTAATTAGGGTCCAACATAGATCATCCTCTCTGTGGCTTGACAAGTGTGGGAAAAGCAGTGGGGGAAAAAGGAGAGTATCCAAGGGAACAGCTTTTCTGATTTAGCAACGTCCCCATTTCCTCTTCCCTCTCTTCACCCAACAACTAAAATAAATGTTGTGTTCTGACAATTTGACAGATCTTTGAGATTTGTTTGTAATAAGAGCTGTACAGTAACTTTCCAATAGCACTGTTTAGGAGAGTTTATTTTATGTAAAGCAGCAGGCCCCCGCTGTCATGTTTAAACAATTAGATTGCTGTTGGATATCCTCACTGCTGGTAGGTTAAACAATTATACCTTTGATAAGTGTGGCTTGTAATTTCAATCTGCAGCTGCTTTGAAACCTAATATTGTAATTGCCCCTGTCGTTTGTAATGGTTTATTCGGTAAACTTTAAAGTTGTAACGCCAGTTCCTGACCATTTCCTGTCATTTGAGAAATAAGGATGGGAGAAAAGTCTTGAACATGATTGAAGTGAAAAATCCAGTTTAGAATTACATCTAATTTACAAAATGGAAGTGGGCCATTGGGTACAACAGATTTATGCTCCACATGATCCACTGAGTACCCTATTTTGTACCACCCTGGAGATGTGTTTCTCAGAGTTAGGTGATATTATTGGCATAAACACCAGGGTGCAACTAAATTCCTCATTCACATGAAACTCATAGAGTAAACAGTATACATGTAGTAATGGTAAATACAAGAAGTGTAAAACAGCAGAATGGCACAAGATTGTAGTCATGCAAAAGAATATTAAAGTACAAAAGCAGAATCTCCAAATGAGGTTAAGAGTAAGAGTGCATGCCAGTATGCAAAATAAATGATTGGTTCAGTGGGGTAAAAGCTGTTCTTAATTGTGGACATCGAGGTTTCAAACTCCTGTATCATCTCTCAAGAGGGTAAAGTGAAAAAAGAGAATGGCCAGCGTGACATGCCTCCACGATGATACTTCCAGCCTTCCTGATGCACAAAGTGGACCGGATGGAAAGAGGTCACAAGATTTTGATGGATTGGGCTGTGCTCACCACTCCCTGTACACTCAGACAATCAAGAGCAGAGTGGTTACCATACGAGGCTGAGATGAAATCCATCAAGATACTGTTTATAAGGCATTTGTAGAAGTTCAAGAAAAAATCCCCTTGTGTTGTTTACTTCTAAAGCTCCCTATGAATGCTATTTCCCCATTCTAACCACTCCCACTCCGGTAATGTTTAGCTGATGTCTTACATTTCTGACCCGTTGTTAAGACTCCTCCATAGGCAAAACCATCTTCCCCGTGTGTACTCGGTTGAAATATTTGTAATTTTGATGTTTTTCATCGGATCATACATTATTTTTTTTTTCGAGAAAGAATCCATGACCTATTCAGCCTTTCTTCATTACTTCTGGTAATGTTCTTGACCACAGTGAACCCGACATAAAGCTGGAAAAGAGACAAAGCCTGGCAAGGTACTATATCAACATTTAAAAGTCACTTCACAGGTACATGCATAGAAAAGATTTAGGGGGATAAGAGCAAAACACAGGGGTTTGTGACTAGTGTAGATGTGGCATCTCAAGCCGGTATGGGCAAGTTCGGCCTATTTGAGAGTTGTATGACTCTATGACAGGGAAACTCTATCCTTATTACCACCACCAGCCACATTTTGGTTCCTCTCCTCTCCAACCTCTCTTTCCCCTGCTTCCCCACCCAGGTGAACACACAGTTCTCCCACCCCGCAGGGTTTAGTGATGTCAGCGAGACCAAGTGCAGGCTCGGCAATTGTTTTGCTAAACACCTCCGCTCAGTCCGCCTACATCTACCTGATCTCCCGGTTGCTAGGCACTTTAACTCCCCCTCCCATTCCCACACTAACCTTTCTGACCTGGGACTTCTCCATTGTCAGTGAGGCCCAGCGCAAATTGGAGGAACAACACTTCATATTTCGCTTGGGCAGCTTACACCCCAACGGTATGAATATTGACTTCTCTAACTTCAAGTAACCTTTGCTCTCCATCCCTCCCCACTTTCCAGCTGTACTGAATGCCTTTGTTCTGAACCCCAAGATTCCATATCCTTTAGCAATCATTCGCTGAAAATCCCCTGATATTTTCAAGGATTTCTGCACATATGCATCCAGAGCCAGATTTACATACAGGCTTCATAGGCTTAAGCCTAGGGCCTCGAGATCTAGGGGGGCCTCGCAAAACTGGATTTACCACTAGGCTTCATGGGCTGTAGGCTAGGGCCTCGAAATCTAGGGGGCCTCTGGCCAAGGCAGGACACCTGCCCTTCAACTCTGGGTGGGCCCCCCTCTCTGTCACTCTCTGCTCACTCCTCATCCGCCGGCATGGCAGGCTGCCTTGCACATGTGCACTGCTACTGCCAGCGCATCCTCCCACTGCCCATGCGCAGAACCACGGCCAGCAAATCATCGGCCGCCCTGCACATGCGCACTGCCACGGCAACTGGTCAGCGTTGGGCACTTTCTCCCTCGCTTTGAATTGTGGGAGATCTGGCCGCCATTGCTGTCCGGTCGCCACCTCGCCGCAACCACCGAAAACCAACGCAGAATCACTCCCTGACCCTGGAGCTGGAGTAACTCCCTGGAGTAACTCATGCTTCTGGTTTCCTGGTCCTCCAAAAATATTCTAAATGGAATTTAAACTGGAGTGTTGGAGGGCTGAACAATAACAGCCTATTGCATTTTATCTGTTTATTTATTGTGTATATATATGGTCTATGGTATATAAACACACTGAACTTTTATCTCCTGTTCTGTATTATGTTTACATATTCTGTTCTGCTGCAGCCAGCAAGAATTTCATTGTCCTATCTGGACACATGACAATAAAACTCTCTTGACTCTTGACTTGGACATAAGCAAAAAAGGGTTCTTGGGGAAAAAAGAGGTACCTTAAATTTAGTTGCACCTGGTTGGGTAACTATGGTAGGGTGAAGACTATTCCATGCTTTAATTGTGCGGGGGAACTCCATGGAGCAGCCAGCAACTCTGAATAGAATAAATTGGGTGACGTTTCGGGTAGAGACCCTTCTTTAGACTCCCTCTGGTTTTAGTGTTTTTAGTTTAATTTAAAGATACAGGTCCTTCGGCCCACCGAGTCCAAGCCGACCACCGATCATCCGTACACTAGTTCAATCCCACACATTAGCGGAGTAAGTCAAGAGTGTTTTATTCTCTAACGTCCCAGTTAGAACAATGAAATCCTTACTTGCAGCAGCACAACAGAATATGTAAACGTAGTACTCTGTAAACAATGTTATAAACGAGAAAACAAAACGGTGTATATTTATATATGAATATATAACTCTGTGTGTGTGTATAATATATATACACACACACACACACACAGATCTGCGTCTCTATCCTCGGGCACTGTTTGTGTTGAATTTGCACATTCTCCCTGCAAGCGTGTGGGTTTCCTCCCACATCCCAAAGACCCATTGACTTTGTAGGTTAACTTGTCTCTGTAAAATTGCCCCTAATGTGTAGGGAGTGGGTGAGAAAAGTGGGATAACAGAACTTGTGTGAATGGGTAGACAAAAATGCTGGAGAAACTCAGCGGGTGAGGCAGCATCTATGGAGCGAAGGAAATAGGCGACGTTTCGGGTCGAGACCCTTCTTCAGGCTGATATGAGGGTGGGGGGACGGGAAGAAGAAAGGAAGAGGCGGAGACATTGGGCTGAGGGAGAGCTGGGAAGGGGAGGAGAAATCAGGGATTACCTGAAATTGAAGAAGTCATTGTTCATACCGCTGGGGTGTAAACTGCCCAAGCGAAATATGAGGTGCTGCTCCTCCAATTTACGGTGGGTCTCACTCTGGCCATGGAAGAGGCCCAGGACAGAAAGGTCAGATTCGGAATGGGAGGGGGAGTTGAGGTGCTGAGTCACCGGGAGATCAGGTTGGTTATTATGAACCGTGCGGAGGTGTTGGGCGAAGCGATCGCCAAGCGTACGCTTGGTCTCACCGATGTAGAGCAGCTGACACCTGGAGCAGTGGATACAATAGACGAGATTGGAGGAGGTGCAAGTGAACCTCTGCCACACCTGGAAAGACAGCTTGGGTCCTTGAATGGAGTCAAGGGGGAGGTAAAGCGACAAGTGTAGCATTTCCTACAGTTGCAAGGGAAAGTGCCAGGAGAGGGGGTGGTTTGGGTGGGAAGGGACGAAGTGACCAGGGAGTTTTGGAGGGAGTGGTCTCTGCGGAAAGCCAACAGGGGAGGAGATGGGAAGATGTGGCCAGTGGTGGGATCCCATTGGTAGACAAAAAAGCTGGAGAAAACCAGCAGGTAAGGCAGCATCTATGGAGCGAAGGAATAGGCAACGTTTTGGGTCGAAACCCTTCTTCAGATTGATGTCGGGGGGGGGGGGGGGCACGAAAAAGAAAGGAAGAGGCGGAGACTGTAGCCTGTGGGAGAGCTAGGAATGGGAGGGAAAGGAGGGAGAAAGCAAGGACTACCTGAAATTAGAGAAGCCAATGTTCATACCGCTGGGGTGTAAACTACTCAAGCAGATATGAGATGCTGCTCCTCCAATATGCGGTGCGCCTCACTCCGACCATGGAGGAGGCCCAGGACAGAAAGGTCGGATTCGAAATGGGAGGGGGAGTTGAAGTGTTGAGCCACCGGGAGATCAGGTTGGTTATTGCGAACTGAGTGGAGGTGTTGTGCGAAGCGATCGCCAAGCCTGCGCTTGGTCTCACTGAGGTTGATCATACGCTGAATAATCCAACCACATTTTTGTTTGGAAGTAGAACGAAATAATGGAAATTGCATTAATTGCCATGTGTAAAAAGAGTTGAGATACTGTATTATAATTTTGCTGCATGTCATTGTGGTATATATTCATGTCTTGGTTGTTGAATATGTTTAGTTTGTGACTTTATTTGAAGCAGAAATAATATGTGAATGCTTCATTGAGCATAATTCCGACTGGTAACTACGCACTTCATCCGAGCACATTATCGAACGCGTCATGCAAGCCATCTTAAATGACCACCTAAACTGTCATTTGGCAACTTAAAAAGCTGCCAAAGGTTGCCCGGCTGACAGCAGAGAAAAAAAAATTAATTGAGAGCCCTGCAAGGTGTATAATATTTTTGACACCGTCATAGACCTTTCTTACATATGCTGTCACAACGCACTGTAGTCTCTAAACAACCCTTCAGTAATTTTCCTTGCCCTCCATTTCAGAATAATAGTGTTTTTTTTGCCGATAACTCGACATTAACACTGGCAATAAATAAATAAATTTAAAAAGCACAGCTTTCCAGCCCCGTATCTCATTGGCCACGCTCGGCGGCAAATCGGTGTCAATCTGGTGGACCATCTTCCTCTAGTCGTGGGGGTGGAGGATTGGGAGGGGCCTCACAAGTGGAACAGCTAGGGCCTCTCTTCATCTAAATCCAGCCCTGTATGCATCCAGTTTCTACACACCGTTTAGAACTATGCATTTGGTCTATATTGAGTTTTTTTAATTGATTTCACCAGAAAGTATCACATCACAGTTATTAAATTATAGCTGCCATTTGCCAGCACATTATACCTGCCAGTATCTGCTTGAACACCCACTGTCATGCTGCATGCCATACCTCCAGTTGTGTCACCCATAAATGTTGAAATTTTACTGATCTTAACACTTCAGAATATATATTTTAAAATCAGTGGTGTCACGTATTCTGCTACTCTCTGCTTTGCACCTTTCCCATCCATGCTATCGGTTACGTTTAACATCCGCTGCTGTCAATCTTGCAAACAGCTTTTCATGATAGACTTTATCAAATGCCTTCTTGAAGTCATTCTTGATGGGAGCATGAGCAGAGAGACAGAAGGATGTAAAATGAGGGTAGAAGCAATAGGTAGCAAGGTGAAAAGTAAAAGTGGCAGGCAGAAAAATCCACGTCAAAAATCAAAAAGGGCTACTTTTCAACATAATTGTATAAGGGGTAAGAGTGTTGTAAAAACAAGCCTGAAGGCTTTGCGTCTCAATGCAAGGAGCATTCGTAATAAGGTGGATGAGTTGAATGTGCAGATAGTTATTAATGAATATGATATAGTTGGGATCACGGAGACATGGCTCCAGGGTGACCAAGGCTGGGGGCTGAACATCCAGGGATATTCAATATTCAGGAGGGATAGACAGAAAGGAAAAGGATTTGGAGTAGCATTGCTGGTTAGAGAGGAGATTAACGCAATAGAAAGGAAGGACATTAGCTTGGAGGATGTGGAATCGATATGGGTAGAGCTGCTAAACACTAAGGGGCAGAAAACGCTAGTGGAGTTGTGTACAGGCCACCTAACAGTAGTAGTGGAGTTGGGGATGGCATCAAACATGAAATTAGAAATGCGTGCAACAAGGGTAAAACAGTTATAATGGGTGACTTCAATCTACATATAGATTGGGTGAATCAAATTGGCAGGGGTGCTGAGGAAGAGGATTTCTTGGAATGTATGCGGGATAGTTTTCTAAACCAACATGTAGAGGAACCAACGAGAGAGCAGGCTATTCTAGACTGGGTACTGAGTAATGAGGAAGGGTTAGTTAGCAGTCTTGTTGTGCGTGGGCAAGAATGACCATAATATGGTTGAGTTCTTCATTAGAATGGAGAGTGACATTGTTAATTCAGAAACAAGGGTTCTGAACTTAAAGAAAGGTAACTTTGAGGGTATGAGACGTGAATTGGCCAAGATAGACTGGCAAGTAATTCTTAAAGGGTTGACGGTGGATATGCAATGGAAGGCATTTAAAGACTGCATGGATGAACAACAACAATTGTTCATCCCAATTTGGCAAAAGAATAAATCAGGGAAGGTAGTGCACCCGTGGATAACAAAGGAAATCAGGGATAGTATCAAAACTAAAGATGAAGCATACAAATTAGGCAGAAAAAGCAGCCTACCAGAGGACTGGGAGAAATTCAGAGACCAGCAGAGGAGGACAAAGTGCTTAATTAGGAAAGGGAAAATAGATTATGAAAGAAAACTGGCAGGGAACATAAAAACGGACTGCAAAAGTTTTTATAGATATGTGAAGAGAAAAAGGTTAGTTAAAACAAATGTAGGTCCCTTGCAGTCAGAAACTGGTGAATTGATCATGGGGAACAAGGACATGGCAACCAATTGAATAACTACTTTGGTTCTGCCTTCACTAAGAAGACATAAATAATCTGCCGGAAATAACAGGGGACCGGGGGTCAAATGAGATGGAGGAACTGAGTGAAATCCAGGTTAGCCGGGAAGTGGAGTTAGGTAAATTGAAGGGATTAAAGGCCGATAAATCCCCAGGGCCAGATAGGCTGCATCCCAGAGTGCTTAAGGAAGTAGCCCCGGAAATAGTGGAATGATTAGTGACAATTTTTCAAAACTCTTTAGATTCTGGAGTAGTTCCTGGGGATTGGAGGGTAGCTAATGTAACCCCGTTTTTTAAAAAGGGAGGGAGAGAGAAAACAGGGAATTACAGACCAGTTAGTCTAACATCGGTAGTGGGGGAAATGCTAGAGTCACTTATTAAAGATGGGATAGCAGCACATTTAGAAAATGGTGAAATCATTGGACAAAGTCAGCATGGATTTATGAAAGGTAAATCATGTCTGACGAATCTTGTGGACTTTTTCGAGGATGTAACTAGTAGAGTGGATAAGGGAGAACCTGCGGATGTGTTATATTTGGACTTTCAGAAGGCTTTCGACAAGGTCCCACATAAGAGATTAGCATTCAAACTTAAAGCACACGGTATTGGGGGTTCAGTGTTGATGTGGATAGAGAACTGGCTGGCAGACAGGAAGCAAAGAGTAGGAGTAAACAGGGTCATTATCAGAATGGCAGGCAGTGACCAGTGGGGTACCGCAAGGCTCAGTGCTGGGACCCCAGCTATTTACAATATATATTAATGATCTGGATGAGGGAATTGAATGCAACATCTCCAAGTTTGCGGACGACACGAAGCTGGGGGGCAGTGTTAGCTGTGAGGAGGATGCTAGGAGGCTGCAAGGTGACTTGGATAGGTTGAGTGAATGGGCAAATGCAGTATAATGTGGATAAATGTGAGGTTATCCACTTTGGCGGCAAAAACAGGAGGGTAGACTATTATCTGAATGGTGGCCGATTAGTAAAAGGGGAGTTGCAACGAGATCTGGGTGTCATGGTACACCAGTCATTGAAAGTAGGCATGCAGGTGCAGCAGGCTGTGAAGAAAGCGAATGGTATGTTGGCATTCATAGCAAAAGGATTTGAGTACAAGAGCAGGGAGGTTCTACTGCAGTTGTACAGGGTCTTGGTGAGGCCACACCTGGAGTATTGCGTACAGTTTTGGTCTCCAAATCTGAGGAAAGACATTCTTGCCATAGAGGGAGTACAGAGAAGGTTCACCAGACTGATTCCTGGGATGGCAGGACTTCCATATGAAGAAAGACTGGATAGACTCGGCTTGTACTCGCTGGAATTTAGGAGATTGAGGGGTGATCTTATAGAGACTTACAAAATTCTTAAGGGGTTGGACAGGCTAGATGCAGGAAGATTGTTCCCGTTGTTGGGGAACTCCAGAAAAGGGGTCACAGTTTAAGGATAAGGGGGAATTCTTTTTGGACCGAGATGAGAAGATCATTTTTCACACAGGGAGTGGTGAGTCTGTGGAATTCTCTGCCACAGAAGGTAGTTGAGGCCAGTTCATTGGCTATATTTAAGATGGAGTTAGATGTGGCCCTTGTGGCTGAAGGGATCAGGGGGTATGGAGAGAAGGCAGGTACAGGATACTGAGTTGGATGATCAGCCATGATCATATTGAATGGCGGTGCAGGCTCGAAGGGCCGAATGGCCTACTCCTGCAACTATTATCTATGATTCCATGATTCTAAGTCCAGATAGACAGTATCTCCTGCACTCCCTTCATCCATCTTCTCTGTAACCCAAAAAAAAATCCCAGCCAGGTTAGTTAAACACCATTTATCTTTGCTATACTGACTCTCCCTTAACAACAAATCGTCTCCGAGGTGTGTCCTAATATTTTTGCTGATAATCGTTTATGACAAAAGTTAATCCAATTACTCTGAGGTTGGATGTTGCATTTCCGGTCCTCTAGTATCTCCCTGTATAAAAGAACATATGAAATTATGACCAACTTCACCCCTGTGCCCCAAACAACCCCAGATGCTTCCCATTGGAATTTATTTTAAATATGGTCATCTTTTCCAGTATCTTTTCCTTGTCAGTGTTTATTCCATTCGTTTTGCCTGCTACCTTCTCTTCTATAATTTTGCCAGCATCCTCTTCTTAAAGACGGTGAACTATTAATTTATTATTCCAGCTATACCTTCTGTCTCTGTGCAAAGATCGTAACTGTTATCCCCTATCAACAGCCGCCTTGTTTGCTTATTGGCATATGTGATCTAAACTATCCTTTATGAACTAGAACATACATTCCTGTTGCTTTCAAAAATGGCTCCAAGTGATTAAAGTGCATTTGTTGATGTTCAAACGTCATCTGTATTCCTACTGAACCATGCATATTCATTAGTCAGAATCTATCAGTGCAAGCTGAGAAGCTTGGTTTATAATTGGCTGCATAATGTTCTCCGTAGTTTCTCCCTAATGTAAGATTGAATTTATTATTGTTAAGGGTTAAAAATAGCATGATTAAGTCATGGCACATTAAATTTATCTTTAAAACTCTTGCCTGTAAGTCTCTTTCTTGTCTGTATTTCAGGAAGTTCATATCAGCTATGTAGTTACATAAATTGTAAATGAAAGCTTGCCTTTTATTTGACCTAAATTAGAGAATTGCCTCTTTTCTAATGATCACAAACTCAATTTTTAATCTATAAAAGACCCATTGTCCAAATTTATCTTAAAGAAACTGCAGATGCTGGAATCTTGAGCAAAAAAACAAACTCTAGTTCCTTCAGCACTTTGTTCTTTTATATCTTAGTCACTTTGCTTTTAGTGAGACGTAGGTGACATATTCAAGTCAAATTCAGGGTCTTAAATCATTAATGGCATGGCTAAACGTGACATATAGTTGCAGAAACCTGCAAGGTCCCTGCTTTAATCCAATGATTTTAATATTTTACACAAGATTACAATAGTAGTGGCAGACTGTAAACACCACAAATTGCAGCACAGAAATAGACAATTTGGCCCAATTTCTCTCAGCTAGTGTTGTGACTCCTCCCACTATTTTATTCAACTCGAGCAACATATGCTGCATATGTACTTACCCAGCTTCTGCGTAAACGTTTGTATTATTCGCTTAGGTCAGCCCATGAGAAAGTGAATTCCACATTCCCACTGTTGTTTGAGTCATAGAGTCACAGAGTGATACCGTGTGGAAACAGGCCCTTCGGCCCAACTTGCCCACACCAGCCAACATGTCCAAGCTACACTAGTCCCACCTGCCTGCGTTTGGTCCATATCCCTCCAAACTTGTCCTATCCATGTACCTGTCTAACTGTTTCTTAAACGTTGGGATAGTTCCATCCTCAACTACCTCCTCTGGCAGCTTGTTCCATACACCCACCACCCTTTGTGTGAAACAGTTACCCCTCAGATTCCTATTAGATTCCTCTTAGATTCCTCAGATTGCTATGGGAATGCAGGGTGACTTGGACAGGTTGGGGGAGTGGGCAGATGCATGGCAGAAAAAGTTTAATGTGGATAAATGTGAGGTTATCCACTTTGGTAGCAAAAACAGGAAGGCAGATTACTATCTTAATGGCATCAAGTTGGGAAAAGGGGAAGTACAACGGGATCTGGGGGTCCTTGTTTATCATTCTATGAAAGTAAGCATGCAGGTACAGCAGGAAGTGAAGAAAGCGAATGGCATGTTGGCCTTTATAACAAGAGGAATCAAATATAGGAACAAAGAGGGTCTTCTGCAGTTGTACAGAGCCCTAGTGAGACCACACCTGGAGTATTGTGTGCAATTTTGGTCTCCAAACTTGAGGAAGGACATTCTTGCTATTGAGGGAGGGTAACGTAGGTTCACGAGGTTGATTCCCGGGATGTCGGGACTGTCCTATGCTGAGAGAATGGAGCAGCTGGGCTTGTACACTCTGGAATTTAGAAGGATGAGAGGGGATCTCATTGAAACATATAAGATTGTTAAGGGTTTGGACAAGCTAGAGGCAGGAAACATGTTTCCGATGTTGGGGGAGTCCAGCACCAGGGGCCATAGTTTAGGAATAAGGAGTAAGCCATTTAGAACGGAGATGAGGAAACACCTTTTCTCACAGAGAGTGGTGGGTCTGTGGAATTCTCTGCCTCAAAGGGCGGCGGAGGCAGGTTCTCTGGATGCTTTCAAGAGGGAGCTAGATAGGGCTCTTAAAAATAGCGGAGTCAGGGGATATGGGGAGAAGGCAGTAACGGGGTACTGATTGGGGATGATCAGTCAGATCATATTGAATGGCGGTGCTGGCTCGAATGGCCTACTCCTGCAACTATTGTCTATTGTCTAAATCTTTTTCCCTTCTCCTTGAACCTGTGTCCTCTGGTCCTCGAGGGAAGCGATTCTGTACATCTACCCAATTTATTCCTCTCTTGATTTCATACACCTCAATAAGACGACCCCTCATCCTCCTGCATTCTAAGGCATAGAGACCCAGCCTACACAACCTCTCCCTATAGCTCACACCCTCTAGTCCTGGCAACATCCTCGTAAATATTCTCTGAACCTTTTCAAGCTTGACAATATCTTTCCTATAACATGGTGCCCAGAACTGAACACAATACTGTGGTCTCACCAACGTCATACACAATTGCAACATGACCTCCCAACTTCTATACTCAATACTCTGACTGATGAAGGCCAATGTGCCAAAAGCCTTTTTGACCACCTTATGTACCTGCGACTCGACCTTCAAGGAACCATGCACCTGCACTCCTTGATCCCTCTGCTCTACAACACTACCCAGAGGCCTACCATTCACTGTCTAGGTCCTGCCCTTATTACGTCCCAAAATTCAACACCTCACATTTCTCTGTAAGAAATTAAATATAAGTAACTTCTTTAAGTAAAGAGATTTCTCATGAATTCTCCCCTGTTAAGACGGCACAGTGACACAGCTGGTAGAGCTTCTGCCTCACAGCATCAGAGACCGGGTTTGATCCCGACTTCGGGTGCTGTATGTGTGGAGTTTGCATGTTTTTGGGTCTCTGGTGGAAACTGGAGCACCCGGAGGAAATCCATGCGTCCTGTGTTATCGCAGGGGTTCCTGCAGGTGCTCCCGTTTCCTTCCACAACCCAAAGAAGTGCTGGTTTGTAGGTTAACTGGCCTCTGTAAATTGCCTCCTTGTTTGTAGGGAATATGATAATATAGAGCTAATGTAACTGGGTGATCTATGGTCGGAGTGGACTCATTGGGCAGTATGAGCTGTTGCTATGCTGCATCTCTAAACTGAACTATCTCTAACCCTAAACGCAATATCCTTGGTTTTATTAACACAGGGTGAAAAATCAAGGAAGTTTTGATCAACTGGATCATTGGTTGAACTCCATGTGGAGTCTTGTGAACATCACATTTAACACCTAAAAGGTGACTCGTGTGCTGACTCAGTGTGGTCTAAAATCTTACACCCTTATACTTGGATTATGCCTAATGTAATCGGATTGATCTCTACTTGGGCAATTCATCTCGGAAAAATAATGTCTCCTTGGGCACCCATTGTTGTAGGAATTCTCTCTCTCTCTCTCTCTCTCTCTCTCTACCTATCCATCTCTCTCTAGCTAACCCAAATTAGCGAAGGGAACTCTCGGCGGGCATTTTATTTTGGAGACATCTCCTTGGTGTTACCTTGGTGAGTGGACAAATGTTGCAAAGGATCTCACACTAATTCATCAGAGGTAAGCGGTGCTTGTATAGGCCCACTAGTGATGAAATCTGTGCCTAGTTTCTGCTCCACATTGTGATATGGCTCAGATTTGCCCTGGATAATAGGCACCTTAATGCAGCATCTGCTCAGATTGACATTTTTTTAATTGGATTATTTTTTCTATCGAAGTTTATCTTGCCCCTTTATCTCTTTATGGGGGCTATTGCACATAAATGATACTCTCATGAGCTGTGAAACTTCCCGACCTGACTACCATTCTCCTCCCTTTAAAATCTACCCCTTTGATCTAACTTTTCTTGCTATTTCTTTATTTAGCTCAGCATCAAACTTTTAACAGTGAACACTTCTGTGGAGCATCAGAGAACATTTCACTGCTAAGTTCACTTTACCACATAAAGTTACTGTGGACTTAGCTTTAATGCTGGATTGATGATTCAAGAATTCAAACTATATTTTGCTTTAAATTGAAATGAAAAGTGGCAAATAAATGCTTTAAATGACTGTTCATGAATTGTTCTACAATGAGACTCATGCTTCGGTTTCTCCCACACGGTCTCTCCCACACGTCGATAATTGTTCATTAGGTCAGCCCAGTTCTCTGCCACCTTGCATGTTATCGCAGTGCTCTGAGAGCTGATGGAGTCTAATCAATGCAAGGTCCAAAGGGAATATTGGGAGGTCTGACATGCAGACTGCTGGGAGTTTTAATCCTTGTCCCTTTGCTGATAAGGGAGCCATTGATTGTTACGTGTCTCTACAACAAATCAACAAAGATTCCGTTCTTTGCTGCAAGATGCCTTTCCTTTTTACACAATGTAATGCTGGTTATTTCATTTATGGGAGCAGTAATGATAATTTGTCTTAACAGGGTGCACTTTAACTTTATGCGATAATGTAACATGAGCACTATCGTGTCCGAATTCTATTTCACATCTTCCTAAATTTTTATCTCCTTTGGGGTCCATTGGAAGTGATCTACCGTTGGTTTAGACCTCCACCAACATTAAATCACTGCAAGCCTTTAAGACTCTTGCCCTTGGACCATAATACCAGCTTGTCTCCCTTGTGCTGTACTGAGATACTGATATCAATATGGTCACTCACAGATGGCAAGATATGCTCACACACCTTCAAAACAGATGGTGGGGCTGAAATCTGGAGCCAGTGGAAGTGTTCTGGAGATATAAAAAGAGAAAATCCAATGCTAATTGGCATCCAATGGGTAGGCTGACACGCATAGGTGTCTGAGAACCCTCTGCTGCATCTTGTTACAGAGTTGTTTGGCATTGAAAATCCATCATTACAGCGTTCAAATCACCTTCTGTGGAAGTCAAGAATCTCCATATTTCATTTCTTGCCGTCTTCTCATCATTTATCATTTTGATTTCACCGTGACAATTACACAGGTTCATGGCCTGCCACGCAAGCCCAAGAGCTGCTCTGCACAACACCAGCTGACGCTTCTAAGGCCGCCTGGGTCAAGACGAGATGGAGAGACCAGTGGAAGTCAGCGGAACCATCTAGACTACACCATTATATCGATGATCCCACCGACGTCCCTGGCCAGGACCTTCCCCGAAAGCAGTGGGCAACCCTCAACCGCTTGAGGTCGGGCGTCGGACGCTATGGAGTAGCGATGAAGAGGTGGGGCCTCGTGGACAGCGCATCCTGTGAGTGTGGGAACCCAACACAGACAGTGGAGCACGTAGTCACCAGTGGCCAAAAACACCGGCCGCCGAATGGTGAATGAGGTCTGATTGACCTGGACGATGACACGTTGGCCTGGCTCGCCTCAACGGAGCTGCAGGTCTAAAAGACACACGACAGAAGAAGAAGATGGCCTGCCAAGGGAAGGTATACACAATCAAATCTCTTGTTTGCAAACAGGTTCCCATTAGCACACGCAGTGGAACAGTGGATGCGGGCGGTGCAGAGGACGGAGGTCTAAGTGTGCACTCCAGAGCAAAAAAGAAACAGCTGGAAGAACTCAGCGGGTCAGACAGCAGAAGGAAATAGACAGAAAATATTTCAGATTGACCCTTCTTCAGACTGCATTCCAACCTGTAAACTCTACGGCATCCACTCTCAGTTAGGCTCACATCCAACTAGAAGGAAGGTTATGGGAAAGGGTCGTAAGAGAAGAGGAAAAACATTGTCAGGCAAGCCCTTGCTTGTGCTGTGCCTCCTATTCATTGATTAGGTGCACATTGTAGACTAGGATGAGAATTCTATTGCAGCGACCGGGTAATGTAAAGGGCCTGTTCCACTTACGTGTCCTTGGCACGCAAATTACACGACCACGTGGTCGCGTTGAGGCGCACGGGCATCGTATGGCCGCGCGGGGCTGGTCCCACTTAGAAGCGCGGAGGGGTATGTAGTTGTGCGCGACATCGCGCGGGGCTCCGAAATTTTTGTAGTGAACAACATCTTTGCGCGCCAACAGCCTGTCGCGTAACTGACGGTCAAAGTGGGACAGGCCCAAGACCCTGGCCCGACGCAACGTCTCACCTCCAATAGCAGCAGAAGCAGGCAAACAATCACCGAGCTCAGCCTGGGGCTCACGGCCGTTGCAGTCCGGATCTGCCTCCGCTTTCCTTTAGGACCAGATGCAAACAAACCTGCAAACAAGATGGCGTAAGCTGGTGGAGCTGCTGCTCCACAGTTCCAACGAGCCAGATTCGATCACAACCTCCGCACTGTCTGCGTAGTGTACACAGGTTCTCTTTGGGACCGCGTGGGCCTCCACTCACTTCCCAAAGATGCACATGTTGGTAGTTTAAGAAACAACTTTGCACAAAGGTAACACTGGCAGATAATAATGTTAAAAGTGTTCATTTGTCATATATACCAGATATGAACAAGAACAATGAAATTCTTAGTTGCTGCTGCTTTTCAGGCATATTCAATGCAACAACAGCGAAGATGTAGTAAATTATCAAAGAAGAAATTTAAAATGAACTGAGGATTGTCACGCCAAAATCAAAGGGCATTGCCAAATCTATGGAAGCTAAAACTCAACATGCATTAAAGGACATATTGAGGATGAAATGAAACAGGAAGTGTTGGAGTGGATCAGCCATTGTGGAGAGAGAAACAGTGTCACTGCTTCATAACCTTTTATTTTTTCAGCAATCCAACATCTGCAGTAATTAAGTTTCAATTTGTGAATCCTTAACTGTTTACAGTGGAAAAAGTACAATTGAAAGGCAACCAAATATTGCTGGGAAATGGTTCAGATGAAAACACTGTTTGTTCGCATGAACGTACGCTGACAATTGTTCTTCCACCACAACCAACAACCTGCCTGCCCCCTCCACTCCGTATTCTGCTTCTGTGTAACAGCCCTTCCCTTAAATGGATTATTGCTATTTGCCCCAACTATTGTACATGGAAACAAGTTGAGTGGCACAGAGGCGCAGCAGTAAAGTTGTTGTCTTACAGCGCCAGAGAACCGGGTTCGATCCTGACTACAGGTGCTGTCTGTGTGGAGTTTGTATGTTCTCTCTGTGAGCGCGTGGATTTTCAGGAGGTGCTCCGGTTTCCTCCCACACTCCAAAGATGTACAGGTTTGCAGGTTAATAGCCTTCAGGAAAAAATGTAAATTGTTCCGAGTGTATAGTGTTTGCTGGTTGGCGTGAGCTAATGGCCCTGTTTCCACGCTGTATCTCTAAAGTCTACAGTCTAAAGTTTCCTAGATCTCACCTGTCTATTGAATGGATGCCTTTTGGAAGTACATCTCAACATCCACCCAGTGCGATATTTTTCACATTTATTAGATCTACCACTCTTTTCAACCGGAAAGTGATCTGCCTACTCAGTTTTTCCTGATGGTAGCATAATTTCAATCCTGATAATGTTCTGCACCTTCCCTGGTGCCCCAATATAATTTTGTAACAGAGAGCCGAGAACTGCTTCCATTAATGTAGTATAAACCATCCTAAGGAGCCCTATAAGACAATAGGTAAACACAATCCTTCACATAACAAAGTTGAAGCAGGTGACCTCGAGCCTGGTCAAAGCATTGAGTTTTAAGAATCTTAAAGAAAGAGGAAAGGTAGATAGATTTAGGGGGAATTCCACGGGAACTCGATCCTTTGATTGTCCAGGAAGATAGGAAATGAGAGCAGAGGTGAGGGAAATAGATGAGATGTTATCAAGGAGCTCTGTTAACTATGTTAGAGGGAAACCACAGTTCTCAAAAAAAGGAAGATATCTACCTGTGTAGAAAGTCTCAGGATTGAGCAACTCGGGACATGAAATAGTCTCTACAGCAGGCAGGTTAGGAATAGGAATACTTTATTGTCACATTTGACTAGGCAGGTTCAAGTTTGCGTTTATTGTCACTTAACCAACTAAGGTACACTGAAATTTGATTCTTTGCTTGCGTACACAATGTATACAAATAGCAGTCACTTATGGCGTTGACAAAGTTACAAAGCGCGCCGCTCCCCCTTTTGTCCCCACCCCGCCCCAGCAGTTCCCCCACACTGGGTCCCCATTGTCCATTGTTCTCCCCCCACCTCCCTCACGGCAGACCCCCCACACCGGGTCCTCCATTGTTCTTCCCCTCCCCCCTCAGGGTGGCCTCCACGCTCTCGTCGACCGCGGGTCGACCCACGAGGCATTGCTGCCGCCGCGAGGCTTCACCGCCACCGGGGCCCCATCGACGCGAGGCTTCACCGCTGCCGTGACCGAGGCCTCACCGCTGTCGACACCCCACTTCACACCTCCGTGGTGCCATCCTGGGCCCCAGCCGCGGGCTCCGTCGGCCGCTTCCCCCAACTCGGCATTCCATCCGAGATGCTCCGGCTGGGCTCCGACCCGGGCTTCTAAGCGGCGATCCGGGAGGCATCGAGACCGTGGCGCCTCAATAAAGGCCTCCGGTCACATTCCCAGTCCGCAGCCACGGCCCTATGGGCAGCCTTCTCTAATGAGAAGAAGCATAATTGAGATAAGTATGAAGTGACATGGAGGACATGTGTACACCAACATCAATGTCTGCAGACAAAGATGGATTGCACTCTCAACAACTCCTGGGCTGTTATAACTTTCAAAACTGCCATTTTGGGCAGGATTCAAACAAGGAGTTTCAGATAAGATGGACATAAATTTAGGATGTCAACAATGTTTAAGCACTTTGGAAAAGAAAGGGAAGTTAGAAATGGAGTAAGAGTTTGCCAGGATGTTGGGGTCAAATGTCTAAACATATTTTTCTGCATATCCCAACAATTTCTCCTTATTTTAACCCAGAGTAGGGAACCAAGGGCCAATGGACATAGATTTAAGGTGAGAGGGGAAAGATTTAATAGAAACCTGAGGGGCAACTTTATCACACAATGGTTCAAACATTTTTTATTGTCACATGTACCAATTAAGATAAATGATATGCAAATTACCATACAGCCATAGGAGAAAAAAAAGCAACAAGACACATAACTACATAAAAGTTAACATAAACATCCACCACAGTGGATTCCCCACATTCCTCACCGTGATGGAAGGCAACAAGGTCCAACTACTTCCTCTTTATTCTCCCGCGGTTGGGGCAGTCGAACCATCCGTCAGTGCAATCGAAGCTCCCGCAGCCGGTGGTCGAAGCTCCTGCCGCTTGGAGTTCCCGAAGTCGATCTCTGATCAGAACTCCATGATGTTAAGTCCTCAAGCTCCGCAGTCGATCCCTGGCAAAGGGATTGCGGGCTCCGCGATGTTGAAGTCCCTCGGGCTTCTGCGGTGGAGCTCTCAAAATCGGTCTCCAGCAAAGGCCGCCAACTCCACGATGTTAAGGCGCAATGCGGATGGAGGTACGATACGGGAAAAACTCGCATCTCCGTCCAGGTAAGAGATTAGATAAAGTTTCCCCCAACTCCCCGCACCCCCCACATAAAACAAGCTAAATAATACTAAAAACAAATATTTAACACATACTATTAAAACATAAAGAAGTAAGGGACAGACAGACTGTTGGCGAGGCAGCCATTGCTGGCGCCACCTGTTGGACCAGGGTGGTGAAGCTGCTAGAGGAGGCAATTGAAGCAGGTACTATCACAACATTGAAAAGGAAATTGGACAAGTATATGGATAGGAAAAGTTTAGAAGGATATGGGCCAAATGCAGGTAGATGGGCCTAGTGAAGACATGATATCTTAGTTCTTGTGGATAAATTAGACCAAAGGCCCTGTTTCCGTGCAGTAAGACCCTCTGACTCTTCCTTGGATGTTTCTTGACCAGCTGAGTTTTTGCAGCATTTTCTGTTTTATTTCAGATTTCTAGCATCCAAAGGAGTGGCACCGGCTTAATTCCTGGGATGAGAGGATTGTTTTATCAAGAGAGACTATGCAGGTTGGGTCTGTATTCCTTGGAGTTTAAAGAATGAGGGATGACCTTACTCATAAATATAAGTTCCTCAGGGTGGATGTTGAGATGTTTCGACTAGTGGGACAGTGACAAACAAGGCAGCATGTCTGCAAAGAAAGGGGCAGGTCATTTAAAACATTAGTGTGTCTTCTTTCAAAGGGGGGGGTAAATCTCAGGAATTTTCTGTCTCCGAGGGTGATGGATGCCAGATTATTAGATATATTTCAGGTTGAGGTAGATAAATATTTGAAAGATTGAGCTGTGAGAAATTGGCACAGAAGAGCTGAGGCCAGTACGGGTCAGCTGTGAATTCACTGCTTGAGGGGCCTGGTGGCCTATACCTGCTCCTATTTACTTGTGTCTCCGTTTTTGATTTTTATTCAATGTTGTTTACGGTTCAAGGTTATTATGACAATTTTGTAAAAGGGAGCCATTGACAAGGGTGGAACAAATTTCCAAATGCAATCCCTTGGGATAGAGCTGAGGAATAGCAAGACTTTGGCTCCATTTCTGGGAGAGCATTATATGACAATGAAGATATTAAGAATGATATTTGCAGATAAATTGAAGACGCAGGCATTACAGAGATGAATAATTGAAAGATAGACCTGGATAAAGAATATTCCGTGATGATAAGATTTGGTTTTAAGTACAGTGGAAATCGAAAGACTAGATTAAATTTGAAAGGAGAGATGGCATCATTTAGTGCAAGTGCAATAGATAGATAAAAATGAGTCAGGACAAATACAAAGAAGAGACAGAACAAATTATAAGAAATATGTTTTTAAAAAAGAACAGAGAAGTAACAAGCCTTTCACAGAGAAGCAAAAGGATAGTCTATGTAAGGACATACCCTATAATAGCTCGTGAACTAACATAGTTGATGAAAGATTGGCAGAGATATTAAATAAGCACTTCACTCAGTTACATTTTCTTCATTTAGCGCATTGTGTCTATCCGAGATCCCAAGGGGTTCAGTTCCCCCTCTTAGTTCTCTCTCATATCCATTAATTCCATTCGCATTCCCTTACCACCCAATTCCCTTAGGGTGATTTGCAGCAACCACTTAACCTACCAACCAGCGTGTTTACAGTTGAGTTTATTGTGACGTGTACCGAGGTACAGTGAAAAGCTTTTGTTGCGTGCTAACCAGTCAGCAGAAAGACAAAACATGATTACGATCGAGCCATTTAGTGTATAGATACATGATAAGGGAATAGTCTGATCAAGGATAGTCCGAGTGTCAGCAATAAGGTAGATAGTAGCTCAGGACTGCTCAGGATGATTCACTTGCCTGATAACAGCTGGGAAGAAATTGTCCCTTTGAAAAGTGACGAGTGGGGTGTTGCAAGGCTCGGTGCAGGGACCCCAGTTATTTACAATATATATTAACGATTTGGATGAGGGAATTAAATGTAACATCTCCAACTTTGCTGGGTGGCAGTGTGAGCTGCGAGGAGGATGCTATGAGGATGCAGGGTGACTTGGACAGGTTGAATGAGTGGGAAGATGCATGGCAGATGCAGTATAATGTGGATAAATGTGAGGTTATCCACTTTGGTGGCAAGAACAGGAAGGCAAATTATTTGTTGAATTCTTTGGAAAGAATGTCAGAGGACTAACACTGAAGGTTGCCAAATGTGAAGGCTCTTTTCAAAAAAGGACTTGAGACAGAAAATTATTGGGCAGTTAGTCTGACAAAAGGTGTTGGCAAGCTACTGGACTCTGACGTATGGGATGACATTACTAAGCACTTGGAGAAACAAAAGCTAACCATGACTAGTCAGCATAGATTTTGAAAGGGCATGTTGTACATAAAATCATATAATCTTGCTCACATTAGGAAGCTTTATCCCCATAACTGCATGTTTTCTCCCCTTCATGTTTTTTCTCCGGCCTTTGTATCCCTCGTATCTTTCTTTGACCGAAATCTATCGGCTTCAGATGTAAAAGGAACCAGTGACCTGTGATTGATTGTCATTTACAGAAGAGAGACCGAACTTCTGGAAATGTGTTAATTTGCCTCCTGGGTGGAGTTTGCACGTTCACCCTGTACGTGTGTAGGAAGGAACTGCAGGTGCTGGTTTAAACCAAAGATAGACAAAAAGCTGGAGTAACTCAGCGGACAGGCAGTATCTCTGACGATGCATCCCATTCCTTCCCTTCAGAGATGCTGCCTGTCCCGCTGAGTTACTCCAGCTTTTTGTGTCTATCTCCCTGTACCTGTGATGGGTTTCCTCCTGCATCACAAAAACATGATGGTTGATAACTTATTTAGATACTGTAAGATATTCTCAGAGTAGTCGGGTGAACCATTGATGTGCAACTGGGCAAGTCAGACAGAAATATGTTACAAGGAAATAAGTTGGAGCAAGAAATTGATGGGACTGCTCTCAGAGGAAAAATATAGCATGAAAATGCAATAATTTGTCTCCATGAACCAGAGTTCCCTTCAACATCGTAAAAACTTTGCTCTTGTCACCATTAGCTGACAAAATTCTAAGCAACACAACCTGCTTGAGTGATCAATCTGCTTTACGTTTGCTTGTTCTTCCTGTGACCACATGGGTTTCCTCCAGGTGCTCAGTTTACCTTCACATTCCAAAGATATTTGGGATGGTAGATTAGTCAGTATAGATAAGCAGTAAAAAGAATTGTGTAGTTGACAGACACGTGAGCAAGAATAAGTTGCAGGGATACAGGGGAATAGGATTTGCTCTGCTGGGCAAAATGAACTCCGATGTCATAGTAGGTAAGTAAATAAATGCCAATGTAACCCGTGGAATCCTAATAATTTAGCCCCTATTTGCTATGCCTCTAATGTTTGATAACGTATTATAGGAAGGGCTTATGCAAAGGTATATGTACTCCTATGGAGTAACTAGAATTCAGCACTTTAGTATATATGTGCAGGTAAAAAGCAAAATAACTAGATGTAACATCTCTCAGAAACATCAATGGAAGCAAGTAATTTACTTTTCATACATAATAAAAGTGACGAGATGCATTCAGAATCTACATGTGGAAAACTGCTGTTGTCCTGTTTAAAGCGGTAGATTGTCGACTTGTGAATGATAGAGAATCGATGCACTGAAGTAGAACTCCTTATCAGTTGATTTCCGTTGGGTCATCATTTTTCCTCCAAATGGATGTTTTATTAAGAGCCTTGATGTGATATTCCAACAATCAAATAACCTGCCAATGCACGCTGATTAGACCTGCTTGAAAGATTAGCCATTTCAGCAAGATACTAGAGGATGGCCAGTACCAATCTTAACGTGGGTAACCATTCCCTGCAAAGGCAAGCGGAAAATTAAAGTAAAAATAATGTAGTGAACTTTTCTTTTGTGCGCCAGACACTATTTTTTCTACAAATGGTTTTCTATGACTGTGACCACTTTTAGGATGGGTGCAGTTTCCAAAATGTGGCAGCTTGCTATCCTGCCATGTCCCATTGCAGGCAATAGATTAGACTGCGAAAAGCAACAGGCTCACGTACAGTGGTTAAAAATTGTCTACTCACGCAGGGAAATAATCCAAATGCTGAGGAAAATCGCTTATTTTGCTTTCTGCTGGAAATCTATAGAATCTGGCACTATGTCAAAATTTGTCAAGTACAATTGAGACCATGAATGCTAGTGAAATGTGATATTGGTGGGGGTGGGGGGCTATATCATTGATCAGTCTGGTCTTGGTGTCACCCACGTTTTGCATAGATATCTGTTATGTAGCACAGTCCAGGCTGGATTACCTAACCACTTTGGAGATGCCAATTAAACATCCTTCAGTGGTGCACCAATAGCTGAGTAATCTCTTCCCGTATCTTAACCTTTGGAATCCTGATGGATATGGGAAAATCAGTTCATCACTGTTGCTTGTGGTTAAACTTCTTCCATCCACCATTCAATGCTGATTTGTGACTCAGTTGCTGGGTTGGTCTGACCATATTGTATTGATTTCACAACCTTGTCATCCCTTCTGTGAGAAGTTGTGATGCTAATGGGGGAGAGGTTGGAGTGAGATTGGAGGTAATGCAGTGGGCATGAAGATAATGGTGCGACTAATCCCTGTAGGGCAGTGCTTGTTCAAACCTCACTGTCATAAACTACTCACCAGGTTTCCAAAGTCTCCTTAGAAACACCCTGCTCCACTTGACACTTGGTCAGGTACATAGGTAGGAAAGGTTTAGAGACATGGGCCAAATATGAGCAAGTGGGACCAGCTTAGATGGGGTTTCTTGGTCAGAGCTGGGCTAAAGGCCTGTTTCCGTGCTGTACGATTCCATGACTCTAAGTTGTCCATTTGTACATTTCTATAAAATAATGTGGTACACTGGCGCAGCTGGTAGCAGCACTCCCTCACAGATCCAGGTTTGATTATAACCTCGGATGATGTCTGTGTGGTGTTTGCAGGTTCTCCCTATAACCGCACTGCTTTCCCCCGGATGCTATACGACAAAGGAAGTCTGTCGACTGGTTGTTAATTGGTCACTGGTAATTGATCCAAGTGTGTAGGCGAGTGTTAGAATCCAGGGAGAATTACTGGGAATATGGAAAGAATTAAGAGATTTAGGGCAGGATTAGTATAAATGGGTGCTTGAAGGTTAACATGGACGGTGGGCTGAAGGGCCTGTTTCAGTGCTGTTTCGTTCAATGTTTCGTACATTTCTCCTATGATGTAATAACAAAACAATCATTTTTAGTTATGATTACAAATTCTCTGGATGGTATATAAAATTAATCACAAAATTGTGTGCATTCACAGATTTTGAGGTAACAGTAAAAGCAGGTGAACTAACAACACTGGCGCAGAAGAAAAGATGCATGTCAGATGCAAAGATTAAAATTTAAGACACATTTCCAAGTATAGGAAAGTGCGACATGTCATCGGAGTGACATTATATTCTGACAGTCAATCAGAATAAACATTTTTATACTTTTCATTCTTATTTAAAAATAACTCTTTCGCATTTATACCAAAAGGCCACCATTGTTTCCCTGATGAAATTGTACTAAATTCCCATTCAGACCCATCTAAACAGTCTTCAGCCTACTTTATAAAAAATACTAAAGCAGCTTTCTATGAAAAGCTAGTGTAAATTAATCCAGTTTAACATGGGACCTGAATTTAGGGGCATAAATGCTGTTGTGTTAATGAGGGTTGTGTTAATGAGGTGTTTTTACTTTTTTGGGGGATCTAGTCCTCACTGATAAGCCCAGGATTTTGTTGCCCATCCCTAATTACTCTTGAGAGGTGTTGGCGAGCTGCCTTCTTGACCCTCTGCCGTACATCTGGTGGGTGAATCCCACAGTGTTGGCGGGCAGGGAGTTCCACAATTTGGATGCATGGACACCAAAGGAAGAGCTGAATATTTCCAAGTCAGAAATGCGCTCTACTCGCAGTGGAGCAAATGGCTGCGCTTCCTTGTGCCTGAAGCCCTTGTCCATGGTGGCTGTGGGTTTGGAAGGTGTCAGAATAGCCTAGGCAAATAACTGCAAAGCCTTTTGTAGGTGCTACTTCCTGCAAGCCTCGTACACGTGGGGGGGGGGGGGGTGTGGAGGGGAGAATGAGTAGTTAGCTGGATGGTGTCAAGCTTCTTAAATCTTGTGGGAGTTGCAGTCATCCAGACAGGTATTCCACCATGTTCCCGGCGAGCTTCTGTACGGGTTAGCACAGTGACTTGGAAAAATCAGTGATATGGGATGCTGCAGTTCCCAGCTTCTCAGTGTTTGAAAGTGTCCCAAACAATAAGGCAGCCTGGACAACAAATTCTGTCGTGTAGGGTTTACAATTGTCTCCAATGCATCCGGATTCTGCTAAATCTACATTATACTTCTGAGAATATTTTGATTATTTACTTGACTAGATTATGGGGAGAACCAGGTCCTAGAATGACATAGCATGGAAATAGGCCCTTTGGCCCACCGGGTCCAAGCCAGCCATGAGGAACCTATTCCCACTAATCCCACAGTAATCCCATTTTATTCTCCCCAAATTCTCATCAACGGATAGCAGTGGCCAACCTGCACGTTGGTATGAGAAAAAAAACAGAGCACCCAAGAGAAACACGTGCAGTAAAAGGGAGAATACGCACACCACATAGACAGCTCCAAAGGTCAGGATTGACACTGTGCTATGAGGCACTGGTCCACTTATGTATTTAAAATCCTCTTGATAAAGTACTAAGAGGCTGGTGTGGGCAACATTGGGCCAAAGGGCCTGTTTCCACACTGTATCACTCTGGCTAATGCACCATAAAGTTAATGGAGATGGATTTGGGGTCATACATGGCATGGATTGAAAATTGGTCGACAGACAGGAAGCAGAGTGGGAATGAATGGGTCTTTATCAAGGTGGCAGGTGGTGAGTATGAGGTTATCCAGGGATCAGAGCTCGTGACCTAACCATTCACAATGTATGTCAATGATATGATTGAGGGAACCAAATGTAAATTTGCTGGCAGCACAAAACTGAGTGGGAGTTGTGATGAAAATGCAGAGGATTCAAGACGGATTGAGTAAATGTACAAATATATGGCAGATCCACCTGTTTTGTAAGTAGGGATAGAGAGGAAAATGCGGATGCACAAAGATGTACAAAGGCGTCCTGGTATGTGTGTTACTGAAAGAAAATGTCCCAGGTGCAGCAAGCAGTTCAGAAAGCAAAGGGCATTTTGGCAGTTATTGCAAATATATATGAGTGCAGGAGCAAGGACATCTCACAGGACCTTAGTGGGACCACATGTGGAGAATTGTATGCAGTTTTGGTCTCTTTACCTTTGAAGTGTCTAGACAAGCACTTAAAATCCCATGGCATTTATACTGAAATTGCGGAGACATTTCTTGATTCGGATGAACCTATAAAATTCAGTACCACAGAGGGCAGTAGAGTCCAAGTTGCTGAGTATGTTTAAGAAAAAAATAAATAGGTAGATGCAAAAATAATCAATAGCTAAAGGGAGAGTAGGTATATGACATTGAGATGGAGAATCAGCCACAATAGTAGTGAATGACAAAGTACATTTAAGGGACAAAATGGCCTGCTTCTATTTTCCTGATTCTACATATTCTTCCTAAGGTACAGTGCCTTATGGCTATTTACAGTATCTCCATTTGGTCCAAGTACAGGTGCAGCATAATTTTGTTTACCTTGTCCTCCAATCGTCTGGCTGTAGAAGTCAGAATTGCATGAGAGTTTTGATTACCCGGTATGCTCTTTGCCACCCCATGACCTTGTACTGATCCACTGCATGGTCTCCCCTCCCCGTGTCTGTTAGGACCCTCACCTTTTTGAAACCAGATTTCTTCTAGTTTATCTCAATTTAGGAAATATCTTATCCTTTTCAAATCATTATGGTGACCACATATCTCATATGTTTCATTTGCACAATCTTTGTAACTTAATGAGTTCCTCGACATAGTTTAGACTTTTTGAGAGTCTTTATAATTTAGTATTTTGTTTTGTTCTATATTCAACCCAACTCTACTTCTGGTACTGATTAGATAATTCTGCAACATTATGGATTATTTTTGGATACGTAGCATCGTGGTTAAACTATCAATTGGTCCAAATGTGCGTGTTTTGCTTCTACATGTACATAATTTGTTTTAAATGAAACATCTTGCTCACTGATGTCCTCCAGTTCGGGAAATTAGTCATCTTCAGCTGATCTTTACCCACCAATGTGGTTGATACATGAGCCAAACAATGTGGCCTGCTCAGCCCCTTGATCAGGCAATAAATCCCAGCTTTGCATCAACATCCAAGTCTCTGGCACGATCTGATCAAGCCTCTTGTTTAGTTTTAAAATAAGACTGATCCAGTTGATAGTCTCTGGTACATTTGCTTGCATTGTGGAGGCCACTCTCTCTTTCTTGTCATTGTTTTGCTGATTTGAACTCTACATTTGGATAATCAATCACTGCTACTGTTCAGTCGGTTTGGTTCCTCAACAGAGGTTGGGTTAAGGGCCTGTCCCACTTATGCGTCCTTGGCTCGCAAATTAGGCGACCTCGTGGTCGCTTGAGGCGTATGGGCACCGTATGGCTGCGCGGGGCCAGTCCCACTTAGAAGCGCGGAGGGGTATGGAGTTGTGTGGGGCCGGTCCTGACATCGCGTGGGGCTCCAAAATTCTTGCAGTGAACAAAATCTTCGCACGGCAACGGCCTGTCGTGGAACTGATGGCCAAAGTGGGGCAGGCCCAAGACCCTGGCGCGACGCAACGTCTCACCTTCAACAGCAGCAGAAGCAGGCAAACGATCGCCGAACTCGGCCTGGGGCTCACGGCCATTGCAGTCCGGATCCGCCCCCACTGCTACTCCCAGAGCGGGACCAAGAAAATTGAAGATAGACTCAAAATGCAGGAGTAACTCAGCGGGACCGGCAGCATCTCTGGAGAGAAGTAATGGGTGTGACGTTTCCGGTCAAGACCCTTCTTTTCAGACTGAAAAAGAGTCTGGACACGAAACGTCACCCATTCCTTCTCTCCAGAGATGCTGCCGGTCCCGCTGAGTTACTCCAGCTTTGTGTCCATCTTCATATGACGTTACGCGTTCCAGACGGCTGTGCGTACGCATGTACTCGTGCCCGACCTTCGCTCGACCGTCTCGGCTCAACGCGACCATGAGGTCGCGTAATTTGTGTGCCAAGGACACGTAAGTGGGACAGGCCCTTAAGGTTTTGCCAGGACTACTCGGCTCACCTCGTTAGCACCTCGTTACAAGGTTCATTCCCGGGATGGGGAGACTGTCATATTCTGAGAGAATGGAGCAGCTAGGCTTGTACACGCTAGAGGCAGGAAGGATGAGAGAGGATCTCAGTGAAATATATAAGATTGTTAAGGGCTTGGACACGCTAGAGGCAGGAAACATGTTCCCGATGTTGGGGGAGTCCAGAACCAGGGACCACGGTTTAAGAATAAGGAGTAAGCCATTTAGAACAGAGACGAGGAAACAGTTTTTCTCACAGAGAGTGATGAGTCTGTGGAATTCTCTGCCTCAGAAGGCGGTGGAGGCAGGTTGTCTGAATGCTTTCAAGCGAGAGCTAGATAGGGCTCTTAAAAATAGTGGAGTCAGGGGATATGGGGAGAAGGCAGGCACGAGGTACTGATTGGGGATGATCAGCCATGATCACAATGAATGGCGGTGCTGGCTTGAAGGGCCGAATGGCCTACTCCTGCACCTATTGTCTATTGTCAATCAAAGAGCAGAAGTCTGGAGTTGAGCTGAATGACTGCACTTGATCTAGTGTGGCAGCAAGGAGTCTTGGCAGAGCTGCAGTCCATGGGCATCAACGGGAAAAGTCTTCACTGATTGTAGTCATACCATGCACTGGGGGAAATGTCTGCAGCTGTTGGAGGCCAGTCATGCCTATCCCAGAACATCACTGCAGGAATTCAGTAGAGCCACTGCTTCACAGTGCCAGAGACCCAGTTTCAATCCTGACCTTGCAGGTGCTCCTTGTGACCACATGTGTTCCAGTTTCCTCCCACATCACAAAAACAGGCAGGTTGATAATTGGCTCAATTGGCTACTGTAAATGGCTAGTAGTGAGTAGTGAATGGTGAGGGGGGGGGGGGGGGGAGTTGATAAGGATGTGGGAGAATAAAAAATGGAATTAATAAGGACAATTGTAATTAGACATTTGATGTGGATGGACTCAGTGGGCCAAAGATCTTGTTTCCAGATCTGTCTCTCGGAAATATGTTACCAGTCTTTCATTATCTCTGGGTCTAACTCTGGAAATCCATTTTCAACAGCTGTGTGGAACCATTTTCACCCAAGGAAATGCATCAGTGCAAGAAGGCAGCTCACAACTACCTTCTCAGGGACAGTTAGGAATGGGCATTAAACACCAAAACTAAGGCCTAGAAATGAATTTAAACTGAAGATTGTGTCCTGTTGCACTTCTGTTCATCTGTCAGTATGTCTTTTCTATTTCCTTTTCTCGGTTTGACCTCTTTGTCCTCGAAAATTAGAAAAACTGGCGTCATTCGCTTGAGAGAAGGTTAAGGTAAAATTATGAACCGTTTTGGAAAAGAGAAAGACAATGGCTTTATTTGCTGTAAGTCAGTTATCAAAACTATGAAAGCACAAGTTTAAGATAATTGGCAAAAACAAATCGGAGATAAAAGAACATTTCCTGATACGGAGATTAGTTTGGAAATTACTTCCAGAAACCGTGGTAGAAGCAGATTTCATATAACAACTTTTGAGACAATGTGTTAAATGCTTGAAAAGAAGAACATTGTCAGGAGTCAGAGACAGGATCCAATCCTGGCTGTAACTGGCCCTGAAGTCAGAAAGAGGGAAAAGGTGATATTTTGGATTGTCTTGGTTAATTTCTTTGGTCATGATAGTTGAACTCAATTGAATAAAAATTGGAATAAAGGCAGAAAATTGTGGAAAGATGCAGCAGAACAGGTGAATTCTTCAGAGAGAAAGAGTTGACGTCAGGTTGGTTTGGATACAATGTCATCAAGCTGAAACCGTAACTGCTTCACTCTCTATGGTTGCCTCCTGAGGTACTATGTTTTTCTAACACTTTCTGCTTTACAAGGTCCACTTTAAATTGTCCTATTTTAATTTACCTAACTGTCAACTATTGTACATTATTACTATGCTAGATATAACATTTCTGAGAACATCTTTGTGTTCAATAAAATAACTGTCACAATTTTTGATTTATTTCTTAAGTTCATATCATGATATAGTTGTGACTGCACGATTCAGCTCAGTCTTGCTGGTAACACGTGGGGAGATTGGCTGAAAAGTTACAACAAACTAAAATTTATTGCTTCAACACAGCCTCTATTTAAGTCTTGTCTTGTCAAAACCAAGGGCCCAGAGTTTGAGAGGCAGAAGTGGAGCAATGGAGTGCGCTCGCTCCTGCTCACAGCGTGAGGTTGAGCAAGGCTCCCTCAACCCTGGTAGTCACCTACTTTCTCACTGTACTTTTGACACCTCTCTCTCTCTCTTTCTCTCTCCATTTTGTCTCTCTCCCTCTGCTCCCTGGACGCAGCCAAGCGTAAAGCCTGGAAACTAAACCGTGTAGGTAGCTTGCGAAATATATACAGCAGCAGCAGCACAAGCACCAACACAGAAGGTAATGAATTCAAGGGGAACACAAACTTAATACCGACCAGCTTACTGAAAGCTTGGTTGGAATATAACTTGCCCACTTGCGTGGACTTTGATTTTGTTTATATTTCTTTTTTAAGCTTTATTTAACTGCTCCATTTAAGTCATACATGTTCCTTTTTTCTTTACTTAAATTTTGACCTTTCCCTCCAGCTGTAGAATAGTGATGTTGAAATTACTTCAAGAAACCCTTTCCCATTCTCCCTACCCCACCCCCAACTCCGACTTCTGCACATGTTGGTATTCAATGTAATATTTTCCAAGTTATTGCAGTTTAAGGTGCAAGTAGCAGGTGTAATGATCTGTAGCAAAATACAATTGTGTGCTGTGACATTTAAGTACAGTATTTAATTTGTTTTGCGAAACATTGCCTGTAATGCTCTTTGTGGTTAAGCTCCAATCCAGAGCTTGGTGCATGCTAGGTCATTTGCATGTGCGAATGCTTTATAGTCTATGCCTGTTATTCCGTGCCGCTGAAGGTCAGCCGAGTCAAAGTTCATAAATTGACTTGAAATGCTTTCAGCGAAGGTAGCAATCACACGTTTGTTTAATAGAAGATTGAATTTTCCATTTGTACACGAAAATTATAAATTAGGTTGTTTTTTCTCCTTATACAAAATGTCAGGAGGTCAATTTATTCAACTGCCCGAAATCCATTTCAAAGCTCGAAGATGTAGTCCTGGAATCATGCATAGTATACACAATGCAAAGCTGGTCACATTCCAGTAAGCCAGCTGTAATGGGCAATGTTGTCACTTTAAATGGAAAACAACTGGATCAGATAATCATAAGCCCATGCCCTCTTATTAGGGTTCTTCTGCAGTAGATTTAATTTAATAATTTTCCGATGGTCATTAGATTTCCTCGCAATTTCTGGTGTTCGGATGCAAAACTCCACCACATTGAACAGAGCCTGAGGCCCACAGTGTGTCGTTTCATGTAAACCTGCATTTCAAATTGAAGATTTTGTTGCTTTATCAATAATTGATTCAGGTTGGCTTTATAATATATATATAATATTATACAGTATAATATTTTATCAATTGGCATATGAATAAATGATTGAATCTGTACTGTAAACTGTGGAGTTGGCAGCAAGTGACTGAGCTTCCATCGTAACTGTGTACTCCCAGCATGATTTCAAAGGCCAGCGTTTGCTCAGAGTCCTTTGCTCAAATAAAATGTTATGTATTACAAATGGTTTGATAATTCCTGCATCAATAATTTCTGTAACATTTGAGCAGAAACATTTCACAGCTCTGACATTCAACGACACTATATTGTGTCCCTTATATTCTGAATGTATACCTGTTGTTTCCTCTAATTATCCAAAGCACTGCCCTCTGGTATGTGCCCACACCTCTGTGAGCGCAGACAGAATTTAACAGCATAGAGATAGGCTTTTGGCAGACGTTGGTGCTTTCCCAGCCACGCTACTTAGTCCGCCGCTACTACCATCACTTGCTGTATTTTTCTCCCTCCTACCCAGATGTCTTCTCCGCACTATTCACTTGAACTACTCAGTAGGTGGTTCATTCTCACTACTCCCTGAATTGAGCAGTTCCTCCTGAGGGTCCTTGTAGTTTTATTAGCAACTATGCCCCTTGGCTTTGTTCTACCATCGCACTGAAATATTGATAATTGAACAGTACAGCTCAGGAATAGGCCCATTGATCACACATGTTGGTGCTGAACGATGCATTCTAAACTAGTTCCATCTGAATGCACTTGGCCCATATCCCTCCATTCCCTGCCTGTTCACATGTCTAAATGTCTATGAAACATTACGATCACATCTTCTTCCACCATCCCAAGTAGTGAGATCCAGGCACCCACCATACTCTTGAGTAAGAAAAACTTGTCTCACAAATCCCGTTTAAACTTTCCATCTCTCACCTTAAAACTAGTATTTGGTATTTTCACCCTGAAAGAAAGTTTTGACTTTCTATTCCACTCATGCCTCTAATAATTATGTATATTTCTATCAGGTTGCCCTCTCAGCCTTCAATATTCCACAGATAACAATCCGTTAATTGAGTCACGGAGCACTGAAACAGGCCTTTCGGTCCAACATGACCATGACAGCCAAGATCTCTATCCAAGCTAGTCCCATTTGGCTGCATTTGCCCTATATCCTCGAAACCTTCTCTCTCCATGTACCTGTCCAAATGTATTTTAAAGGTTGCACCTCTACAGCTTCCTGTGTCAGCAAGTCCCATATATCCACCACCATGTGTGTGGAAAAATCACCCCTTACGACCTTTCATGTTTCTTTCCTCGCATTTTAATCTATGCCCTCTAGTTTTGGACTTCCGATACCCTTAGAAAAAGACTGTGACCAACCACTTTATCTGTACCCTTCATCATTTTATAAATGTCCTTGACGTTATCTCTCAACCTTGCATCAGAGACAAAAGACCAAACTATCTAGCCTTTGCTTAAAACTCAAGCCGTCCAGTCCTAGTAACATCCTTGTCAATCTTATCTGCACCCTTTCCAGCTTAATGACCTGGGCGACGAGAACCACACACATACACCAAATGTTGTCTCATCAACAACTTGTACATTTGCAACACAGTGTCTCAACTTCTGTACTAATGCCCTGACTGATGAAGGCATGTATGTCAAATGCCTTTTCCACCACCTATCTGCTTTATTGTCCAACCTTGTCCAACCTTTCCTCATAGCTATCCTCTCTAGCAGCCTGTCCACGGCCTCCACATCCAGAACTGCGCACAGTGCTCCAAACATGGCCTAACCATAGTTTTATCCAGCTGCAACGTGACCTCCCAACTTTTATACTCAATGATAGACACAAAAACCTGCAATAACTCAGCGGGACAGGCAGCATCTCTGGAGAGAAGGAATGGGTGACGTTTCGGATCGAGACCCTTTTATACTCAATGCCCTGACTGGTGGCTGTGGAAACATAGCCTCGTGATTGATTCTCATTGGGTCATTACTCAATAGTGAAAAGAGCCCCATTTATCATCTAAATATAACAATTTCTTAGTTATACCTTCTCAATTCTGGCAACATGAATGTTTTTTGCATCATGTCTAATGCCTTCTTGAATATGTTGGACAGAAAGTTAGAAATTCCCACAGAGCCCAAAATAGAAAAGGGAAACTGACTGACCTTCGTTCAATTAACCAAACTTTACTCAATTTTGTTACTTCTCTTTGCAGTGGATGATTATCCAGATGCTATGTGACTTTTTTTTAAATTATAAGCAGGAGTGAATAATCTTTTGATGCCCTTTAATGCTGGCTATCAGGTTGCAAAAAACTTCCTTTGAAACCAGGCAGCTTTTCAAATCTGTTTTCTGAATGATACCAGTAATTCCTAATTATGCATCTGTTGTCTCTGTTATAGCTGATGAAAAAACAGTGGTCAATTTTCTCCTACCAGTAATCGCTTCCAAATGTAAACCATGTTCTTTAACCGTTTAACTTCTGTTCCCAAAATAATTGAATACACACGTTAGACCCGTTAGCCAGTAAAATTTCAATGGTTATATTTCATTTATAGATTCTAGTCACATTGACAGATATCTTTAACTCTTTTGCTGCTTGTCTCTAACACCCCTTGTTAATGGTCGGCTCCTCAGCATTTCCCTTCTGATCTTCGCATGTTCTGAAGTCACTCATAAGTAAAGTAGATTGAAGTGAGTTACAAAAAGGGACCTTGGGCAGAGGCAGATGTACCCAACCCCCAAACCAAGTTCTCCACTTGTTCAGACTTTCCTTTTGTTTCCTCGGCAGAGCAAGAAGAGAATTTTGAATTCATAATTGTCTCACTCACGGGGCAGACGTGGCACTTCGAAGCGGCTTCTTACGAGGAGAGGGACGCATGGGTCCAAGCAATTGAAAGTCAGATTCTGGCCAGTTTACAGTCGTGTGAGAGCAGCAAAAACAAGGTACCTTCCCAAGCTCCCCTCTGCATTGGTGCTTAGACAAAACATATGCCTTATCAGCTTTTTTTAAAATGTTTTCCACGTCTTATCTGTGGTACTGACAACCCATGGTCATAATAGTTGAATAGAATTCCATTATATTAAATGGATAGTCTGCTTGTGGCTGTTTAAATTTAAACATCGATGTTTTATCTCTAACAACATGCCATTTGGTGTGGTTGCATCCAATATGGAATGAAGCTCTAATTTGGGAGAGGGAAGTGGGGTGGGAAGAAGTAAACCTTTTCTAAGACTTAATGGGAAACGTAATGGATCAATGTACAGTAAAAGTTGATGTTAAACTTAGCATTGAAACTGCAGCATAAGAAAATCACAGCTTTCTTTTGTTAACTTTAATGATTTTGCATGTAACAATCCTGTTAGTGTGGCTTCCATGGTAAATGCTACAAGGATTTTGAATTAGCTTATTAGGTGCATTAAAGACAATAGTCATCAGGACTAAAGCAGCCTTGCCTTTCCACAACACTAATCCACTTTGTGTACTTTTGCTCATGCTTCCAGTGATGAGACCACAGTTTGAGTGCTGTGTGCAGTTTTGGTCCCCCAGCTATAGGAAGGATATTAAGCTGGAAAGGGTGCAGACAAGATTCACAAGGATGTTACTGGGGTTGGTCGACTTAAGCTACATGGATACACTCGGCCTTTCTTGCTGTAGAGCTTAGGAGAGCTGAGAGGCTACCTTATGGAAGTATATCATGAGGGACATAGATAAGGTGAATGGTCACAGTCTTTTTCCCAGGGAAGGGGAGTTTAAACGGTATCGGTTTTAGTTGAGGGCGGAAAGGTTTAAAAGGGACCTATTGGGCAACACAGTGGTGGACGCAGAAAACAATCTGCCAAAAGAAGCATAGAGGCAGATACAAATACAACTGAAAATATATTAATTCAGATAAATGTATAGGAAATGTTTGGAGTAATATCGGCCAAATACAGGAAAGTGAGACTAGTTCTAGTAAACAACTAGACCAGTATAGGCAGGATTTGCCAAAGGGCCTGTTTCCATGCTGTAGATCTCTCTGACTAAAGGTACTTGAGAACGTTTGCAGTGAGTTTAAGTGTAATGGATCGTAGAAGTCGATAATTCATGTGGGTTGTTCAGCAGTAGAGAGCATAGTGATGGTAGAAATTAATTTCAGCATTAATAGAGGACACAGAAAATGAAATATCAGTTATTTCTTGATTGGCTCATGAGAACAGGTCGAGGCCATTCAGCCTTATGGGCCTGGTCTGCTCTTCCCTAAGATCTTGGTTGATTCAGCTACCTGCTGTGACCCTTAGTACCCTGACCTAACAGAAATCTACCAATCACAGTTTTGAAGTCTTCAGTAGATCACAGTATTCAAAGCTTTTGGGGGGAAATTTCTGCAGATTTCTACCTGCCCGTGTGAATAAATGCTTCCTGCCATAATTGCTGAACAATCTAGCCTTAGGTTGTGCTAAAATGCTTCATTCACTCACAAAAAGAGCTTTTACATATTTCTCACGACCTCTTGATTATGATAAACATGTACTCTACTGTAAATCTTCAGTGTTTTGCTTCTTAGTCTGTTCTTGATGAGAGAAGATTTAACAATTTGATAATCACGATTGTGAGGCAAAGGTTTATACATTATTTTCATTTATTGCATAGCTGTCTAATTCTCCTGAATATAGTATACATTTTGAGTGGGCTGCTTCATTAATGGCTCCGTTTCAAGGTGCAGTGCACCATACTTCGAGCTTCTGTTTTCTTTTGTGAATAATTACTAACGGTTCTGGTCAGTCCTTTCTTCAAAGGAGCCGTTGATTTTCAACCAAGTGCTTCCCAGAGGGCAAACAGATGGGGGAAAATTAGACTTAAGTTGCCCCATTGATGGTTCCACTTATCTACTCATTACCCCCGCACCACCACCCCCTTCCCCTTCCCCTTTCCCTTCCCCTTCCCCTTCCCTTACTCATCCATTCTTAACAGGTGGAACTATCTTTGGTGTCAGCAATGAATGTCAATTGATAAGGGGTGTCCTTAGGAGAAGGAGAGGGGAATAATATTGTGCAAACGATCCATAGGAAAGCGGTAGCAAAATGTTTAATAATGCTTCCAAAGGAGCATCAACATTGAATCTGCCTGCTTACATTTATTAATGAGTTTTGTTTACTATCTTATTATTTTCATTTTATAGTCACGATTAACAAGCCAGAATGAAGCCATTGCCCTTCAGTCAATCAGAAACATTCGGGGGAACTCTCATTGCGTGGACTGTGAAGCACTAAGTAAGTGATGAAATGGCATTTCCTCTCAAATACTGCTTCTGTTCTTCATCCCTGTGCCAGTTCTCACCAGACAAGCACGAATTTCTAGGCTAGAACCATTAAATCAGATGGCACAGGAGGTGGCCATGAACTCATCATGCCTCTGCAGCGTCTTTGAAACAGCAATTCAATTAGTCTCACTCCCCCACTCTTTCCCCAAAGACCTACAAATGTTACCTTTTTTTTGTACATTCAAATCCCCATAGAAGGTTATTATCGAACCTGCTTTTACCACCATTTCAAGCCGCATATTCCAGATAGTTACAAACCATCGACTTGAAAGAAAAGTCTCCTCATCTCCCCCCTGACCTTTTCGCCAATTACCTTAAATCTGTGCTTGTGCTACTGGCCCTTCTGGTTGTGGAGATAGTTTCTTCCTTTTTGCAGTCAAAGTCCCTCATAAATCCCTCTATTAAATCTCCCATTAACCTTTTCTGTATTTCAGAGAAGAACCCCAGCTTTCCTTCTTCCTCCATATCCATGATTGCATTCCTGTAAACTTTCAGATCGTTCCCGATCCTGAGAATCAGTCCCATGTGCGTCCACCAAGCATGTAAATCTGAACAGCAACCCATGGTCAGTTCTGTTGGGGATTATATTCAGGCAGAATGCCCTTCATTTAATGCCTAACCTAGGAATAACCTAGGCCCAAAAGTTGACTTAAGCACAAAAGACCAGACAGAGGTGAAAGAATGTTTCCAGTTGGACCTTAGCGATGCATTTATTGTCACTATACCGCAGGAACTTTCATAAGGGTCATCGGGCCTAGTGTTCAAACACAAAAGCTTTATAACAGAGGAATGCCAAAAGTGGATAAATTGATTGAGGGGACAATATATCCAATGATGAGCGATGATAGATCAGAAACGTTTAATTTACTGTTTTGATGATTTCAGATCCGGACTGGGCCAGTTTGAACCTTGGAGCCCTCATTTGCATTGAATGCTCAGGTATTCATCGCAATCTCGGCACCCACCTGTCACGTGTCCGCTCTCTCGATCTTGACGATTGGCCCGTGGAACTGATCCGAGTGATGTCGTCTATTGGGAATGAAATGGCGAATGGCATCTGGGAAGGAAGCGCACAGGGACGCAACAAACCCTCGCCGGATTCCACAAGGTAAAACATGTTGCTCTTCATTGAGGTCATTGCTGGAACCCTCCTCTGGGAGACGGCTGTTTCACTCTTTTAATTTTACAGTCTCTCCCATCACCAGTACTTTGTTACTTCAAGCATTTGGAAAAAGCTCTTAAGTTTTATCACCTGATCACATTGTCTGGTTTAGTGGCTTGATGCTGATGGTTGTTTGCTGAAACTTCCATGAAATGCCAAGTAAGTGCAAAGTAGGCTGTTACGGTACAGACTACTGGTCTGTTGGTCAGGGGAGAAAGGATGGCTTACTACAGCAGGATTGTGGTCAAATTGACTAAAATATTTGTCTAGATTTGAGACTGGAATATGTCCAATTGATTTAAGTGCAATCTATTTCCAACAGAAGAATGCAGACAGATGAACTGAGTGTGTTATTATACAGTGCCCTACATAAGGTTTGGGACAAAGACCCATCATTTATGTATTTGCCTCTGTACTCCAGAATTTGAGATTTATAATAGAACAAATCACATGTGGTTAAAGTGCACATTGTCAGACTTTATTAAAATACATTTTTATACAATTTGGTTTCACCATGTAGAAATTACAGCTGTGCTTATACATAGTCCCCCCAACATAATGTTAGGGACACATGGCTTCACTGGCGTTTGTAATTGTGTTTAATTGCCTCCTTAATGCAGGTATAAGAGAGCACCTAGTCTTTCTTCCAGTCTTTCCATCACTGGAAACTTTTATTGCTGTTTATCAACATGAGGACCAAAGTTGTGCCAATGAAAGACAAAGAAGCCATTATGAGACTGCGAAACAAGAATAGAACAGTTATAGACATAAATCAAACCTTCGGCTTTCCAAAATCAAGCAACGAATGAGTTTTTCAAAGCTAAAAAATGGTCAATTCTTGAGTGGCCAAGTCAATCACCCGATCCGAACCCAATTGAGCATGCCATTTATATGCTGAAGAGAAAACTGAAGGGGACTAGCCCCCAAAACAAGCATAGCTAAAGGTGGCTGCAATACAGGCCTGGCAGAGCATCACCAGAGAAGACACCCAGCAACTGGTGATGTCCATGAATCGTAGGCTTCAAGCAGTCATTGCATGCAAAGGACATGCAACAAAATACTAAACATGACCACTTTCATTTACATGACATTGCTGTGTCTCAAACATTAGAGTGCTCTGAAATCGGGGGACTATGTATAAACACTGCTATAATTTCTACATGGCGAAACCAAAATTGCGCTGTACCTATTGTTTCACAAATATAGCAGGCTAAATAAGGAGGAACCACTGATCCATTGTATTCCACATCTCCCTAGCCACCTCGTTGCAGCCTTGCACTTTTTTAAATTTGCAGTTGTGAGTGATTTAAGTAAAATCTATTACCAATAAAATGATGCTGAAAGATTAACTGTGTGTTTTAATATACCTGTTGGGGAAAAGTTTGGTTTATGTTTCATCTTAGTTTTTATGAGGGGACAGTTAAGCTTCACAAATCTAGCAGGATAGGCAGATAAGGAGGGACAATTACAAGTAATTGTCTGCAACTAATTGAGGCTGGGAATCATATCTTGTTCCTGATAGCTGAATTGAAATCTGCTCCCATGCCAATTTCAGTGCAAGATTTGGAGGAGGTTAAGCAAGTGAGCTATCGTGGGCTTACCCAATCTTCAGGATCTTGTCTAGTGTGTCTTATGAGAGAAAGAGATGGAAATTTTGGCTTTCTGCCGTCATGTTTAATATCATTGTCTTTATGAATTCTAAATGGTTTTTTTGTACAATGTTTAATAAACTAGTTATTGTGACACCTCCTGAGTTTGGTGACTGCTGGTCTGATATTTGAGCACTTTGTAAGGAACAGGATTGATGGAGGAGTTTATTACGCTCAATCGCTTAGTGATACAAAACAGCAACAATGAAACTTGTGACTGCTTGTAATTACCATTTCATGTGGATTTCTGAGAATGTCAATCTTCTACACTTACCTTCCTGGAAATGTTTGCTCTCAGATAGTTCGCCATCTTCTATCCACAGAGAAAACACCATCCCAAAATTTCAATTTGTGACCATGCCAATGAGTTTTATGTCTGTATGAATTCACTTTTTTGGGGGGGAAATTCACCTCCCTTGTCAGCGGGTTTGATAACCCCAGTCTGGGTTGTTACGGAGTGAGTCGATGGCAGTACGTTCGGGGGTGGAGAGATTGGAGTGAGACAGGGGAGTGGAGAAGTCGAGGCGGTTGATGTCCCGACGGCAGTTCTGGATAAATAGTTCTAGAGCCGGAAAAAAAAAAAAAAAACCCCCCCCCCCCCCCAAAAAAAAAAAAAAAAAAAAAAAGGGCTACAAATTAAATGAGGGGGGGTCTAAGTGGAGGGGGTACGTGTAACAGCTTACAATGGTTTGTTCCCTTTATCATCGATACTTTTTTGCATATCTTTCATTCATTGTTCTTTGTCTCTCCACCTCACCGTCTATATCTCTCGTTTCCCTGATCCCTGACCAGTCTGAAGAAGGGTCTCGACCCGAAACGTCGCCTATCTCCTTCGCTCCTTAGATGCTGCTGCACCCGCTGAGTTTCTCCAGTCTTTTGTGTACCCTCACCTTGCTCTTTGCAAGGTGGCTGCTCCATTTTCTACAGGTGTTGATTAAACCTCAGAATGTGTAATAATTGTAAGATGCATTGGAAGGAACGACTGTTAAACAGGTTTCTTTCCTTCTACAGCATCTTCCTTATCATGCACGTGTCTCATTGAATGACAATTCTACTGGCTTCAAGTTTTCCCTGTGCTTATTCCTGTGTGTTTGGAGACCGAATATGGGAAGGGGTCAGGGAGAAGAATATCGCAGATAAATCCTGAAAACTTCCCTCCTCTAATATTCACACTCGACGTTGGTTGATTTTATTGTATTTCCGCATCAGCAAAGTAACATGAAGTTCAACCGCTGCACCTCACCTTCTGCTTTCAGCAGTTTATGCAACCTGTCACAGACCTTCATGGCAGCTTGCCATAGTTCGATGTTAATCAGTAAGCTTTCGTACTGATTACACCCACCGCAGAATAAAAAATGAAGTTTGACATTAGGGCCAAGCCATTTAACTGTGGCGTCAGGAATGTAACTGCAGTCAGTAATGTGAGAGCGCAACCACAGTGCAGTTTGGGAGTAAATTCCAGAATTTGAACCACTATTTTGATCGAGAGGCGATAAAGGAACCGCATAACATTTCCAAGCAAGGATGACAGGAAAACTTAAAGGCAACAGTGTATCCATTGCAGCTGTTGCTCCTGTCTTTCTAGATGGTGGAGGTGGTGGGTTATGGGAAGTGATGGATCTAGCGCTGTCTAGATTATGATATGTTCCCATGACCTTCCACTTCATGCCCCTCCCTGCTCACTGCCATTAATCAGTTAATGTCACCAGTAAATGGCGTTAATAGTTCCCTGCAATTATCTGCAACCTTCGGAGTGTGGCTGAAACTTCCTCAAAGTAACTAATCGAAGCTGGCGTCTGCTGAAAAACTATTGACTTCCCACTTTTAACACAGGCCCATTACTTCTCTGCTGTGCCTTTTTTTGCAAATTTTTCTTTTTTTTTCTCCTTTATCTGCCTATGTTCAATACTGTGCTTTGCTTATTGAGAGTTGATGAGAGCTGGGATCAAATTTGATCAATACTACCAAAATTAACATGAGCGTGTTCCAGAATGTATTTATTTAAAGCTCTAGTAATTTTCCCTGACAGTTCAGCTCCTGTTTTTGGAGCATTGGATATGTATTACATTGGCTAATCCAACAATTAGGTAGGGAGAAGAAATGTCAATAACAAAGTAATTAACTGTTGGTTAAAGGAGACACTAAGTCCTAGATCCTGTGTTGTAAATGTTGTGGAAACCATAATAATGGATAAGTAATGTGAATGCTCAGTGGAAAAGCTAACAAATCTGGATGCTGGGGTGTGAGTTAGTGATGGTACACAGACCACAACAGCTCCAATGACCACAATCTGTCTACAGTGTATTCCAGTATCTTACACAGCTAAATCTCCACCTACCCTGAACCCCGACTCCCCTTTCTCTTATCTGCCTCCAGTGCTCCCCCCCCCCCCCCCCCCCATCCTCTTTCTGGGCTTGTATCTTAAAATCCCGCTCTCAGCTCTTCTCCAATACTCACCTCACCTCCGTGCATCAACACGTTAGTCAAAATGAATTTTAGAGGGGATTGGAATTGTTATGGAATTTTGGTAAACATAAGGATTTGTAGTGTTGGAGCCAACAGTAGTCATTGGTTGCAGTAACTCCAAGAGTAATGGAGGAAAGAGGGACAGGGAGCTGCGGGTATCACTGTGGTCTCCAACATCGCACAGCATTCAGCATGTCAGAGAAGACCATCTCTGTGGTCATTTTATTCCTAAAGTGTGAAATAGTAAAAACATGGTAACTCTGGAGGGTAGCATTTGTGTTTAAGAGCAGCCAATCCTCTGATAGCAGGAGATGTTAAAGAACACATTGATGCTAGCAGCCAGGGGGGAATGTTAAAGGTGACACTGTAATACCAGTGTGCGATGTTAAAGGTGACAGTGATACCAGCAGCCAGCGAGGTTGTTAACAGAGACAAATCAGTGGGGCTCTGTGTGATGTTAAATAAACCTGTTATTTTGGATGTGACACTAAAGGAAGAGAAGAACTCAAGGTGTTATTATGTGGGGTTTAATGCAGGCATTAACTGTAAGACTTGTTGTGATGTTAATGATGACCATAAATCCAGTGGCCAGTGGTTTGTTTATTCCGTCATTAAATGCTGGCATTAGCAATAATTACATATTCAGGGCAGTGAAGATGTTGCAAACCTCTTAAGTGCCTGCCAACTGTAGTAAGTGTGCTGGTTTCTGTGTCGCTGACCAAGCAACAGCGAAGGAATGGTTTATTACCGTGTTGACTTGGTTGTCTTGATATGTCATGACGACATGCTTCTTGTAGGATAACGTGCAAATGGAGCTGCCCTCCTGACCTCTTTCAGTTGGTTAAGATTTTGCTTTGGGAAAACAGTGTCAAAGAAGTCTAGATGATTGTCTAGGTGATTGCTGCCTTGTATTCTGTGGGTGCGAGCTTCACTCTCAGGAGGGAGTGAATGTTCAGGAGGTGGATCGGTAGCAATCAAGCAGATTATGCTCATTGAGGCAAACTGTGCAAGTATTGTCAGAGCTGTGCTCAGCCAAGCCGCACATGGAAAGTAGTCCATTGTAATCTTGATTTATGCCTTGTAGATGGTGGACAAACTGTGAGGAATCAGACATTGAATCAGCCAGCACAGGATGCTCAGTGTCCAGTCTCAGGATTTATTCAGAAACAAAGAACTGCAGATGCTGGTTTATACCAAAGATAGACACAAAGTGCTGGAGTTACTCAGTAGATCAGGCAGCATCTCAAGAGGATGGATGACGTTTCGCGACAGGACCTTCAGACTCAAAGTACAACTGGTGAGGCGAAAAGCTGGAGGCAAGAAAAGACCGATCACGGCCAGCCACAAATGACCTCTGGCAGGCCGTTTCCTAATCAGGTCCATTGTTGGCTCGGGAAGGTGTGGTGGCAAGAGCAACAACAAGGAGAACTGTTGAACTGGTAAAACAACTCGGGAAGAAGATCGGGGGGAGGGGAGGGTAGTATGAGATGAAGTTACTTAAAGTTAGAGAATTCAATGCTCATACCGCTGGGTTGTCAGCTACCCAAGCGAAATATGAGATTAGAGAAGGTACATGTGAACTTCTGAAAGGACTGTCGTGGTCGATGGATGGAGTCAGGGGAGGAATCCCACCACTAAACACAACATCCCATCGCCACTCCGACAGTCCTTTTAGGTTCGACAGAGGTTCACATGCACCTCTAACCTCATCTACTACATCCACTGTTCTCAACGTGTTCTGTACTGACCAAACATAGACTCATCAACCGTTTTGCTGAACACTTATGCTCGTTCCGCCTATGCCCACGTGATGTCCCAGTCGCCAACCATTTCAACTCTCCTTCCTATTCCCATACTGACCTTTCTGTCCTGGGCCTCCTCCATTGCCAGAGTGAGGGTCATACACAAACTGCAGGAACAGTACCACATGTAACTGCCTCTTAATGTTGACCACGTCAAGTGAACTAAAGTGGCTGATGGTCATCCTCTGTGATGGGAGGAACTCACGGAGATGCTGAGATGGAGTACCCACTCAGCACCTCTGACTGACCCTGTTCACAGATGGGAAGTCTTGTCTTTTCCTCTCTGGGGCTGCACTCGCCCCTGCTGAGGATGTGGATGCTAAGTGAGACAGCAGCTCCAACCGTTTGTGAGTGTTAAAGGAGCCAATAATTTTAGGTTGAGGCGCAAGAGATTGCAGATGCTAGAATCTGGAACAAATGAGCTCTACTGGAGGAACTCAGTGGAAGAAAAAGGACTGTTGGCATTTCGGGTGTAGACCCTTCAACTGGACTCAGTTATTCTCTCCACAGTAATTTTAGGGACCAGGATATGATATAAGAGGGGAGACCTTCAGAGATCAGTGCTACATGAGGCAATAACTCATGGGGTTACTGTTCTGTGTGCTGTTCAGTCAAGTCATACCATCTATGAGTCCAATCAAAACAGACATGAGTACAACAGGTAGTTTAAATATAGAAAACAACGAAAGTGCGGTATATAGTGTTACATTTACAAAAATATGTGCAGATTGTAAAAAAGTGCAAGTGTCGCAACGAGATTGGGAGATCGGGAATACATTCTTATCATATGAGTGGTTCGTTCAAAATTCTGATAACATCGGAAAGAAGCTGTACTTGAATCTGGTGGTGTATGCCTTCAGAATGATTTGGGTGTGAATGGTCCTTGATTCTGTTGCCTGCTTTCCTGTGGCACCGTGTAGTGTAAATGGAGTCCCGGATTAAAGTGTTATTTTCAAGGAATCAAACTACAGGGGGCAGTATTTGAGATATTGTCTCTAGAGGTTTCTATGTTAACAATAATAACTCTGGAGTCATTAGCGATGTCAAAGAACATTGTAAGCTCTGGACATCTGTGCGTAGGGTCTGGAATTCTAAAGGACAACTGGTGAAATTTAAGGGGTCACTAACTTTCAAGCTGTTACACTAATGAGGTTTGGGTGTTGAAGGAGGCAGTGCTGCTCATGTTTCGTTTGTCACGTTAAAGGAGAAAGGACACAGGGAATTTTATATAGACAGTAAATGAACTCTGGGTTCAATGATGTACAAGAAACACCAAATCTGGGCTCTGTCAGAATTAATCGTGGCACAAACTGTCAGGGTTAGGGTCTGACATCAAAGCGGACAGACACTGTTGATGAGGTGGTTATGGTAAACAAATGAGGAAGTCTCTGGGTCATTCTGTTAAAAGTGATAAGAATTTGGGAGTCATTACGACAAAGATGAGGGTAACTTGAATTGGTAAAGTGGCTGGGAGATTCTTGGTAAGAATCATAGTCACACAGCAAAGAAAAAGACTCTTTGGCCCAACTTGTCCATCCAACCAAGATGTTTGTCCACGTTAGTCCCATTTGTCTGTGTTTAGTCTATATCTCTCTGAACTTTTTTTACCCATGTTCCTGTTCAAAAGTGTTTTAAATAAAAGCTTTCTCTAGCAGCTTGTTCCATTAAACCAGTGTGAAAAAGTTGCCCCTCGGGTCCCATTTAAAATCTTTTCTATAAGGTCCCTTTTAAAATCTTTCAAACATATGCCCTCTAGTTTTAAACACCCCTACACTGGGAAAGGACTGTGACCATCCAGCTTATCTACACTCCTCAAGTTTTTATATGCCTATATAAGATCATCTCTCAGTCCCTTACACTCCAGGGAAAAAATTCCCTGCTGATTCGGACTCTCTTTATAACTCAAGCCCTCCAGTCCAGGTAACATCCTCATGAATCTTTTCTGTACCCTTAATGGCATCCTTATAGCCGGGTGACCAGTAATGTGCTCAATACTTCAATTGGGATCTCACCAAGACTTGTACAGTTTCAACCTGAAGTTCCAACTGCTGTGCTCATTGCCCTGTCTAATGAAGGAAAAACATCTTCACCACCCTGTCTACTTCTGTCACCATTTTCAGGAAACCATATATTTGTACTCATTGGTCTTCCCGTTCTACAACACTCGCCAGGACCAGTCATTTACTGTGCAGTGCTGCCCTGATTTAACTTGCCAAAATGCAACACCTCGCATTTGTCCATCTGATGATATTGGTGCTTATTTTTAAAATATTTGTAGGTATCATAGAACTGATGTGAACCCATGGCCCAAAATAATAGGATTAAATCAAAGCATGGAGCAAATGGTTAGCTTTACTCAATGATTGACAGCATCCGATCAAGCCACTCCTTTTGCTCGATGGACCTGAATATTCCACATTTGTAGTTAATGCAGGAGTGGAAGTCATGGCTTAAGGTGTGCAGGTGGTGGAACTAGCATGTGTAGGAAGTAACTGCAGACGCTGGTTTAAACTGAACATAGATACAAAATAGCTGGAGTAACTCAGCGAGTCAGACAGCAACTCTGGACAAAATGAATAGGTGAAGTTTTGTGTCGAAGAAGGATCTCGACCAGAAACAACACCTATTTCTTTTCTCCAGAGATGCTGTCTGACCTGCTGAGTTACTCCAGCTTTTTGTGTCTATCTTTGGTGGAAACTAGTATGCGTGCTGTACTGTGCTGTGATGTTTGATACTCAGTGCATTTCTAACACCCACAGAGCAAAAGGGAATCATCAAAGGCGCTTCATCATGTGAAAATAGTGTACGTAACAATATTTCAGTAATTTGAAAAATTGCAAAATTCATCAAAAGCCTTGGTTATCATCTTCAAATTAAAATGCATATAATTCCGGAGTGCTGGTGACAATGGAAGACTGCACACAGGAATTAATTGTCCCGGCAGCGTGAGAGAGTCCAATTACCACATCAGCAATAAAAAAAACCTGGGAATCTGATATTAAAACAGAAGTACACAGCAGGTCAGCATCTGGACAGAGACAGATTGAATGTTTTCACTTTATCCTGGGAGAGATCCCTTTACTTCTTCTAGTAAAAATATACTTTTAGTCGACACTCATCTCTCCGACAGATGCTCCCAGATATGCTATGTTTGCTGAAAGTCTTCACTTGTTTTGATTTTGTTTGCTCTCCACAATAAGGTATCTAGATTAACATCCAGGAATTCAGGCTGTTGAGCAAAAGTACGAAAGGAGCCTGTGCACCTTCCAGGATCCCGTCCTGTCATAGCATCATACAGGCCCTTCAAACCACAGAATATATCCTGCCATCAACCACTCATTTTTACACTAATCCTACCATAACCCATTTTATTCTCACCATATTCTCATTAACTCCCACTAAATTCCTCTGCCCCCCCACACACGCGGGTCAATTTATACTGGCCAATTAACCCGTATGTCTTTGAGATATGGGAGGGAACCGGAGCCCGTGGATGAAACCCACACAGGCACAGGGAGAACATGCAAACTCTACACAGATAGCAGCCGAGGCCGGGATTGAACTTTAGGTGCTGGAGCTGTGAGGCAATGGTTCACCCAAACCGCTGTGCTGCAAGGAGGTGGTTTTAAGGAATTTCTTAAAGGAGGGGAGGGAGATGGCGAGGTTAATCAGTACAGTGGCTTACTCCTTGGAAACTGGAAGTGATGACCACAAGTGGTGGCGCAATGGAAATTAGAGTTAGACAAACAGGCTGAATATTTTAAAGTATTGTGGGGCTGGAGGAGGTTATAGTGGACGGAGCATGGAAGTCACAGAGGGATAGGAATTCAAGGCTCAGAATTTAAACATAAAGCTGTTTTCAGTAAACTTCTGGGAGGTGGAGGGGGCTGGGTGCTAATAAGATTAAAAACAAAGACTCCTTCCTTCAAAAGCATTTGAAACATTTACGTCTCCAGAATATGTCACAATATAATTTCAAGATTTAAATAGGTGCTCTGGTGAAGGAAAGAAGACTGGTGACCCTCTGCAGTTGGCTGACCAGGACCTCATCTGTATTTGGATGGCATCTGCTCCCCACATGTCACTTCCCTCATTAACAGGCAATTGAATTAATTAAATGTCACTCAGAAACCCGCATAACAAGCTACTGGCAGGGTCCAAATTAGTACTGATAATCAGGGACGATTTCCCTATTACAATTTTAAGTAGCGAGCAGCTTCAGATGTTTATTCTTCTGTTAAGCTCCTGCGCAGGCTTTGTTTATTCCCCCCCCCTCTCCCTATATTTACCTAGCCCCAGGTTTATGTGGAAAACAGAGGTTATTTTACCTATTTAATTTTCTTTGAGCAGGAAGCATGGCCAGTTGGTACACCGCACAGGCATACTGCTTGTGAATGCAGAGGCCCTTTTGTAGCCGAGCTCGCTGATAAATTAAAAGCCCCCTCGTGGTCTCTCAAGTGAGTAATAGAGGCAGAAATTTCATTTTGCAACTGGCTGATTTAATGATCCAAAGGGTAATTAATGGCCTGATTATCTTAATGTTAAATATGTCCGGCAGCAATTACAGTGACCTCCTGCTTGTCAAGGTCCAGCATCGGCTCTTCTTTCAATTAAGTTCTCCCAGGCTTAATGGTATGAATAAACTCCTCCAATTTTATCATTCCTGCACTTGGATATTTAAGCTAGTAAGGCTTGACTTTATTTTTTAATCAACCCTCTTCTACTTGAGTGATCAGAGTAACGACAATTATTATGGGGCAATTTTGCCTTTTTTTTCTATGCTAATGCTTGGAGGGGGAATTATCCTGACCATCGCAGCTTGCTATCCTGCTTCTGCGATCACTTGTCTCTCTCTGTATTAATTATCACATGAACATTACTGTTTTTTTCATTTGACAGATTTAATTAATTGGCATGAGCACACAAAAATGACAGGGCCTCTAATTGTAACTCACCATAAATTACCGTCATTTCTTGTCAGTGGGCATGGTTCAGTCTTCGTAATTTGTTGGTGTTTTCCATTTTGAATTTTTACGTTCTCTCTGGGATTGTGTGCAGTCCCTCTGTATGGAACCTTTTCAGTAGTGAAACTATTCTGGAATAAAGCAGAAAATTGCATTGATGCAGTGCCTCTCGCAACCTCTGGACACACCAACACATTTTACAGTCAATTACGTTTTTGTTTAAAATGTAATCACTGTTGAAATGGAGGAAGCATAACAACCAATTTGTGCACAGCAAGGTCCCATCAATAGTAATGTGATAATGACCAGATAATTTGTTTTTTGCAACATTAGTTGAGGGACAGGGCCGGCCTTAAGCCAATTGGACCACTTTCTCCCAATTGGGCCCCACGCCAGAGTAATCTACTCTCAACTCGGGTAGATCTACCCGGGTGGAAGGGGGAAGAGAGGGGTGGAGAGAGTAGGGGAGGGGGAAGAAAGGGGTAGATGGGGAGGGGGGTGTGTGGGGTGAATGGAGAAAGGGGAGGGGGGAGGTGGGCCGTTCCCTCCAGTCGCCGTGCTTCACGCACACAGCTCCCCCCCTCTCTCTCCCCGGGGAGACGCAGTAAACAATACAGAGTGGGCTGGGCGTTTGAACCCTCCCCAACAACACCAACAAATACCAGGCCATAATCTCACAGAGCATTGCTGATTTTATCGCCTCAGGTTGTCTGCCCTCTAAAGCCTCCAATCTTATCGTTCCCCAGACCCGCACGGCCCGGCTTTATCTGCTCCCCAAAATCCATAAACATAACTGACCTGGCAGATCTATTGTTTCTGCCTGCTCCTGTCCCACTGAAATGATTTCCACTTACCTCGACTCTATCCTATCCCCCCCGATTAAATCTCTCCCGACCTATGTCCAAGATACCTCACAAGCCCTTCGTCTCTTTAATGACCCGCTTTCCGTCCCCTCTCCATCATCTTTACTCTGGATGTTCAGTCACTCCATACCTCCGTAAAGCCCTTTGTTTCTTTCTCAACCACACAACCCGCCAAATTAATAGAAACATAGAAACATAGAAAATAGGTGCAGGAGTAGGCCATTCAGCCACAAACCCACTGACTCCCAGAACTATCTTGACTACACTTCTTCCCACCCTGCTTCCTGCAAAGACTCCATCCCCTACTCCCAATTCCTCCGTCTGCGCCGCATCTGTGCCCAAGATGAGGTGTTCCATACCAGGACATCTGAGATGTCCTCATTCTTTAGGGAATGGGGGTTCCCCTCTTCCTTCATAGATGAGGCCCTCACACGTGTCTCCTCGGTACCCGCAGCTCCCCCTCCCCTAGTCGCATCAGGAACAGAGTCCACCTAGTCCTTACCTTTCACCCCATCAGCTGATGCATACAACACATAATTCTCCATTTTTGCCACCTCCTCTGGGATCCCAACACTGGTCACATCGTCCCACCTCCACTTCTTTCCGCCTTCTGCAGAGACCATTCCCTCCGCAACACATAGAAACATAGAAAATAGGTGCAGGAGGCCATTCGGCCCTTCGAACCAGCACCGCCATTCATTGTGATCATTGCTGATCGTCCGCTATCAATAACCCGTGCCTGCCTTCTCCCCATATCCCTTGACTCCACTAGACCCTAGAGCTCTATCCAACTCTCTCTTAAATCCATCCAGTGATTTGGTCTCCACTGCCCTCTGTGGAAGGGAATTCCATAAATTCACAACTCTCTGGGTAAAAAAGTTTTTTCTCACCTCAGTCTTAAATGACCTCCCCTTTATTCTAAGTGTGGCCCCTGGTTCTGGACTCACCCAACATTGGGAACATTTTTCCTGCATCTAGCTTGTCCAGTCCTTTTATAATGTTATATGTTTCTATAAGATCCCCCCTCATCCTTCGAAACTCCCTGGTTAACTCACCCCTTCCCACCCAAACCACCCCCTCCCCGGGTACCTTCTCCTGCAAATGCAGGAGATGCAACACCTGTCCCTATACCCCCTCCCTCGACTCTGCCCAGGGAACCTGACAGTCCATTCAGGTTAGGCAGAGGTTCACTTGCACCGCCCCCAACCTCATCTACAGTATCTGTTGTTCAAGATGTGGACTCTTATACATCGGCGAGACCGTACGTAGACTGGGCGATCGTTTCGCTAAACACTTCCGCCTGGACCTACCTGATCTCCTGGTTACTAAACACTTTAATTCCCCTTCCCATTCCCACACTGACCTTTTTGTCCTAGGCCTCCTCCATTGTCAGAGTGAGGCTAAACGTAAATTGGAGAAACAGCATCCCATATTTCGCTTGGGCAGAAATATTGATTTCTTTAAGTTCAAGAAACCCCTGCATCCCCTCTCTCTCCATCCCTCCCCCACCCTAGTCACACCGGCTTTTTGTTCTCACCTAGCAAACAGCTAGCAATGGCCTGTTTCCTTTATTATTGTTAATTTTTTGCATATCTTTCATTCATTTGTTCTATATCTTTCTACACCATCGTCTATATCTCTCGTTTCCCTTTCCCGTAACTTTCAGGCTGAAGTAGGGTCTGACCCAAAACGTCACCCATTCCTTCTCTCCAGAGATGCTGCCTGTCCCGCTGAGTTACTCCAGATTTTTGTGTCTATCGTCGGTTTAAACCAGCATCTGCAGTTCCTTCCTATAAACTTCCCAGGGAGGATGTTGGATCCATTACGGTTCAGGCGCAATTCACCTTGCTGGTACAGGTCCAACCTACCCCAAAATGGTCCCAGTGATCCAAAAAGTCAAAACTTTCCCTCATGCACGCATTCATCTGACCTAACATTCTATCCTCTACTCAGAATCACATGGTAGTGGGAGTAATCCAGAGATTACAACCTTGGAGAGCCTGCTCGTTAATCGACTACCTAACTCCCTAAATTTTCACAGCACCATATCCCTTCTTCTACCCACATGTGCCACTGTCTGCACAGCTGTTGCTTGCAGTGTTTAGTTAAAAACTTTAAGTGCTATCCAAGCAGAGAATACCATACATGAGTACAGTAGGTAGTGCAAATGAGAAAAATAAAAAGAGTGCATAATAAAGTATTGCCTGAAGATAGCTGGACATTTTTCCATCTTAATCCTGTCAGTGCAGAACCAATCCATGAAACTCTGTCTCCATTAACGTGTGGTGAGTGGAAACCACCATTTGTACCAAAACAAGTATGATTTTAAGACTTAGTAGTAAAAGGTCCAGAATCTCTACTGATGCTTAGTGAGAATTAATGGGTCTTAATTAAGCATAGTTCATAGGTCAGTGCTATCTAGATTATTGTCCTGGTTCTCTGTTATATAGATAGAACTGTGATTCAGTGAATAAAATTGTTCTACTTTAACTGAATAAGATTGGAAACCAAAGTGACTGACCTGCAACATCTGCAATAGATTCTGATGCCTAACATATCCCAATAATAGTCAAGAATCTCGGAACTCCACTTCAAACTATATTGTGAGAATTGTGTTAATTTGTTTGTGAGCCAATTCTTCCACTGGATGATTTGATAAAGAAACAGGTAAAGAGCAGCAGAGTTTGAAAGTGAGCCTTTATTGTTAGATTAACTCACAGAAGTCAGCAAAGCAATGTGTGTTTGGCATTAAGACTGAAGATACTTATTTAGGCATTTAAAACATTTAAGCTTTGTTATTTTTATGCACACAAATTTTCCTAATCTGTTCAGAAAGTTGAGTTAGAAGATTTAATTTAAAGAAAGGACTTTCATTTATTTCATGCCCTTCATTACTTCAGGGCTTCCCGAAGCATCTTCCAGCCAATTTCGAGGTGTAGTCATTATTGTAATCATAGAACCACAGAATAATGCAACTCAGAGGAAGACCACATGGCCTGTAAAGTTGGTGTTAGATCTTTTAGTTCAGTTTGTCCCTCTCCCTGTTCCCCTCTCCCCCTCCCTGAATTCCTGCAATACTTTCTCCTTTGGGTATTTATCCAATTTCCTTTAGAAATCTATTATTACATCTCTATCCAACGCTGTAACAGGACATGCATTCCAAATCCTAACCACTCTGCTTTAGATGACTGATTCTGACCAACACCTTAAATCTGTGCATTCTGGTTTTCAAAGCGTTTAGCTCTGGAAATATTTTTTTGTTATACACTCCAACTCCCTTTATGATTTTAAACACCTCTATCAAATCACTCTCTGTGCTCACCCGGGAACCCAGCACCTACTCTGCCATAGTCATAGATGCAGCATGGAAACAATCCCTTCAGACCACTGAGTTCATGCCGATCATCAATTACCTATTTACGCTAATCCTATTAAAAATCCTATGTTTTATTTTCCCACATTTTCATCCGCATGAAATTGCAGAGAGTTGTCGCAGATCCTTCCGTTTGTACCTCAGACCATCACACAAATCAACCTCTCTTCCATGGACTGCATCTACACTTCACGCTGCCTTGGAAAGACCACCAGAGTAATCAAGGACCAATCACCCCGATCACTCCCTCTTCCGTCAGGCAAATGGTACAGAAGCCTCAAAAAACAGATACCTCCAGAAAGGGGCTAAGAGGGGTAGATAAATCAGCCATGGTTGAATGGCGGAGTAGATATGATGGACCTAATTCTGCTCCTATCATTTATGAAGATTCAGGGGCAATTTCTTCCAGCTGTTATTAGGCAACTGAACCGTCCTCTCACCAGCTAGAATATGGTCCTAACCTCATCTACCTCATTGGAGACCTTTGAACTATCTTTACCGGACTTTATCTGACTTTAAATTGTACTAAATGTTACACCATTTATCCTGTATCTGTATATTGTGGATTGTAATCATGAATAGTCTTTTCATTGACTGAATCGCATGCAACAATATGCTTTTCACTGTACCTCAGTACATATGACAATAACAAACTTCAACTAAATTAAAATTCAACTCCTAGATTCTACCACTCACCTGTGATATAGGAACAATTTACAGCAGCCAATTAAGCTATCAACCTGCATGTCATTATGATGTGTGAGGAAACCAGAGCATCTGTAGTCGCAACAGAATATGCAAACATCACACAGGCAACATCTGAGGCCTGGTCACCGGCACGATGAGCTCTCTACCAGCTGCACCACTGTGCTATCCAACAGCATGCATCAAGATCCCAATGAAGGTTAATTTGACTGATATCAGGTAAACTATTTGAGAGATCTAGGCTGAGTGATAGGTGTTGGTCAAATGTGAAAACTCTTCTGATTCTCATTAGAACACCGCCATGGAATTGTTTGCATAAACTGAGAGGATAGAAGTCTTACGTTTAACATCATATATGAGAAGCGGTGCAGATGTCCGTTGTGTTCTATCCCATAGTATTAAGACGAGCAGAGGCAAAATTTGTAGCATGCAGACAGTCATCGTGTGAAGTCACTCTATCTTGTGTCCATTTCCCAAGTCACAGATCCTTCCATTGGTACCTGTTTGCTGAAACCAAATTCAGATTAAAGGAATAAATCATAATGGTCTGCACTCCCAAGATACAATGTTTGAATATTGTATCTTTTCAGGTTATATTTTAGAAAGGCACTGTCAGGGGTTTAAAAATTAACTTTAGGTAGCAATCCTGTTGAAAACCCCATTGTTTCTTGAGCTCTTTGTTTTGAAGATCATATATTATTTGATTTTAAATTAACTGCATTATAGATTATTGCAAAACAATGAATGCATTGTTCTCAGGCTTTATTTTCCTTTGTTAAACTTAAAGAGGGTTAGCATTCATGAAATTACTTGATAAATTGGCAAAAAATAGTTGTGTGTTTGCTCTTTACAAATGCTGTTTCTTTGTAACTATTGTAAAAAAAAATCAAATGCGTCATCTAGACCGTTAATGAAGGAGAGAATTGGCAGAGAAATGAGCAATATTTTTAGTATGGTTTGAGCTTGCCCCTCTCCCCTCCCCCCGTCTTGGAGAGATTTATAATGCACGGTAGCATCCTGGACCTCGGATCTTTACCCCAGGGCATGTTATTTATTGCCTTGTGCTTTGTTACCCAAGATATTTTGTGCTTGCATTAAGTATTAGTTGATGGAAGTTGCACTAAACGCAGAGAGTTTTTTTGCAACTATGACTGTTGTTTTGGAGTGGTGGCAAAACAAAAGCAATTTCTTTAACACACATGAGTATCTCCAAGAAAAGAGGAAGTCACAAAGTGAGTTGCAAGAGAATCAGAGAAAGTATTAGGGAAGAAGTATTGGAGAAGAGAGAAATGAGTGAATGAGGTTTCAAAAAGATAATAACAGGAAAATAGCTTCTGAGAAGAACACAAGAAGAGTTGAAAAGGGAATTTGTAGAGGGTCAGAGGGAACTGCAGGCCAGGAGGAAGTTCTGCAAGAGGAGAGGGGGTGGGGCTGTAAAGAGGAATGTAGGAAGTGTTGGGGGTACACAAAAGGCTGGAGAAACTCAGTGGGTGCAGCAGCATCTAAGGAGCGAAGGAGATAGGCGACGTTTCGGGTCGAGACCCTTCTTCAGACTGGTCAGGGATCAGGGAAACGAGAGATATAGACGGTGATGTGGAGAGATAAAGAACAATGAATGAAAGATGTGCAAAAATACCCGAAACGTCGCCTATCTCCTTCGCTCCTTAGATGCTGCTGCACCCGCTGAGTTTCTCCAGCCTTTTGTGTAGCCTCGATTCTCCAGCATCTGCAGTTCCTTCTTTAACAAAACCACATGTAGGAAGTGTTATTGTCAGAGTTGACCATGGGGTGGTTGCAGAACCAATCAGAGGTGCCGAGTTTAATTTTATCAGATTTGTTATTGTGACAAGACGGATATGGTTCTCAAATAATGACTAATTTAAAAACTTTTTGAGAATTGAATGCTTAAAGGGATTTGTCTCTTCTATTTCCTGAACAGCTATTTTAGGAACAATTGATTTTTACACTTCTTTTGTGGGCATTTAATTTTGCACATTTTAGATTTTATATTGCAGTGTTTTCACGTTTATCATATTTTATATTCTCATAATTTTTGTCAGTAAAGGTAGGTAGATCCAAAGAAGATCATGATTGAATAAATCTGGTTGCACAGACAATAACGAGGAGGTTTCCAGGCGTGAATGTGGCATGGGGACTGGGAGCTAGGGTTATTCGCCGATGTTACAGGGGCTTGTAGGAGATGCTGCCTCACAGCACCACCAGAACGGGTTCAGTCCCAACCTCGGAAATTGTCTGTTGAGTTTGCACATTATCACCATGACTAGATGGTTTTCTCCATGGAGGTTGGTCGATTGCTTGGCCATGTAAATTGCCCCGAGTGTGTAGTAGGTGAGTGGCAGAATCCAGAAGAAAGTCGATAGGAATATGGAGAGAATAAAATGAGATTTGGAACAAATTAGTGGAAATGGTTCCCACAGACTTGGTGGGTCTTTTCTGTGCCGTTTGACTCAAATGGCTGCATTAGAATGGGGTTTAAGGCAGAGAAGATCCAATTTTAAAATATTGATGCCTCTGATGTAGAGGCTCATGGAGAACAGTTACCAAGGAATACCATCCCCTCCTAATCTGTTCAAATTGATAATCGACATGGATGGGATAGGGCCAAAGAGTCATTTTCTGTTCAATGTGGCTCCACAACTCCACAACTAAATTGCTCATCATTTTGGCTGCTCATTTATCGTCACTGGGTCAAAATGGTTGAACATCTTTCTGGACACCAGTCCAGGCATCCTTCATCACTGGCACTGCAGTGGTTTATAAAGGCAGTTTGCCTTTAAATTCTTGGGAACCACTAGGGATGTGGAAGGATATCAAAAGATTCCATCCTAATCTGTGCAATGTGAGAAGTGTTAGGTTATTCATCATATCATGACATTTATATTCCAATAACACTATTTGGCAATCAGGAGCAGATTCTCCACCAGCAGGCAGCTTCTCCCATGCTTAGAGTCACAGAATTGTACAGCACTGAAACGGGCCCTTCAGCCATTGACAAACTTTTTGTCCTTTTACACTATTACCATATGCCTGCACCTGGAACAAATCCTTTTGGACCTTTACTGTTCAAGTGTCTGCCGTAATGTTTCTGAAACATTGTGATTGTATCTGGTTCTACTACGTCATCTGGCAGTGTGTTCCACATATAAACCACTCTCTGTGTAAAAAACATATAAACTATATAAACCATTCTCCTTGCTCTCACGTAAACTCCATGCCCTCTTTTGTTTAATACCTTTATCATAGGAAAAAGATTTTGACTATGTGCCCTGTCCAAACCTCATAATCTTGCATACTTTTGTCAGCTCACCCCTCAGCTTTCTTTGCTCCAGGGAAAACAAACCAAGCCAGTCCAGTCTCTCTCCATAATTAAAGTCCTCCGTTTCAGGCAACATCTTGGTGAATCTCTTCTGCACTCCCTTCAGTACAATCACTTCCTGAGAGTGTGGCAACCAGAACTGCACACAATATCCCAAGTGCACCTGTGTTTTATAAAGTTGCAACCAAACACTATACTTCTTTTTTCAAGATTATTTAGCTTCTTCTGAGAAACTGTTATGAATCCCACGTTATTATTATGGTATAACCTACGAGCAGTAACTTTATATTCTATGCCTTGAAATATGAAGGCAAGCATGCCATATGCCTTCTTCATCCCATACATCTGTTTTGCGACTTTCAGGGAACTTCAGACTCTGGCAACGTCTCTCAACATTTCTAAATATCCTAACATTTACTGTATCTGTGCTACCCTTGCTTGACTACCTAAAATGTATCACCTTATACTTGTCGGGATTAAATTCCATCATTGGATTCTGTCCTGTAACTTTCAGCTCAGAAAAAAAATGCTGAAAGTGCAAACTGATAATGGTGCGGCAAAAGAAATAGTGCATCGGGGACTTGAGTGGATGGAATAACCTAAAGAGTATTTCCTTAAGCGCTGAGATTTCAGGAAGTAAACAACAGCAAGACTGAGAAAGGAGGGGGAAGTTAAAGGGTGTAAATTCAATGTTATATTGCATGCAGAAGCAGAAATTAAGGAAGTCGAAGGACTACATTGAAGGGGAGAAATAGACATAAAAGTAAGGCAAGAACTAAAACTAGACATTTTTTTAATTTTATCATTTTTAAAGCAGTCCAAAAATATAGAAACGTAAAAGAATGAGATTCCACAATGAACAATTATTATTTTTTAGAATCAGAGACACCAACTGGTAATAATTAACATCTGTTGTATCATTAAAAGTGTATAGATTAATTTCTGTGGGTACACAAAAGGCTGGAGAAACTCAGCGGTCAGACTGGTCAGGGATCAGGGAAACGAGAGATATAGATGGTGATGTGGAGAGAAGGGTCTCGACCCGAAACGTCGCCTATCTCCTTCGCTCCTTAGATGCTGCTGCACCCACTGAGTTTCTCCAGCCTTTTATGTACCCTCGATTCTCCAGCATCTGCAGTTCCTTCTTTAACAGATTAATTTCTGTGGCACGTTTAGTTCACAACTGCTATCATAAGGCAGGAGCCTCATATAATTTCTTCAAAGATAGGAATAATCAGCAGGAATAGACCATTCGACCCCACCAAGCCTGTTCCCCGATTTAATAAAATCGTAGCTAATTTGATATATGTCAGTGATGAGGCAGACACAAGGATGCCCTTTGTGTGAAGCTGATGATGGACAAACATAATCTTGAAACCAAACGTAACAATACAGCCATGTGAGTTTGAGTACCATTTATGAATGAATATAGGTTTTATTGTGGCGACAAATCAAATTGTGAATGATTTTCTTCAAAATACGTTATTTTTTACTTTTCCAGAATATATACAATGTGTAACAATAAAATCTCAGGTTGCTTTTAAAAATTGAATAGAAATGTAGTCAATCTAATTTCTACAAAAGATTTGAGGAAAATCTCAACACTTCAAACAAAAACTGGAGTTTGCAGATTGCTGCATCTTTTTAAAGCGGATTCTCAAAAGCTTTTGATCTCAGCATTGTATGGTTTTGGGTTCACTCTGATGATTAGCTCTAATTGCCATGCCATTACGTATTTTTGGGTGGTATGACCAATGGAAATTAGTTAAATAATGCTTTTGCTAACTTTTAATTTTCCTACTGCACAGGTTTAATTATTAGAGACTCTTTTGCCTTTAGAATAGGAGAAGATTTGTTAATGCCACTTGATATAGAAATCTCAGTATCCGGTGGATAGTTAGATTAATTGATTCTTCATTTTATTTTAAAAGTGCTGTTTATTATCTCCTTAATTTCCAAGTCTTTATTATGCCACATTGTGAAAAACAGAACCAGCGGCCCCATCTATTTATTTAAGCATTCCAGTTTTCATCTTCAGAGAACTGAGTAAAACTGTCTTATTTAAAACAGCTCCAAACATTGAGGCCATTAATTCCATTTTGATTTGTTATAGATGCAGATATTATTTGCACTCTGGTTAATTATGGAGCAATCAAACTTTGGCTCTTAACACTGTAATTTCCTCCCTTGGCAAATTTAATTAATCACCCTTGACTCTGCTCTTCTGGCAGAGATCGAGAGGTCATTAATTAGTCACATGTTGCTATTTTTCAGCCCAGCTCCTGTTGAGGACCATTGCTCTCTGATCTCCTGTGTCACACAAGCTGCTCACATCCGTCCAGTGACATGGGGAGGTTTAATAGGAGTCACAAAATCCCCAATAGTTGTCAGTCACCTGCACAGATAGCAAATCATTCTGTCTAACCCAATATATTCCTGTGATAAGTCATTCAACTTGGTTAGGGGAATATGAAGCGTGGGTAAGATCAGTTTGATCAATGTAACTAGCTGATTGTGCTTGTCATTCCAGTGCTATTATCAGCCATGCCATTGATAAGAACAAACCACTCCGCCGCATCTTAAGTAGCTTAAACACGGCTTGACAGACAGCACAGTTAGAACATTAAAAATAATTAGATTCCATGGCCTAATTCATCTGTAAAATATTCACTGATAGAATTAGCCAGATAATTTTTTTTACATGGCTGAATAATATCCTTATGATTGGCTCATTCGCCTCTAATGAGCGACCAAATTTAGTCTCCATGTTTCATCCGAGCAGCAGAAAATCTAAATAATTCTTTCAGCAAATAGAGAATTCTGTTGACATTGTTATTTTTAATAGCTGCATTGATGGAATAAAAATGTCAAAATACACACAGCCAAGGAAAACATTTGCAGAAAGTTCAAAGTAATGTCTTAGATGTGGCTGTGGGGGAGGTGAGGGAACTCTATGGCATATTAGTTTTTTTTAGAAAATCCTGCTCGCATCCTTTATCCACCATAATTGCTGTTTATGACATTTTTCCAAGGTTTAATGGATCGGGGAACACATGTAAGTTGGAAGCATTTTTATTGCAATGGGTTTGTCAGTAAAATCTTGTAACTCTACAGATTTGCCTTTTTTTATTAAGTAAGGCACAGTCAAAAGCTTGTTGCCAGTATTTTTTCAGTTCCTCATCTGGCCTAGATGTTATATTAAATATTAAGTATTACTAAAACCTTGATAAAATACAGTTTATCCCATGCTCTGTTAAGGAATGATTCCTACTTTCTCTGCATAACCCTTTGTGTGGACAAGTGATGGAGCCCGTATTTCCTCAGCCATTTTGAATATCATCGGACTATGTTGTAAGGTGCCCCAAGTTTTAAACAGAGGAGTATTTTAACTTTGAGTCATATCAAAAATATGCTCTACTTGTACCTGCACATCTGTTAAAATTGTGTTGTGCAATATGAGTAAACAATACAATTTTCTTAATGTTACGTTCTTCATCTGCGTTAAAGTCTAAAATGACATTTAACATACTAATGTTATATGATATACTATTAATTTAGGTGTGAATACTATTTGCAATTAAGAGCTATGTTATTAAAAAATCTAAGCTCCCATTCTTCCTCTTAATAATTTTTCCCATTCCTTCTCCCCCGCTCCTCTAATAGATGCTCATTGGGGTGAGCATTACTTGCTCAGTCATACGTGCAGTACTTGCCCCTGAATCACCACAGTGTTCATTATCATGTGTAAACTTCTATCATGTCTACATGATATTCCACTACACAAGGCATCATGACTGAGCCCAATGTCCTTTCATGCTTGTGTAGGAAGGAACCGCAAATGCTGGTTTAAACCGAAGATAGACCGGAGTTTATGCGTACTGTTTTTTTTTGGCAAATTTCACATATGTCCCCACTGGCTTAGTTGGTAGCACTTTTAAGGATTCAAGCCACTTGAGACTTGAGCACAAAATGCAGTTGACATTACTGGTGCAGAGTAAGTGGTGAGAAATTTTGGAGGAAATGGTAACCAGAATCCCTATTTGCTCTCTCAGCTGAAGGTAAATGACACTATCTTCATACAGAGTTAACACATTCTCCCATATACCCAATATCCTGGACAAATAATAGCCCTCAATTAATATCAAATAAAGCTTGCTCTGCACATCTCTTTAAAGTTTGACCCACTTACCTTAAAGCTATGCTCTTTTGCCTTTGACAATCCCATTCTGGGAAAATGATTTTGATTGTCTACCCTACATATGACTCTCATAATTTTAAATACTTCTATCAGGTCTCCCCTCAGCCTCTGATACTTGAGAAAAAACAATCCAAATTTGTGTGACCTTTCCATAGAATGGCACGGTTGCCCAGCGGTAGACTTGCTGCCTTACAGCACCGGAGAACCGGGTGCTGTCTGTATCGAGTTAGTAGTTTTTCCCTGTGACTGCATGGGTTTTCTCCGGGTGCTCAGGTTTTCTACCACATTCCAGACGTACATTTTCTTTGGTAAAATTGTAAATTGTCCCTAGTGTGTTGCCTATTGCTGGTGTATGGGGTGATTACTGGTTGGCTCAGTGGGCCTGTTTCCCTGCAGTTTCTTTCCAGTCTAAAAGTCTAAACTAATACCTTCTAACCCAGGTAGCATTCTGGTAAACCTCTTCTGCAATTTCTCCAAATCCTCCACATCCTTCCTGTAATTGGGCGACTAGAGATGTGCACAAGGCTCCAAATGTGGCCTAACCAAAGTCCCATAAAGCTGCATTATGACATCCTGACTCTTCTATCAATGCCCTTTTTAATGGAGGCAAGCATACCATATATCTTCTTTACTATTCCATCTACTCGTTTGCCACTTTTAGGGAGCTATAGACTTGGATCCCAAGTCTTTCTGTACATTTCTGTTAAGGGTCTTGCCATTAACTGTATACTTTCCACTTACATGTCATTGGCTGTAGAGGGCCTTGAGATGTGCTGGGATTGTGAATGCAAGTCTATCATTTTATCTGCTGAATAAGAGTGGCATCAGATTTTTTTTGTATTAAATTTAAATCCTCTCCAGTGCTTGAACACTGAATTATGGTCCCCCAGTGGCATTGCAGTATAGCTACCTATCACTACCTATCAACCTTTCTGCCGTGTATAAGCCTTAAATTCACTCTTCTGTCAAAGTGAGGGGGGGATCTAAGATTGAATTAACTTCCCCGTGTATTTGGATTTGTAGCCCAACTCTCTGCCAAGCTGTCGGTCCAGCAATAAAACGAGTACTTTTACTGGAGAGTGTGGGGAAGAAAAGGATGACTTATCTGCATATATCCTCAGATTCATTCTCATGCCTTTTTTGACATAATTGAAATCTATTTAAGGAATTTAGGTCCAATTCTGTCTGACAGTGATTGGCAAGTGACTTCAAATGATATACAAGCTTTCAGATTCCCTTGATCTTTTCCTTATAAGCTTGCTTGTTTGGGCTGCCTTCAAAGAAGTGGTGTCTGGGAGGGGAGGGGGTTAGGGTGGGTGAAGGTTGGGGTGGGGTGAGGGAGCGTTTCCGTTTCCTCGGTGCATGGGAACAGCTGGTGATTACCTTACAGCCAACAAACCAAACAGCAAAAGGTTGGTAAACACTTGGCAGGTTTTTGGGAAAAGGGGAGGACAGCAAACTCAGGAAGCTGAATTCTGAGCAAACAGTCCACACAAAGGGAGCACAGCAGCAACAGAATGCCACACACTCCCCCTGAATAGCCCCAAGAAAAGACTGAAAAGACCAGGCCTTGCTTGCAGCTGGGAATCCAATAAATTGTTTCAGGAAGTGAGTCCATCCAGGCTAATAGGGCAGTGATTGACAGTTGTTTCTCATTACAATTTCATCGGAAAAAGGTGCATTCTGATGTTATTAGGGAGTTCCGATAGGAATAAGACGCAGATGATGCCTCTGGGTCAGGAAGTGCTCTTTGGACAGGGACTTGTTTAAATCTTTGGGTGCTGAACATAAATACAAGTACATCAACAAGGATGCAAAGCATGAAAGAGAGGTAGTTTTGATTCACCACTTGGTATGCTCCTAAACCAGACCAGTCCCCAGTTTAACTGCGGAGCTCAGCTAGGAATGTACTGGATAGCAACTTGTAAGTTGATTCGTATTTAGAAGGACGTGCATTCCTATCATGACTTTCACAATCTCCCAGTTTCACTAAGAGCTTCCAAGCCACCAAAGTGCTATTGTAGGCGGTGTGGCAGCCAGTGGCTGCACAATACTCTTGTTCAAACAGTTCTGAGGTAAATTACTAAATAATCAATCTTTACTAATGTTGATGGGATCATAAGTATTAAACTGCACATGGGGAATTTCCACATCTCTTGTTTAAATTGTGCTATAGAATCTTTTTCACCAGAGAAGGCATGAGTGGGCGAAGTTTAATTTATTTTCTGAAGACTACCTGAGTCGACGCACGCTTTTAGCACTGGTACAGAATTATCAGCCTTGATTTTATACCCAAACGGGAAGCAATAGAGAAGACTACAACTTTCTGACTCAGATAAAAGTTCTTCTAATACCAACTGATTAGTTTAGGCACTAATTGTGTTTTATTATTTGAGAAGTAATTGTTCTGTAAATTACCTGAAGATTTTTTTATAGAAAGATATTTATCTGAAACAGGACATATAAGCCTCTAAATCTACAACTTTACACTCATTTTACATTAATCTCATTTTAATTCTCCACATTATCATCAAATCAGCCCCCCCAACCCCGGTCCCCAGATTTTCCCACTCACCCCCACACATGAGACAATTTACAACAGTCAATTAACCTGCCCTACCAGCCATCTTTTCTTTAAGATGTGGGAGAAAACCAGGGCACCCAGTGGAAACCCACACTGTCACTGGAAGAGCATTCAAATTTGACACAGAGTTCAGAAATGAACCCAGGTGCCTGGTGCAATGAGGTAGTGGCTGCACTGTGTTACTGTGCCACAAATTGGCTTTGTAGTTCTCGTACGGACGCGTTGGGCTGTTTCTATGCTGTATAACTCTTTACATGCACGCTCTCAACACGAATGCAAAACACAGAAGTTGGCAACCAGCTTCTGAAAAACCAGCAAAGATCCTAAAATGCTTCCATAAAAATAACCGTTGAATATCCTGAATGGAGCTGAAAATGCAGTTCTTAGCAAAAGCTAAAGCCCACGGAAGACGTGGAAGGTGAGCTGGCAGCCAACTGTATAGTTCTGGCTAAGGTAAGAGGAAGGATTTTTAAAGGGGATCTGAGGAGAATTTTTTTAATTTAAACACTGAGAATAATATCTGGAATGTGCTGCCAGAGGAGGTGGTGGAATCAGATACAATCACTTCTTTTAAGAGACTTTTAGACAGGCACTTAAATAGGCACGGCATAGATGGATACAAACCTAATGTAGACAGCTGGATTAGGGTGGATGGGGGGGGAAAAGGTCAGTATGGCCTGTTTCTGTTCTATTCGACTTTTGTAAACTATGCCCTTTGTAAAATGTGCAATACCATTAGTACCTTTCATGATTATATCTGTCCATACTTGCTCTTTCTTGGTCACTGTGGCCCTTGTACTGAGTACAACTTCTGCATTTATCTTTAACTGCTAATAGTATTCCCCCAGTTACAATCTGCATTAGATTCTCCCTCCCTGTTCCACCTTCCAGTTTCAGAAATGGCCTCTGCACCTGCTGTGCTTTTTAAAAACTGTTGTCCTTTCCTTCACATGGAAGATGGTGTCCACAACACAAGGGACACCTCAGCAGGGAGAAATTGGTACTTTTCTTATCATTACCACGTATTACATGTTGAACACTAACAACTAAAATAAATTCTTAATGATGGCATTTGTCTGGCCCAAGAATGTATGTAGCAGCTTGGAACTGATTAGTCGCTATGCCAGACAGAGTTTCATTACTAGAAGAAAAATGTTCATCTTGGGAGCACAGCCATCATTTTGCTCATTTCACATTGTGGAAGAGCTAACACTGGGAAGACTGGAAAAGTGAGAATTGTTTTCCTTGGAGCAGAGAAGCTCTAGGGTAGACTTTATTCTATTGTTTAAAATTATGATGCTTTTTGGTGGAATGAAGAAGGAGAACTTACGGGAAGAGAGTTTGTTACCAGCGACTTAAGATAACTGGGATTGATGAGAATTTTTTTAATATATTGAGATACTATGTACATTACACTACCTGGAAAACTGGTAGGAGCACGTTCAATAGGAGCACGTTCCAAAAGGGAAGAGCCCAAGAATGTGCAAAGGAGAAATTCTCAAGGAAAAACAAAGGAAATTGATCTAATTGGATGATACTTTCAAGCCATGAACAACACCTCATTTTATGCTGGATGACCCTAAAGTACGGAGTGATAGTCATACAATAAATAGTAAAGTATGGAAACAGGCCCTCAAACCACTGAGTCCATGTTTGGAACTGAACTGTTCACTGTCAAGATTCTCTGTTCAAAGGGCCTGGAGCAGTCAAAATAGTGTCAAACATTGTGATATTAATTTCTTGAATTCAATCTTTTGTACTGGTGATAAGCTTACAACTCTGCTTCTCAATCAGTGGGAATACTAATAGCGTGGCCATACCAGCAATCACCCTCCGTGTGAGCAAGCTCTCCTTCTGTTTTCGTCCCCAATTCCACTTCCCACCAAAGGGTAAGGATTTAAATTGACTGACCACACATCAACATTTTTTAATGCAGTGAGGCAGATATTTTGCCGGCTTTGGTGCAATCCATATTGATGTTTGGCCACATGCATTTAAAACATGTGAAAAGGGCAGAACATTTGTGGAATCTTTCTTGTGGATAATACAGCACAGGGGGAGGCCATTCAGTTTATTGTGCTCATGTGGTTCTTTGAAAGAGTTTTCCAATTAGTCTCACTGCCCCATGATCTCCCAATAGCCATGCAAACATTTTCTTTCAAGCAATTGTCCAATTCTCTTTTGAGAAAAAGATGCATTTTCCTTCTCGTTTTCACTTGAGGATTGAGGGTTTGTGAAAATGTCACAGAAACGGATGAGTTTCGAGGAAGATTCTAATGGGGGGTGGAGATAAATGGTGCCAGGGAGGAAATGATTATTCTTGCGACTACAACAGCTTGCATTTATAAAGCACCGCTACCATTGTAAAATATGCTAACACACTAAACAGGTTAACCAGACTGAAATAAGCCTTGTAAAGAAGAACAAAAGAAAACCAGAGACACACAAGAGCGAAGAATTGGAGACACAGTCATTGGCACAGGGCAAGAAGACAATGTTCTGCATTTAAAGCTGTAGCAACAGGGCAGATCATTAGCACAGTTGGTAGAACTGCTGCCTCACAGCTCCAGAGACCTGGCTGAATGTTGACCTCAAGCTTTGAGTGTGTGGTGTTTGCATGTTCTCTCTGTGACTACGTGGGTTTCCCCCAGATGCTTTGGTTTCCACCCACATCCCAAACACGTGTAGGTTAATTGGCCATTGCAAGTGTGCAGGTAAGCGATAGAATCTCGTGGGGAATTGATGGGATTGTGAAGAGAATAAAATGGGATTTGTATAAATGGGTGTTTGATGGCAAATCTGGTCTTGTTGGGCCGAAAAGCTTGTTTTCAAGCAGTATGATTTTATGACTCTTAACATTATGGAGGATGTTGAAGCTGGGAAATCTTGGGATGTAATGCATGGTTGTACTAAGTCATGATGCAGCTTTATATGACTTTGGTTAAGCCTCATTCGGAGTATTGTGTGTAGTTCTCGTCGCCCCATTACTGGAAGGATGTGGAGGCTTTGAAAAAGGTGCAGATGAGGTTTTGTAGAATGATGCCTGGATTAGGACCTATTAACTACAGGGAGAGACGTTGGACAGATTTGGAATAGTTTCACCAGAACACCAGAGATTGCGGGGTTATCTGATAGAAGTATAGAAACATATGAGAGGCAGGGAATGGAGGGATATAGATTATATGCAGGTATATAAGAGATAGTCTTAGCGTCATGTTCAACACATACATTGTGGGCTGAAGGACCTGTTCTTGTGCTGTCCTATTCTAAGTTTGTACAGTGAAAATGAGTTAAGCACTGGCAAAGTTAAACCATGAAGTATTTTAATTCAGTTGCTTAGAAGTGAGACTTAGTGGGGGTAATGGAAACTGGTGTTAGGGTAACCAATGATGGAGATAAGGAAGGTCAGTGGAGGCAAGGTTCACACAGTGATGCAGTGTTGCAGAAGAAGCTGTCTCCATAAAAGATGACGAGAGAAACCTGGAGCATTTTTTGGAGTGAAACAAGGCACTCATTGGGAGAACAATCTGGGAAGCGTGCCTGAGGGTCCAGGAAGGATGATAAGAGCTGTTGCCACAGTTTTTGCGAAGCCAGATGACGACACCGCAAAGGAGGATGAGTGAACAATGTCAGTGTCCTCTCCCAAGTCAATGTCCCTACCATTTGGGCCCTCGTTACTCTTTTTCATTTGGACATCATGTCATCAGTATTTGTAGGATGTAGCTCTGCGCGTTATTGTCGCTTGAACAAAAGTGTAGTTTTATGGTGTGTACACAAAAGGCTGGAGAAACTCAGCGGGTGCAGCAGCATCTAAGGAGCGAAGGAGATAGGCGACGTTTCGGGTCAAGACCCTTCTTCAGACTGGTCAGGGATCAGGGAAACGAGAGATATAGACGGTAATGTGGAGAGATAAATAACAATGAATGAAAGATATGCAAAAAAGTATCGATGATAAAGGGAACAAGCCATTGTAAGCTGTTTGTAGTGTGAAAATGAGAAGCTAGTGCGACTAGGGTGGGGGAGAGATAGAGAGAGAGGGAATGCCAGGGCCTGAGGGCTGAGGGAGAGGTGGGAAGGGGAGGAGACAGCAAGGGTTAACAGAATTGAGAAAATTCAATGTTCAAGCCCAGAAGATGCAGACTCCCCAAGCGGAATATGAGGTGCTGTTCCTCCAACTTGCGGTGTTGCTCACTCTGGCCGTGGAGGAGGCCCAGGACCGAGAGGTCGGATACGGAATGGGAGGGGGAGTTGAAGTGCTGAGCCACCGGGAGGTCGGGTTGGTTATTGCGGACAGAGCGGAGGTGTTCGGCGAAATGATCGCGAAGCATCACCAATATAGACCATCTGGCATCTGGACCATCTGGCAACGATCGCCTTGGTCTCACCGATATACACCATCTGGCATCTGGAGTAGCGGATGCAGTAGATGAGGTTGGAGGAGGTGCAGGTGCACCTATGTCGGACCTGGAAGAACTGCTTGGGTCCCTGAAAGGAGTGGAGGGGTGAGGTGAAGGGACAAGTGTAGCATTTCTTGCGGTTGCAAGGGAAAGTGCCCGGGGAAGGGGTAGAGCGGGAGGGAAGGGAAGAATTGACAAGGGAGTTGCAGAGGGAGCGGTCTTTGCGGAAGGCAGACGGGGGGAAATGGGAAGAAGTGGCGAGTGGAGGGGTCACGTTGGAGGTGGCGAAACTGGCGGAGGACTATGTGTTGTATTTGCCGGCTGGTGGGGTGAAAGGTGAGGACCAGGGGACTCTGCCCTGTTTGCGAGTGGGGGAATGGGGAGAGAGGGCAGTGTTGCGGGGTATGGAGGAGACCCTGGTGCGAGCCTCATCTATAGTGGGGGAGGGGAATCCCCGTTCTCTGAAGAATGAGACCATTTGTGATGACCTGGTGTGGAACATCTCATCCTGGGAGCAGATGCGGCGTAGACGGAGGAATTGGGAATAGGGGATGGAGTCCTTACAGGAAGCAGGGTGGGAGGAAGAGTAGTCCTGGTAGCTGTGGGAGTCAGTTGGTTTGTAGTGGATGTCGGTCAGGAGTGTATCACCTGCAATAGAGATGGTGAGGTCAAGGAATGGTAGGGAAATGTTGGAAATGGTCCAAGTGTATTTGAGTGCCGGATGGAAGTTGGTGGTGAAATGGATGAAGTCAGTCAGTTGTGTGTGGGTGCAGGAGGTGACACCAAAGCAGTTGTCGATGTAACGGAGGTAGAGGTCGGGGATGGGGCCCTGGTACGCCGAGAACAAGGATTGTTCGACGTACCCGACAAAGAGGCAAGCGTAGCTGGGGCCCATGCGTGTGCCCATAGCTACGCCTTGTGTTTGGAGGAAATGGGAGTAGTCAAAAGAGAAGTTATTGAGGGTAAGGACCAACTCCGTTAGGTGGAGGAGGGTGTCAGTAGACAGGTATGGGTTGCTCCTCTGGTCGAGGAAGAACCGGAGGGCTTTGAGACCGTCCTGGTGGGGGATGGAGGTGTAGAGTGACTGGACGTCCATGGTAAAGATGAGAGGATGGGGGCCTGGAGAATGGAATGCGTGGAGCCGACGGAGAGTGTCTGAGGTGTCTTGAACTTAGGTGGGGAAGGATTTAACAAAGGGGGGATAGGATGGAATCAAGGTATGTGGAAATGTGTTCGGTGGGGCACGAACAGGCAGAGACAATGGGTCTGCCAGGGCAGTCGGGTTTGTGGATTTTGGGGAGAAGGTAAAATCGGGCCGTGCAGGGCTGGGAAACGATGAGGTTGGAGGCTCGGGAGGGTAGGGAGCCGGAGCTGATGAAGTCGGTTATGGTGCTCGAGATGGTGGCCTTGTGTTCGTCAGCGGGGTCATGGTCCAGGGGTAAGTAGGAGGAGGTGTCCGATAGTTGGCGCGCGGCCTCTGCTTTGTGGAGATCGATGGCACCTCCCTTGTCGGCGGGTTTGATAACCCAGTCTGGGTTGTTACGGAGTGAGTCGATGGCAGTACGTTCGGGGGGTGAGAGATTGGAGTGAGACAGGGGAGTGGAGAAGTCGAGGCGGTTGATATCCCGACGGCAGTTCTGGATAAATAGTTCTAGAGCCGGAAGGCTACGAGGGGGGGTCCAAGTGGAGGGGTTACGTTGGAGACAGGAAAAGGGATCATCAGTGGGGGGCGAGGACTTCTTCCCGTGGAAGAACGCTGTGAGGCGGAGGCGACGGTAGAAGAGCTCCAAGTCGTGGTGGGCGCGGAGCTCATTGAGGTGGGGACGGAGGGGGACAAAGGTAAGACCTCTGCTGAGGACCGACCTTTCAGTGTCGGAGAGGGGGAGGTCCGGGGGGGATGGTGAACATGCGGCAAGGATGGGGATTGTGGCCGGAGGAAGGCAGGTGAGTGCACTGAGGTCGGAGCGTTGTGTGGTGGGGGGTGGAGGGTGGTCAGGGGGTGGGGGGGTGGAGGGTGGTCAGGGGGTGGGGGGGTATGGGCGCTGTGGTGTGGGTGGGGAAGAGCAGGGGTTACGTGGTGGGGGGGGATGGGGAAGACCCAGTGGAATAGCCACTAAGGTTACCAGGGTTGGGGAGACCCAGTGCCGTTAAAAACAGAGTGGTGGGAGGAGTTATCAACGTGGAGGCTTCAGGCCCACTGCAGAGTCCAGTCTGCAGGTGAGGCGACGGCTGCGGGCTGCTGGAGGGCGGTGGCGTGGCGTGGGTCGGCGGACACGAACGTAGGAGTCCGCAGGCAGTGGAGTCGGGGTCGGCGGACGATGCGTTGGAGGTCCCGGTGGGCGGGTGGGCGGTCCGACCGGTGAGGCGGCGAGATGAGTGGGGCGCGGTGCATCGGCCATGTTCTTTTTCGGTTCTTTTATGGTGTGTTGACTTATGATTTTTTTAATATTGTATTGCAAATATGATTAAACAACAAAGAGCACACAATTAAATGAGATCCACGAGGGAGGTCGTGTGGATTAAATTATTGAATAAATGTCAGAAATATCACCAGTCCCTGTAAAAAAAATTAATAATGGACATTTGCAATGTGCAAGTAGGTCCATTGAGAAGATTGTGACTATAGAATGCATCAATGCAGTAGTATTTGTTCTACTTTAATTACTGAACCAATGGTTAGGTGCAAGTACTGGATATAAGAAGGAATGACTGAGATCATGCCAGGAATCTTCCCAATTAGTGGGACATGAGAACCTGAGAAGAATATTAAACCGTTACATAAACAGTGGTGCAGCAAGTAGAGCTGCTGCTTACAGCTCTTGGGACTACGTTCAGACCTGAGCTACGACAGTCTGTGCGACGTTTACACATTATTTCTGCGGCTGTTCTGGTTTCTTCCCACATCCCAAGGAGGTGCAGGTTGGTGGGTAAATTGGCCACTGTAAGTTTCCCTTATTTCCCTTATTTCTGTGGGTGGGTGGTAGAATCTGGGGAGGCTGGGGCATTGATTGGAATGGAGGAGCAGATTGCTAGAGTAGGGTAGGACTGGAGCTAAAAAGGGTGCTGGACAGTTGGAATGGACTCAACGGCCATAGGACCTGGTTCTGTGCTGTATCTCTATGATTCAAGCAAGCATAAAATGGATTTGATGGAAATAAAAACTAATAAAGGTTGGGAATGTTTTTGCACAGACATAACATTTATTATACCATTTACTTAGTACAGCGCCTTTCAACTTGAAATGTTAACTGTTTCTCTTCTCACAGAAACAGCCACATTACCGGCATAATCTGTTTTTATATTAGATTTCTAGCGTCTGCGGGTTTTTTAAATTTTCCAGCGGAATGCAAAAAAAAAACTTAAAATGGAGGAAACTTACAGGGCTGTGGGGATAGATCAGAGAAGTGGGACCGTCATAATGGTGATTACACATTAAAAGTACTTAATTGGCTGTAAATCGCTTGAGGCTCTCCAGACTTTAAGAAAGGCGCTGTATAAATGCAGGTATTTTTCAGTTTAACTCTAAATAGTAAGCATTGTCAAAAGGCTGATTGAGGCACCTGCAGCAGGAATGTCCCTGCCGGTGCAGTAAGGCTATATAATCTTGCAAAAGTGGCACTAGGAATGAACCAGGAGAAATGAGGAAAACCCCATGCTAAGCTGCTTTTGTTGAGAAATAGTCTGGGAGCCTCACACGGCAAGCGCGACCTCACTCGCATTATTCAAAAGAGTAACTGGAAGGGACAGAATTATGATTCAGCGGGGAATAGAGGGATGCAGGAGAAGAAGCGAGTGGAACTTAGTCCCTGAGCTTAAGCTGCTGGCCAGATTAGGTGGGTAACATGACAGCTGGAAAAGGCTGCAGCCTAGGGGTTGTCACACATACAGGCAGCTGAAAGCGGAATATATGAGTAAGCCACTGCAATGAGGCCCCATTGGGGCGGCATCTGGCCTATTACCATGTGTACATGTGCAAATGTTAATTTCCCATAAACGACTGCACGTCCACTTATTTTGATTGAATGCCTATATCAAGCTTGCTTGCAAGGGCGAGGGAAAGAGGTCAGGAACGCATTATAATGTCTGGGCTTAGACATTTGTATTCCGTTTCTCACTGTATTGTACACAGTCCTGTATGTCCGTCTGGATGGAAAGCCCCAGTTGATTACAGTGCCACCAACTCAAGTAGATGGAGTGGTAAAGAAGGTGCATGGCATGCTTGCCTTCATCGGTCAGAGCATTGAGTATAAGTCAGGAAGTCATGTTGCAGCTTTATAGTCCTTTATTAGGCCGCATTTGGAGTGCTGTGTGCAGTTCTGGTCGCCGCATTACTAGAAGGATGTGAAATCTTCGGTTAGGGTGCTGAAGAGTTCAACACAATGCGGCCTGAATTGAGGGTATTGGCTATAAGGAGAGGTTGGATAAACTTGGATAGTTTTTTCTGGCGTGTCAGAGGCTGGAGGGAGACCTGAAAGAAATTTATAACATTATGAGAAGCATAGTTTGGTTAGACAGTCAGAACCTTTTTCCCCAGAGTGGAAATATCAAAAGCTGGAGGGCATAGCTTTGTGAGAGGGGCAACATGTAAAGGGCATGTGTGGGTTAAGTTTTTTTTTTACATATGGAGTGGAGGGTGCCTGGAACGCGCTGCTAGGGCAGATGCTGGAGGCAGATACGATAGTGACAAATAAAACGCTTTTGGATTGGCACATAGATTTGCAAGGGTGTGGATCACATGAAGGCAGAGGAGTTTAACTAGGCATCATATTCAGTGTGGACATTGTGGGCCGAAGGGCCTATATAGTTCAATGTTCTATCTCGGACTGTATGTCCACCCAGAAAGCTCTGTACAAGTCCGGCTCTGGTTTATCCCAGCAAAATGCAGTACTTCACATTTATCTGAATTAACCTCCACTTGCCATTCCTTGGCCATTGGTGCAAATGATCAAGATACGATTGTATTGTGGGATAACCTTCTTCCTTGTCCACCATACCACAAATTTTACTCTCATCCACAAACGTGCTAACCATGCCACTTACATTCACATCTAAACAGTTAATATAAATAACAAACAACGGTGGACCCAGCACCGATCCCTGTGGCACAATACCTGTTGCCTGCCTCCAGTCTGAAAAATTACCCCCTACCACCACACACACTCTCCTTATGAGAGTTCTGCATCCACCACCTTCTCAGGCAGCGTATTCCAAATTGCAGTCGCCCTTTGGTTGAAAATATACTTACTCAGATATACTTACCCACTAAACCGCTTTTTTCCCACTTTAAATCTATGCTCTTTGGGCTGGCGTGCGCTGGAAATGGCCACGCTTCTGCGTCGAACCACTGGCTAGGCATCAGCATGATCCCGCCCTACATCTCAACCTTTAACTGGACAACTGTCAAATGGGATTGCACTTTGTGTTGGATCATTCAGAGTAAATTATATGTTGCTGTGATTAAACTGTGCGTAGAGGTCCTAATTGATTAAATATTCCTCAAACACACTAAGGTGGTCTCTAGTTCCAAACTAATTTAAACAAATCCCGACTTTCTAATGTTTTGCACATGTTTACCAGGTAATCATGTTGGTGGCAGTTGTTTTAGAGATGAGAAAATATATTTGAAATAGTTTAAGCTTGTTCATTTTCGTTGGGAAGGTTAATTGGACAATTAGCTTCATTGGTTTGGCTCTGCGCAGCTATTACAGTTCTTATTCTTTATACCTCATAAAACATCTGACTGGTTTGAAGAAAATATTCCCAATATTGATTGGGAACAGCTGGGATATTTATTTCTGTTGTAACCAACTGTTTATAATTCTGTTTGTTTTTTTTTTCCGAGACTCCCGTGAAGAAGAGATTTACAGGAGTGAGCTATCTGGATGATTTCAGTAATTAAAGAATAAATATCCATGTTACATTGTGCATTATCTCTTGTCGATTGTTCACATGGCTATCCCTCCAGCTGCCTTTGCTTCCTCCTAGCAACCTCGCTCGGGTGGGAAGGCATGCATGTGAGAAGTCAGTCAACTGCTAAGGACTTCCTGTGCCTTATTCAGAGCACTGCCCCTGCAGAGAGGAAGGATTCTCTATTTTCTTCACATTGTTTCCAGCTCCTCTTCTATGCTTCCAGAACAGTTCTCACTTTGCCCAGGGCCCGATGCCTCGTGGGAAATTCCTTGCTGCTAGCTTTTTGCTTCCTTCCAGTGGGAATTGCACGGCTGTATGCCATCGCTGTGTCACCAGGTAATTCATTCTGTGCTCTGGTGCTCTACAAAGAGTGCTTGGACCTGAGTGCAGCGTGTTTGTTGCAATGTGTTTTACCTGCAGCGTATCATTGGAGAAGGTGGTGCAGAGCAGACAGGAGTATATTAGACTGCACACCTGTAATCATTCTTCCGGTTAACAGTTAAAAATAAAGACTTTGCCCATGGGGACTAATGAATACATTTTAATGCCAGAGATTTCATCATAAAAGTGAGAAAATCGTACTTTCAGCAGGCTTTTTAACTTCGATGAATTAAAACGATGCAAACATTTCCGATTTATATTCATGAGTGAGTTGGGTTGTTAGTTAGAAATTTCTGGTATTGATAGATTTTGAAAGTGTTTGTGGTAAGAGGACTTGAGAGGGAAAGATAGATCTTTGAAGAAGCCATGATTGAATGGCGGAGTAAACTTGATGGGCCTAATGACCTAATTCTACTCCGAGAACCTGTGAACTTTAGTGTTGCAGGTTTCGTTATTAGAACTCCTTCCAACGCTCAGAGGCCCCTTTTTTGAATTATTATCTTCAACCCTCCATTGCATGAAAGTTGCAAATTGCCCCGAATGTGCAGATAGGTGGTAGAATATGAGCAGGGTTTATGAAAATGTGGGTAGAATAACCAAATATGGAATACATGTACATGGGTTGTTGATGGATGGCAGGGACTCAATGGACTGATAGGCCTGTTTCCATGCGTATTATCTCTGTGCATCATCAGTTGCTGAGGTGCAAATAGTGAAAACCAGCCAAGGAACATTTAAGCACTGCAAATAACTCAGTAACCATGACGCACATGTTTGTGCATCTCAGATTTTACACTTATCAGATACATGAGTTGGCAGAAGATAGACATAAAAAGCTGGAGTAACTCAGCGGGACAGGCAGCATCTGCGGAGAGAAGGAATGGGAAACGTTTCGGTCAAGACCCTTCTTCAGACTGAAAGTCACGGCAAAGAAAAATGAGAGACATGGACGATGATGTAGAGAGATAAAGAACAATGAATGAAAGATATGCAAAACAGTAACGATGATGAAGGAAACAGGCCATTGTTAGATGTTTGTGGGTGAAAACGAGAAGCTGGTGCGACTTGGGTGGGATAGAGACAGAGGGAATGCAGGGGTTACTTGAAGTTAGAGAAATCAATATTCATACCACTGGGCTGTAAGCTGCCCACGTAAAATATGAGATGCTGTTCCTCCAATTTCCGTTTAGCCTCACTCTGACAATGGAGGAGACTGAGGACAGAAAAGTCCGTGTGGGAATGGGAAGGAGAATTAAAGTGTTTAGCAACCGGGAGATCAGGTAGGTTCAGGCGGACTGGCCGAAGGTGTTCAGCGAAACGATCGCCCAGTCTACGTTTGGTCTCGCTGATGTATAAGAGTCCACATCGTGAACAACGGATACAGTCGATGAGGTTGGAGGAGGTGCAAGTGAACCTCTGCCTAATCTGAAACGACTGTCGAGGTCCCTGGACAGGGTCTAGGGAGGAGATAAAGGGACAGGTGTTACATCCCCTGTAGTTTCAGGGAAAAGTACCTAGGGTGAGTGTGGTTTGGTGAGAAGCGATGAATGAACCAAGTTGCGGAGGGATTGGTCTCTTTGGATGAGAAGATGTGACTCGTGGTGGGATCACGTCAGAGGTGACGGAAATGTCGGAGGATGATGTGTTGGATGCAGAGGCTGATGGGGTGTGTGAAGGGGGCGATCTCTGTAGAAGGTGAAAAGGGGTATTATGCTTGCAAAATATATGTAATAATCATATATATATATATATATATATATATATATATGATTATTGAATATTATACAGGGAAGACTAGGATCAACAAAAGAATAATTGGTTACTGAAACCAAATCAGTGCAGATTTGTCTAGAGGACATGTGAATTATGGTGGGATGATTTCCAGCATTGTATCATTGCTATGTGTTAGTTGTCAGCAAGCTGTTGGTTAGATTTGGTTAGTTATCCATTTTTGCAGTATGCATACCAGTACCAATCATCAGTAAAAAGACAATCATGAAAGAGGATTTATTTTATTTCCCTCATTCATTCCCTCACATTTGCACTCATAATCTACTCTTGCAATGTCGTTCATTTAACTTTTCAAGAAATGCTGGGCCTTTTCTTTGCCTTGACAGTGACTGTGGAAATCAATTATACAATCTCACAACTTTGTGATCACTGATCTAAATCTCACGCATTTCATCTATGTTTATGGCACCTCATTCTAACTTGCAACCACTGGAAACAATCTGGTTCTATTGACCATATCTTACTCTCGCATAATTATATCACCTCATTATCTGCATTATCCCAGTGGAAAAAAAATCCCATAATTTCAAGTCATTACTAATAATATTTTCTCATGCTCTACATCATTCTAGTGAAGCTGTGATGCTCCCTGTTTAAAACCTCAATATTGCTGTCCCAGTTGTGTTCAAGGAGACCTGTCTATAATCATTATATTTCAGTTTAGTCTCATCATTTCCTTGTATTTTACATTCTGCCCCTCTATTAAATGCTTGCTCTTATCTGGGGAACAATCAGAATCCTGAGATGCGTTTTCTCTCGCTTCCCTCCTTCTGTTGTGGGGTAGACGGGTTTACTTCAGTTTAATCCAAGAAGCACAAAGTCAACACTGTTATATAGCGTGGTCACTATTCATCAAATTCTTCTTTGACACGCATGTTTTTTTTTGCTCTGAATGTTTTGAATGTAAATCCTGTCAATTAGCGGTAAACTAACACTGCTATCACCCACGGTATACTTTCTCCATAGTATCTATATTGTATCCTGATTTTTGGAGATGCATGATGATATTTTTTCTTTCCATTACAAATTATTTTCATGTACAGTTCAATTCCCACTTGGGAGTATTTTTGACCCAATGCTGCTTATGGTAATCTCTTAATATAACCCAGATATTTTCAGGATTTAGCATGAATGATTAGTGTATGTGGCATAGTGTGAGGTGCCTGTAATATTACTCGATTACGCTCATAGCTGTATCCGTACAATTAAGGAAAACAGGTTGAAAATTAAATAGATCACATAATTAGTTCTGGCAGGAAGCAACTGAACATTTTGAATATAAACTAATATCGAGAAAGGGTAGCCGCATTAAAGGCTAATACAGAACTGAACTAATTTGTCATAAATTAATCCCTATCATTAAGATCCTTCTAATTAGTCACCTTCTATAAACCCTATGCTTTGACCAAAAGTTATCTGAGTGTGTAGCTGATGCTGGTCCAAACATTTTGATAATTTGGTGAGTTTTCTTGTGAAAGAAAGAATTAAGAAATGTACTTTGAAGAATCACTGTCCTCTTTAGAAGCTCCAATAATATAGAAATGCAAAAAGATTAATGGATAATCATCTCCTGTAATCTTTGAGACTTGGGTGAGGTCCCTCCTTATAATACTTCCCTGTCACATCAGTCAATTTCTGTTCACGCACATCTTGCTTTACTCATTTTCTAATTGAACAAAAGAGTATTTATTTGGGAATTGTGTATGAGGGAACCCAGTTAAACCAAAAAGATTACTTTGCAACAATTAATAGCTAAAGGATGACCAAGAAAGGCACTCATCCAGCATGGAGTGTGAATCAGTAAAGTATATGATGGGTGGTGTTTCTAGATGTCCAGTTCACCGCAGCTATTCCATACCATCCTTCTTATTGGAATGTATAGGCATGGTAACGGATATTTAGTGGCAATAACCTCACACCCAATCATCTACACTAGGAGAGCAACCACCTCAAAATGAGAAAGTGGGGTAGATAATAATTGTTTTTAAAAAGTAATGTCCAAACCATCCTCGGGACGTGTGAAAGCTTTAGGCACCACAGGTCCTGTTGACGGCTTCACCACGAAGGATTGAGCTGTTCCACAGTGACCTTTAAATACTTAATATATATTTTGATATATTGGGCACTCCAGAGAGGAGCTTGAATCTGCAGCTGAAACACAGCAGGCAATGTTCCCGTTTTCTCTATGTTAGGAATTGGCTGCTTCCTATTCAGGAGTGGTACCGCTGCCAGAGAAGAGCCCAGAGCTCCTGTGCAATCCACATCTACTGCCATGGTGGTATTAAAATGTGAACCAAGATCACAGGCGTAAACTCCGGAGAAAGAGGGTGAATTCAGAGTTTTTTAGGCGACTACAGGCGACTAGGCTGTCGCCACATGGCCGCGCGGTGACACCTGTATGGTCATGCGTTGTCTCCTAAAGTCACCTAGAAGAATCATAACCTTTTTCTTGTCGCCGCTGGACTTTGAAATGTTCAAAACATTTCGGCAACTGTGGGCTTGGCTTAGATTGTCTTCTCCTGTCGTAGGTTGTCGCCAGGATGACGCAGGTTGTTGCCAGGTGATGTAGGTTGTCGCCAGGTGATGACCGGTGAATTCCATTGGCGACTATCTATGTCAATCGGCGACAAGTACCGGCGACTGAGTTGTCTTCAGTTGTCGCCGACAGGGTCATAGCTTGTCGCGGATGGACGTAGGTTGACTTCGGTTGTCGTAGGTGGTCACCTGTGAGGTCGTAGGTGGACGTCCTAATGGGTCGCCAGTTGTTGGTAGCTTGCCGTAGCTTGATGTCGACTAGGTGGTAGGTTATCATAGGAGGGGTCCAGTCGCCGGTTTTTCGCCGACCTGCTACGACTGTGACTGTCGCCGGCAGTTGCCGAAAAAAAAATCGCCTAAGTGGGACAGGCCTGTTTTGAGTTTAGGGTTTTAGCACCCTGGTGTTTTACTTTCTCCAAGTAGGTGCTGTAACATGTTCACGCTCTCTGCAACCCCCGGTATAATGCAAACTTTGAATATAAATCCCACCCTGGATAATTCATTTCCTGGATGCACCCATTCAGCAAAGGCTGAAAGTAAGGACAGTGGTCAATCCACCCTGTGAGCCTCTTGGACATCAGGAGGGTAGGAGTAGCCAAGGGCTACAATTCTAAGGTTGTGTAAAGTGTTGGTATCATATAACTGGGAGCTGCACCTAGAGACTGGCTTCTATACATACAGTTACGTAAGCAATCATTTGAATACAAGCTCTGCATATATTAGCGTACTTGATGAACAACCTTGCTACAATGAGAGAATCTGAAGAAAATTGTCGCATTGTCATAATAACGGCATTGTTAAGTGAATGGCCATTTTCTGAAATTTTAATTTATATAATGCCTTTTAAAACCTGACTGACAGGATTTTGGCTGCCCCTACACTGGTATCCCAGTAAGGTTTGGGAACCAGTGGGATTGGGGTTCACCAGCCAAGGGTGGAATTCCATTCTTGCCAGCACTGGCAGTAAAGCATATTGGAGTCCGATATTGTAGAAACAATACGTTCAAAAAATAAACATTCATTCACTGATGTGAAGCCAATCCAAAGTGTTTTTTTTTATCCTCTCATTTCTGCAACACCTCTCATCTGTACATATGATTTTTTTAAAAATCTCTTTGTCCCATTGTCTCCTCTGTTACAAACAGATTGCGGGAGAGAATAATGGTGTATGACAGAAGTAAAAGAGCTTAATATTTGGGCTTTATTTTCTTCCTGCCTTCCCCCCCCCCCCCCCCCCCCCCCACCCCCAAAGCCTCCCCCACTTACTCTCCCAATTCTCGATGCTTCAGTAATTTGATCTTTAGCTCATTAGCTGACAGGGATATAAACCTCGATACACCAGAGGGTTGGGAGGCAGTTAAGCAATCTGCAGCTGATGACTGGGCCCTGGGACAAGGCTTCCTTTGGGAAAATTAAAACCTCTATTTTGAAGAATTAGATGCAGGTCTCTGAGCTGAGCTTCAGCAGCGCAAGGATGACAACTATTTACACGATAGATACATCGAATCAAGGTGACTGCAACACTGAAATGTGGCCCCTTTAAAAGATGAGGTTTGAGCCAATCAAATAAGCCTAGTGTTATTGTGAAGTATGTTACAGCATCATTGATCAGAAAGCTATTGATTTGCTATTGCTTTGCGCCCAGCTTTATAATGAGCTAAGAGCCTGTGTAAAGGTTAGAATGAAATACAGTATAGAGCTAATTTAGGATTATTATGGCAATAATATCATTGTTGAAAAGCAGTGTAGCGTTTATATGGCCTGAGGCACTAATTCATTCAGGCATTTAAAAAATAGAAGACCCTATTAAATACTACAACACCTGAATGAAATTACTGCGTGTTTTCCATGTTTAATTTATGTATGGGAAATGTTCTGTGTAATCCTTAAACAGAAAAGCTGGAGAATAAAAAATGTGTCGGTGTTAACTGTTCAAAAAGTATAGTTGTAACTCACGATTAGCTGAACATGGTGTGGATCGATAGGCCGCTGCTATTGGATGGAGTTTGATAGCAATGGAGTCTTATCTGTGATCCTCTTATTTTTCTCCATGTTTTTTCCAGATAAATAATTTAGTTTTAACTACCCAAAGTCTTGGAAACAGAAGAATGAGCTGCATTGGAATTGCAGTGGAGAATGTGATTAATATTATTAATATTAGGAGCAACATGGTCCAGAGTTAGCACAACATCTTCCCACAATCAGGATCAGTACACCCCTCTGCCCCATCCCTTCAGTGATGTCATCTGCATGATGAGTTCAAACAAAGAATGCCCCTAGCTTTTCAGTTTAGAAAAATATCCAGTGCTTAGTGCAGACTGTGCTTCAACCCGCAGAGTACCCCATCCAAAGCATTCATCTTTTCCAAATTAAAGTATTTTCCCTCTCAAAGAGCTCACAGTTTACAAGCAGGTTTGGAAATTAAAGTTGGTGAATAGGTTATGGCATAAAATCAACTTCTGACCATCGCGTTGGAGATAGTGATTTGAACTTTAGGATGTATTTATTTGAATGCTTCACTGGCATTGTTTCTGTGGAAGCTGCGTGTTATGGGGAATATTTTTTACTGGGGTTCCTTGTTACTGTGGAAACCGCAAACAATGTACAGACCGATAATAGGCGCAGGTTGGGGGGTCCGCTATATTTTCTCTGCCTTTAAAAGACTTTGGCACTGTTGTGCTGTTCCTCTAAAGAGAGGAGCCTGTCGCTGAGTTTGAATGCAAGCGGAGAGGCGGGAGGGCACTGCTCTGATTCACCAGGCCCGCTCGGTTCATTGTGCTGAAAGAATTGGCACAATGTTGGGTCAAAGTTCAGGCATTTTATAGACACAGCCATGACCTGTTAATAGATTGTGTGGGTTTGCTCTGAGGCCTGTATGATATAATAATACCTTTGTGCCAGTGCAATGATGTCCCATCTCCTTTATTAAAACATTTGTGTTTATTTTTGATTCCACCTTTATTTTCAAGCCCACTCCCCAAATATAGTTCTCCATCCACAAAGGCTGCCATCAACCATTTCCCATGCCTACCCATCTGCTTGCCCACAGTGGCTTTCCTCTCTTTGTTTCACTTTGACAAGGATCAGTAAGTCAGTCCACGCAGATTGCACTTTTTCTTGGTATCTTCAAGCTATGGCATGGACACTTCAGCCCAGGCATTGTGTTCCTTCAGGATATAATAGCAATTAGATGGTGACTTCTCCACCCTGTGCAGCCACTTGCACACACACACACCCTTAACCCCCTATGGCTGGCAATCGAGTGCCAGCACTTACCACTGTGTAGCAACTATTGGCTGTAGCAGTGGTAGTGCGTGAATACACACTAGTGGTAGTGTGTGACATGGTCGTCTTTTAAATTAAAAAAGCAAAGAATGTTGAAGGAGCAACGTAGTGGAGCTTTTGCCACACAGCCACAGCGTTCTGGCTTCAATCCCGACCCCCAGTGCCGTCTGTGTAGAGTTTGCACGTTCTCTCTGGGCCCGTGTGTATGTCCCCAGGTGCTCTATGTTCTTTCCACACCCTAAAGATGTGCAGGTGGGTAGGTTAATTGGCCACTGTAAGTTGCCTCTGCTCTGTAGATGTGTGGTAGAATCTGGGGAGTTGATGAGAATGTGGGGAGAATAAAATAGTATTAATGTAGATTTAGAGTAAATGGCCAGCTGATGGTCAGCATGGGCTCAGTGGGCTGAAGAGCCTGTTTCTGCGCTGTATCTCAATACATCGCCATGACTCTCAATACATCTCCATGACTCCATGACATCTACCATCCTCGGAAAGGGCCTGGACCTGATGGTATACCCGGTCGAGTTCTCAAAACCTTTGCAGACCAACTGGCTGGAGTTTTTACGGACATTTTCTACTGGTGCCCAAGAAGAGTAAGGTGACGTGCCTCAATGACTATCGAGCAGTGGCACTAACATCTGCGGTGATTAAGTGCTTTGAGAGGTTGGTTATGGTGCATATCAACTCCTACCTCAACAAGAACCTCAACCCATTACAGTTTGCCTACCGTCACAACAGGTCAATGGAGGATGCGATCTTACTGGCTCTCCACTCCGCACTGGATCACTTGGACAATAAAAACACTTACGCCAGGCTGTTGTTTATAGACTTCAGCTTGGTGTTCAATACCATCATCCCCTCCAAGCTGGTTACCAAATTGCTCCTGTGCCTGTCAAGCTGGCCATGGCGCCAGGCGGAAGAGGGCTCTGCCCGAGCCGGCTACCTGCCCCTTTTCAGGGGTTATGTCCGTGCCCAGGTGGTGTTAGAGAGGGACTACGCACTGTCCACGGGCACCCTGGGGGATTTCCGGGACCGCTGGGCACTGCGGGGGGGTTGAATGCATCCTTGACAAGGAGTGTAAGATAGTTGTATAAGAGTTTATTGTTTGTCTTGTATTATGTTGATGGGTTCTGTTTTGTTTTTATTGTATTGTATATATTATTTTAATGTTTGAATAAATATTTCTGATTAATTAAAATAAAAAATTTAATTAAGAAAAAGCTGGTTACCAAGCTCATGGAACTGGGTCTCTGCGCATCCCTCTCAAATTGGATCCTGGACTTCCTCATCCACAGACCACAGTCTGTTCGAATTGGCAGGAATACTTCTTCCTCTCAATATCAGCAGAAAAAATGAACTGATTGTGGACTTTGGAAGAGGAAGGATGAGGACACACAATCCTGTTTATATCAACGGGATGGTGGAGAGAGTCAAAAACTTCAAATTCCTGGAAAAGATCTTTCCTGGATAGTGATGCAATTATCAATAAAGCACATCAACGCCTCTACTTCCTGAGAAGATTACGGAGATTTGGTATGTCAAAGAGCATTCACTTGAACTTCTGCATGTGCACAGTAGAGAGCGTATTGACTGGTTGCAATCGGCAACTTGAACGTCCAGGAGTGGAAAAGACTGCAAAAGGTGGCGACCACTGCCCGGTCCATCACCGGCTCCATCCTCCCCACCATCGAACGGATTTATCGGAGTCGCTGCCTCAAAAGGTAGCCAGCATCATCAGAGACCCACACCATCCTGGCCACACACTCATTTCACCCGTGCCATCGGAAAGAGGGTACAGGAGCCTGAAAACTGTAACGTCCAGGTTCAGGAACAGCTTCTTCTCTACAGCCATCAGGCTATTAAACACTACAACTTCAAATAAGCTCTGAACTACAATAGACTATTATTATTATTATTACTATTATTGCTGCACTACTATTGTTTGTTTTTTGAGTGTGTGTGTGTGTATATGTGTGTGTATATATGTGTGTGTGTGTGTGTGTGTGTGTGTGTGTATACTGTGAGTGTGTGTATAACTTTTTCCCCCGTTTATATTGTTTACAGTGTACTATGTTTACATATTTTGTTGTGCTGCAGCAAGTAAGAATGTCATTGTTCTCTCTGGGACATATGGCAATAAAACACTCTTGACTTGACTCGAAGTAAATAAATGACAGACTGACTGAGGAACATTGTATGGGTAGGAGACAGGAAGAACATTATAAGTTGACAGAGAGGAGTCACAAATAAATCATAGCGATTATTGAGATACAGTGGACAGTATGCAAAACAGAGAGTGAAAGAGCAATGACGATTAGAGGATGTGGGAGAGAGAGAAAACAATGAAGAGTATGCAGCAATTCCCCAGAGGAAATTACATCCAAATTAACTAATTATGCCCCTTTTTGAAAAAAGGAAAATGCAAATTATTCCATTGTTTTGAGCAATACTCATACCAATCTTCAAAGAGGGGGGGGGGGGCGGGGGGGGGGGGGGGGGGGTATGATTAGATTGTCTGATCTGTGCAATTAGAATCTATACTTCCAGGCAATGTGTGAATTTGAAATTCAGTTTATTCAGGGCAGGCTACGTCATGTTTTCCAAATTTGTTTATTTTGAGAAGTGATTAACTGGAGAATCAACCGATTTATGTCTGTAATATTTAGAAAATGTGTATTAAGAAGATCCCTTACAACAAAAACCTACAATTTTATAACAATTTTAATCAGCAATAAAATTGGCCACATATAAAAACACTGATTTTAAGCGTGGTCAAAACAATGATTTTTAGGAAGCATTTTAAATGAGGAGAGAGGCATAGAGAAGCCGTGACCCAGTGGTGATTTGGACTAAGTGAGATCACGAGTCTTGCCAATGACAGTGACCTAAGATCTTTACTGTATGGTTGGGAGAGGGGAATGCGACATCAGGGTGACCATAGGCAGGCTAATATTAAGAGCAGCCGAGTGTAACTTTCAAGCCCCCTTCCCAAGCGTGAGAGAGGTGACCCTGATTCACCTCCTGCCTGTGATGATCATTCAAAGGAAAAGTCTGGTGCTGTAGAAAGTTTCAGGTATCATCTCACAACCAAGAAGAACTGGATGAACTCAAATGTGTAATATGCACTCCACAAACCATCATTGTGCACTGACCAAGCTATCAGTGAACTGCCAGCATTCCTGAGAAGTGGAATGAGTGAAAGAAATGTTGTGCGTAGCTCCTCAGCCCCTTCATTGTGACATCGTGGTCCTGCCAATCACTCAGGCTATGGTAGCACTCTGAAGGTGAGTGAACTTTTGTTGGGATTATATTCTTTGTTTTCTGCAGGACACTCTGTTAGTGTCAGAGGTTACTGCAGGCTCCTTTGGGGGTTTGAGAGCAGAGGGAGTTGGGCGGATTTTCTTCTTTATTATCATGGAGATAAGAAAGGGCTAAAATAATGGTCACACATACCAGTTAGTGCGATGAGTCAAGACAGCAGGGCTGGTATCCAGCAGACACACTTTTAATTAAACCATGCCACAACCCGTTATGCAAGGTTCGAGAATGGAAGAAGGCAAGCAAAGGCAAGTTAACCTCTTGTTAGGAGACTCTGCAAGAAGGCAGCATCCACGGCACAGCAGTCAGATCAACCCATACACAGAAAATAACATTTGGAAACTAAAGGTCCGGGATCTAACACTTTGGAATTATCGTCAGCCTCACATGTGCCTTTCTCATGAAAAGTGGAAGGAATTAACCCTTCTCTTTCCAAAGTACAAGAAATGACTTCTCTACCCTCCAAACCACAAAATCAGAAAGGCAATGAAGCCCAGTGTTGTTGCAGGAAGATCCCATTTGGCCTGCTCCAGCTCTTTCCTGTGGCGTTACAAATGAAGATAGACGCAAAGTGCTGGAGTAACTCAGCGGGTCAGGCAGCATCTCTGGTGAAAAGGAATAGGTGACGTTTCGGGTCTGAAGAAGGGTCTCGAACCGAATGTCACCTATTCCTTTTCTCAAGAGATGCTGCCTGACCCACTGAGTTACTCAAGCAGTTTGTATCTATTTTTGATGCAAACTAGCATCTGCAGTTCCTTCCTAGGTCTTATAAATGAAAATATGCATCATGTTTGATCTTGATGATTGCAGTTGAATCTGATTTCACTGCCCTCTTGGGTAATCCAGCAGTGGAGAGGTTAAGTTGCTAGACAAGTGTCCAGGGTAATGATAAAGAGATATGAATCTGAATCCCATTAGATCAATCTTGGGGTTCAGATCCACAGCTCCCTGAACGCAGCATCACTAGTAGGCAGGGTGATAAAGAAGGCATTTGGCATGCTTGTCTTCATCAGTCCGAGCTTTAAGTATAAAAGTTGGAAAGTCATGTTGCACATGTATAAAACTTTGGTTAGGCTTAATTTGCAATATATGTTCTGTTCTGGTCATCTCATTAGGAAAGGGCTGGCATGGAAGGAGTTTGCCAGGATGGTGCTTGAATTGGAGAGTATTATCTATAAGAAGAGGTTGGATTGTTTCCTGCGGAGTGACCTGATAGAAGTTTGTAAAATTATAAGAGACATGGATATGATATATCAACTGAGGGTGGAAATGTCAGATGCCAGATGTAAGTAGGTGCCTGAAACGTGCTGCAGGGGAGGTGGAGGAAGCATGTACAATAGCAACATTTAAGAGGTGTTTAGACAGACACATGGACCGGTGGGGAACAAAGGGATACAGACCATGTGCAGGCAGGTGGGATCAGTTAATCTGGCATCGTGGTCAGCACAGACATGGTGAGCAAAAGGGCCTGAAACTGTACTATACTGCACTGTATATGGTCTGTCATTGCACACAAAAAAGCACGTGTCCATAACGATAAGCATGAAACTCCTAAATTTTTGTAAAAATCCTTCTGGTTTTCTCCAGAGGTTATCCTTACCAGATCTGGCCTATATGTTCAAGTTCAAGTGAGTTTATTGTCATGTGTCCCTGATTGGACAATGAAATTCTTGCTTTGCTTCAGCACAACAGAACATAGTAGGCATTGACTACAAAACAGATCAGTGTGTCCATATACTATTATATACGTAAATACACACATGAATAAATAAACTGATAAAGTGCAAATAACAGACAATGGATTATTAATGTTCAGAGTTTTGTCCGAGCCAGGTTTAATAGCCTGATGGCTGTGGGGAAGTAACTATTCCTGAACCGGGTTGTTGCAGTTCTCAGGCTTCTGTACCTTCTACCCGAAGGTAGCAGGGAGATGAGTGTGTGGCCAGGCTGGTGTGGGTCCTTGATGATGCTGCCAGCCTTTTTGAGTCAGCGACTGCGATAAATCCCCTCGATGGAAGGAAGGTCAGAGCCGATGTAACCTCACAGCTGTGGTTAACTCTTAGATACTTCCTCAGTTCAGGGACAGGTAGAGCAGGAGAATAAATGCTGGCCTTCCCAGCACACCCTTGTCCTGCAGAACCATCATATCTTTTTTAAAAATCATTACTGTATCAGTGAAATTTTTTATCTTCTCTCTGCTAATTTTTTTTGTTTGCAAATCTGTGGCACTGATTTCTCCTGTTCAGAACTGTCAAAACCTTTCAAAGGGCAACCCTCAATTAAATCAACTCACCCGTATGGAGAGGAATACCAGTCCCATTCTCTTCACCTCCTCTTTTCAACTCTCTGGGTATCATTCTATTTCTGGCAGTCTCCTTCCTTTCTTAAATGGTCATTCTTTCTGTGTAGGAAGGAATTGCAGATGCTGGTTTAAACCGATAATAGACATAAAAACCTAGAGTAACTCAGCGCGACAGGCAGCATCTCTGGAGAGAAGGTCGAGACCCTACTTCAGACTCTTTTTTTTCCTGTGCGTGTTAGTGCATCATTCCAATGTGGACTTTCAGCTGCACTGGGTCTCAATCCAAAACGTCACCCATCCCTTCTATCCAGAGATGCTGCCTGTCCCGCTGAGTTAGTCCAGCATTCTGTGTCTATCTTCAGCTCTTCAATCCTGGAGTGGGGCTTCAAAGGAAGCCTGATCCTACCTCCATGTGCAACATAGACAAGACGTCTGTCATTGGAGATTGGAATCATTACCAAGAGGTAGCCCGAGTGAGCAGTTCAAAGGGAGTGGATTCGGGGACGAGTTGAATGGGAGAGGGGAGAGCTTTAAAAGAATAGGATTGATGTAGGATTATTGGGTGGTTGATGGTCGGCACAAATTCTGTGGAATCGTGCTGTGTAACTCTAGATATAATGAGCTGTAGCAATGCCTCGTTCTATAAATGGCCTATTCATGTATGGTATACATGTAGCTCAGTAAAACTGTTCCTTTGCTAAGTACGAGTGGCCAGGGTGAGCAGCCACTCAGCTGGAATTATTGCTACCCTCTCTGCCCTGTACTCGTTTGTTGAGCCATTTAGAGAGAGGTGGTGCAGATTGATGCATTTTGGATTTCACTTTGGAAAAAATACCTCTGCCTATCTTAGAAGCAGAATTAGAGCTCTCTAACATTTGGATAACAACAACTTAATCTGCCCTGTGTATTGAACACCAGACTATGAGTCGACGGTGTTTATAACAGGTCACAATGGGGGTTTGATAAGCTGTCAACAATGAACGTTTATTTAACCTACTCTATTCTCCTCCTTGGTGCCCTACTGACTATATTTCCACAGGACAGCACCTTGCATTACTGGAGTGGCATTGATGCACATTGTAAATAGTATTGATTTGTTGGTGCAATTAATGTAAAAAAATATATCTACTGACTTTATATTTCCTATTTACATATCTTTCATGAAGGAAGTGTACATTTGAAATAGTAACATATCTGTTAGGCAAAATAATCAACCATACGTTTTTGCAGGTGGATAAAAATGCTGGAGAAACTCAGCGGGTGAGGCAGCATCTATGGAGCGAAGGAATAGGTGACGTTTTGGGTGACCCGAAACGTCACCTATTCCTTCGCTCCATAGATGCTGCCTCACCTACTGAGTTTCTCCAGCATTTTTGTTTACCTTCAATTTTTCCAGCATCTGCAGTTCTTTCTTAAACATAAGTTTTTGCATATCTCTTGGAGATAAAATATAGCATTTCCTATATTTACCAGCTGAAGGAAAAACAGTGTGGTGATGTTTAGTGGCCAGCTTTGTTCTCAGTCAATTGTGTTTTATTTCATGGTATCAAACTGCTAAGTATGTCCAGAATTTTTTGTCTATTTTATTGTTTAGTGATCAACTGTTTTGAACCAAAGTCTTTTTCAATTATAGTTGTTCACTAATGGGCCTGTCCCACTTAGGCGACTTTTAGGCGACTGCAGGAGACTATGCAGTCGCCACATGTTCGCGGGCGGTTGCCGGGGAGTCGCCATCATGGTCGTGAGGCGTTCCCGCATTCTGGGAACTAGTCGCGGCCTCATTATGGTCGCCACAAATATATCACCATGTTGAAAAATCAGTAGCGACTAGTATGAAGGCGCCATGGAGAGAATTCTCGTGCCATAGGTGGGTCGCCAAGAGGTCCTAGTGGGTTGCCAGGAGGTCGAAGGTTTTCTAAGTTTCTTGTAGGTTGTAGCTGGTGTGGACTGGTGAATTTCATTGGCTCATTGGGGGGAAAAAAACGTAAGCAGTAGTTTTCAGAACCAAGGATAACCGACTGGTAATGTTAAATGTCCGCCAAACTTCACAGTATCTCTGGCTTCTTAAAAGTTGTCTCCACTCCTTCTCCCTCCTTCTCCTCCTTCTCCCCCTTCTCCCCCTAATAAAGGACTTACCGTACACTGTGCTTTGCCGTCTTAATCACAGTGCCAACCTTCCTGTGCATCGCGGTGTGTGTCTGTATCACCTTGGCTTTGCACCATGTGAATTTCAGACAGCGCTCCCTCCGCTTGCCCTGTCCCCTGCCTGCGATGTGTTTGTGTGTGTTCCACTCTGACAGTTGCCATTCCAGTTGTGGTTTTTCAGGCGACTATCGGCAACTCGACAGTCGCCGGGAGTCGCCTGAAAAGTCGCCTAACTGGGATAGGCCAATTAGACTAAGGATGAGATGTTTGGGGCAGCTTTGGCAACATAGGATCGGTATTCAGTAAATTTGTGTGGCGATTTCCTCTTGCTAAATCCAGTTCTACATTTTGCAGTGATAGCCAAACTTCACACGCCACATCTTTTGTCTCACATATAACTGAAGACCAAACAAGAAGCAGACAAAATGTGTAAGAAAGAACTGCAGATGTTGGTTTAAACCAAAGATAGACACAAAATGCTGGAGTAACTCAGCAGGACAGGCAACATCTCTGGACAGAAGGAATGGATGACGTTTCGTCACTCGCTCTAGAGATGCTGCCTGGCCCGCTGAGTTGCTCCAGCATTTTGTGTCCATCAAACAAGAAGCAGACTGTGCACATGATATCAACTTTATTCATCTCCCTGATCATGCCAGAGTGACAAGCTGCATGAAGTTGGAGTGCAGAGAATAATCATTGTATGAAATACACGGTGGTGCAATCAGTAGAGCTGCCGTCTCACCACTCCAGCCACCCGAGTTCAATCCTGTCCTCCGGTGCTGTCCACATGGAGTTTGCACGTTCTCCCTGTTTATTCTGCGTGCTCTGGTTTTCTTGCACGTTCCAAAGATGTGTGGGTCGGTAGGTTAAGTGGCTGTTGTAAATTGCCCCGAGCATATTAGTGAGTGGTAAATTCTGGGAGATGTGGGGAACGTGGATTACTAGGAAAAGTAATGTCGGAAAAGGATTGCTCTGTGAGCTGGTATAGACTGGATGGACCAAAATAACAACCTCCTCTGTTGTCAGGAAATACTGTCTAGAAAAGCAGAAATAGTCTTTGTACAGTACGATCCTACACAAGGCAAAATAATAAATGACCAGGTCATGTCTTGTCATTGGGATGAACATAACCAGCACACAGGGTCTGAAGAAGGGTTTCGACCCGAAACATCACCTTCTTCTTCTCTCCAGAGATGCTGCGTGTAACTCAAGGATTTGAGTACAAGAGCAGGGAGGTTCTACTGCAGTTGTACAGGGTCTTGGTGAGGCCACACCTGGAGTATTGCGTACAGTTTTGGTCTCCTAATCTGAGGAAAGACATTCTTGCCATAGAGGGAGTACAGAGAAGGTTCACCAGACTGATTCCTGGGATGGCACAACTTCCATATGAAGAAAAACTGGATAGACGTGACTTGTACTCGCTGGAATTTAGAAGATTGAGGGGTGATCTCATAGAGACTTACAAAATTCTTAAGGGGTTGGACAGGCTAGATGCAGGAAGATTGTTTCCGATGTTGGGGAAGTCCAGGACAAGGGGTCACAGGACCGAGATGAGAAAATCGTTTTTCACACAGAGAGTGGTGAATCTGTGGAATTCTCTGCCACAGAAGGTAGTTGATGCCAGTTCGTTGGCCATATTTAAGAGGTAGTTGGATGTGGCCCTTGTGGCTGAAGGATCAGGGGGTATGGAGAGAAGGCAGGTACGGGATACTGAGTTGGATGATCAACCATGATCATATTGAATGGCGGTGCAGGCTCGAAGGGCCGAATGGCCTACTCCTGCACCTAATTTCTATGTTTCTATGTAACCGCTGAGTTACTCCAGCTTTTTGTGTCTATCTTCGGTTTAAACCAGCATCTGCATTTCCTTCCGACACACAGGGCGAACTATTCAAAATAAGGCATGGAATCTTTTAACATCACATGTTTGTTTTAAAGTAGGAAAAAAACTATGTGAAACAATGACATCCTCAGCCTCAAACTGGGAATCGAGTCATAGATGGGTTTGCCTTCAGCGAAGAGATTTTTTTAGTGTTGTTCCAGCCAGAAGTTTAGAGACCAGTAGCACACGCAGGCACTGAAACGTTATCCAAGTTCAGCTGCAAAATGTGGGCTCTCTCGAAGGAAAAGTGTCGGTTTTATTTTCAATATTCTTGTTTTTTCCAGTTTACTGCTGAAAGAGCACTGAGAGCAGAAAGTAATTCCTGTGGAACTCACTGAGATAACAGCCTGGTATTCTTCCACGCCACAGATGCCTCCAAGCCATGTCATGAAGTGCTTTTGTTAACAAAACGTCCACCCTCACTAAAATAGTGATTTTAATCTCATCACAATTCAAAAAGTGAGGAAGGTTAACGGCTGATCTAAAAACGGGACTTTGGATCATTAAACGTGGCTAGAGATAAATAATTTCCTCTGATGGGTGGGAGCAGGCAAGGAGGGGGGGGGGGGGGGTGCTTAACCAACACAAAAGCTGGACTGACTGGAAATCAAACTCACTCCCTGAAGAAGTGAAGGCTGGGGAGAGATAATTGGGCAATTCCAAATCAGAGGTGATAGTGATTATGGCTAAAGATATTTGGGAAATGGGGCCATGGTTGAGAATGGAACTCTGATCCAGGTTGGCTGTGGTGTTACATCCTACCCATTCATTTCCTACTAAACTTGAATGTTTAGTTTCCTTTTTTGTCTTTGGGTTTCTCTGCCATATTCCATTCTTCTGATAAATAATCTCCTGCCAGGCAACTTGTGGTGATTACTGAGGATTACTGATTACTTGTGGTGAAGTGAGGTTCCCTTTTGATCTGCAGGGCACCGCACGTGACAGAGACAGCCCGGTAGCTGACCGACAGCAGAAGCTGGTACAGGGACCTGCACTACCAGTGGGCATCATGTATTCTTGCATTTCCACACCCCACCCCCATTGAACTGCCATGTTCTTCCTTCTGTTATGGATCAGTGACTCCATGATGCATCGGTGAGACATTAAGGAACTGCCTAATAACAAGAGGACTTGGATTTAATGTGAGATGAAGGAGTTTTCAAAAGGGTCTGATTATGTTTCTTATGCAGAGAGTAGTTTGTACCCGGAACATGCTGCCAGAGGACGAGGCATTTAAACATAAACTTGAATAAGTGAGGCGTAGGATATGGTTCTAATGTGGGAAACTGGGATTGGCTCAGATAGGCTGAAAGGTTGGCAAGGACATGTGGGCCGAAGGGCCTGTTTCGTGCTGTACTGCTCTACAACCAGTGTTTGTACCAACAAGCTGCACCCATTTATTTATAAAAGTTGAGAAAAATAGTTGTATATTGCCAGTTCCATCTAACTTGAAACAGGCACAGTTGAGAAGTTAGTGATTGCACTACTGTAATAGACCAACGGCCTAGTCCTTGTTAACACTGTACTTCCCTTTCTTAGTGTTATCTCCAAAGTTGCATTGTTAAGAAAACACAGGAATTATCCAAAAGCAGGAAACCCAATCTAATAAAAATCTTGCAGAACCAGGGAGAATGGAGAACAGATTTGAACTAATGGGAATTAGCCCATTACAAAACATTGCCTTTCAAGGTTTCAAGTTCGAGGTCAGTTTATTGTTACATGTACCAGTTAAGGAACATTGAAATTTGAGTTACCATAAAGCCATACAAAATGAAAAGCAACAAGACACAACCACATAAAAGTTAACATAAACATCCACAGTGGTTTCCACATTCCTCACTGTGATGGAAGGCAATAAAGTTCAATCTTCTTCCTCTTTGTTCTTCCGCGGGCGGGGCAGTCAAACCATCTGCAGTCGGGGCAATCAAAGCCCCTGCAGCCGACGATCGAAGCCCCCGTCGGGGTGATCGAAACTGCCGTGTCGGGGCGGTTGAAACTCTCTCCGCGGCATGGAGCTCCCGAGTCGGCCTCTTCTTAACAGACACCGCGAGCTTCACGGTTAAAGTCCACAGGCCCCGCGGTTGGAGCTTCGATCCCCGGCAAAGGGGATTGCAAGCTCTGCGATGTTAAAGTCTCGCAGACTCCCGCGGCTTGGAGCACCGGGTTGGTCTCCAGGAAAGGCCGCCAACTCCACGATGTTAGGCCGCAGTGGGGACGGCGATACGATACGGAAAAAAATTGCATCTCCGTCGGTGTAAGAGATTGAAAAAAAGTTTCCCCCAACACCCCCCCCCCCCCTCGGCCCCCACATAGAACAAACCAAGGAACACTAAAACATACTTTAACACTTACCTGGTAGGAGAGCGATACTGTCACTGTGGGATATTTTACATTTGGTGCTTCCAGGGATTGAATTGCTGGATCTCAGCATCTACTTTGGAAAGCACCATTCACCTTTTGCCACTGGAGGAGCAGGAGATACTACAGATCTGTGCTTATGACAGGCAATCTGTTTCCGCAATGTCAGAAAAAGAAGTGCAGTGATATAGCACCATCAACTATGGCTCACTGGGTATGTCACTACTCTGTCATATGGCTGTGTTTTAATTCCCCCTTGAGAAACCTAAGAACATCACACCGAGGGTCGTGGGTACATGGAATGAGCTTCCAGAGGAGGTAGTTGATGAAAGTACTAGAACAACATTTAAGAGACATTTGGACGTGCATGGAAAGGACAGATTTAGAGGGTTGTGGGCCAAACACAAGCAGGTGGAACTGGTGTGAAGGAGGCATGGGCAAGTTGGGCCAAAGAGCCTGTTTCCATGCTGTATCTAGGGGTGGGGGGGCCTGAAGTTGAGCTCCAAAGTGTATCTTCCAAATTATATCTTAGGCAAGGTCCTACCTGTGATCTCAAACAAATCGGCACAATTTGGAGAATTCTTCCCAATCTTCTGGCCCAGTTGTGTACTGTGACTAACATCACCAATACAATTTGTCTGGCCATGGCGACAATTGGAAAAGTTGGTTGGTTGTGGAAAAGAGAATGCCGAGTATATAACCTCGTTAAGAGCTACATAATTGTGAAACTACTCAGTGGGCTGAGTGTAGAGATGACACAGCTATTTGCATGTAGTCCGAAGCTTCTTTGAATGAAAGGCAGCAACCAACATATATCTATTACTTGGGAGATACCCAGGGCCCAAAGGGAGATGTGCATGTGGAAATTGAGGTAACTACTGTGGATAAATGGGACGATGAATAATTACACGTGGATGAATAGTTACACTGGAAGAAAGGAAAATGAGAACACATTGGTGGGTGAGAATTGGGCAGGAGGCGGGAATAGTCAATTCTATGTAATTATCTAGATGTGAGGGTTCAGCACCACTTTCACACAATGCACAATTCAGAAGCATTGATATGAAAGCAATTTATAATCCTACTTCCGTTGTCGTATAGGTGCGATTGGCCCATTGTGTTCAGAGTGTTGGCACACTGTTGGGCAGGGTGGTGCTGAAGGAGTTGTAAAGTTTGAGAGCTATTAGCAATCCAGGTGAATTTAAGGTCACAGGAGTGTCATTCCAGCTCACTAGGAAATGGTGCACTGCTAATCCAGTTAATCTATTTACATTTGCATTTTAATTCAGATTAGCGTGGACACAAAACTGGATTACTGATAAGAGTGTAAACACAGCCTCAGATCCTCAGTACAAATCCCCTTTAACCTTTCTGGTGAAGACAAATGGAATGTAACTGTTAAGGTCACCGCAAAGTCAGTTTCCACCCCTTCCAAACCCAAAGCAAATCTTCCTAGATCCTCAGGGGAAAAAAGAAACTGGAACATCCTCTTTAATTTTCTTTCTCTCATTACATCCCTTCCAGGCACAGAAAGCACAAACACATCACCTAATCACAAGCCTCTGTTATCAAGTCATTGGACACCAGGATGTCTTTGTAAGAAGTATTTTGTGTTGACTTTGGCTTGTGCCCTGTTCTCTGGCCACAGTCAAATCTCTTCCCTAAATCAGTCTGTCCCAGCTCCAGTCAGTCCACTGTGATGCTCCTTTCCCCATATTTCCGCATTCCTGATTCCAGCATTTATCGCATTCCCTTTTGTAATTTACTATTAAAACGATTACAGTTTCTCTTTCAGGCAGTGTCTACCAGATCATAACAACTTGTTGCATAACGTACTTCCCTCGTGTTAGCTCTACTTAATACAAATGACCTTACATTTCAGTTACTGAACTGCTGGCACAGGAAGCAATCTCTCTTTATTTACTCTAACAAAACCCTTCATGATTTAAAATAAATCTTCCCTTAATGTTGTTCGCTGTAAAAGTATCTCATCTCCATGTAGTAAGCCTGTCATCCCGGATCCCCTCTCCAATAGCTATTAATTGTTGACATCCTTTCCTCAGTAGAAACCCAAATTGATTCTTCTGTTCATAACGGTGCTTAACCAATGTTTAAAGGTTTACCAAACCATCCTTGCCTTTGTAATCCCTTGCTCTGGACTCACCAACATCCTTCCTGTCGTCTAGGAATCAGTCTATTAAACTGTTATATGTGCTCATTGCTAACAACAGCCTTCCTCAAACCAGAACGGCACACGTGCTCTCGCCAAGGCCCTGTGCAAATGTAGCATCCTTACTCATGTACTAAATTCCCTTATAATGGAGATCATACGTCATCATCCCTTGTAACTCCTTGAGGTCCAATTTGTTTTTGTTAACTCACGTGAAACATAGTGCAATTTTTTACTGTTAAAGGAATAGTATAAATACAAGTTTGTTATCATCACAACCCATTCCTCTACTTATTAGCCAAAAATTAAATACTCTTTTCTTAAAGCAACCTTTTCAACTTTTCCTTTCACCTTCAGACATATATGTTCTCAGATCTATCTGCTCCTGCAAAAATGATGGCGATTTCGCTTCTGTTTTCTTTCTTTGTCCCTCCTACCATACTATAATCTGCCAAAAAAGTCGGACTATTCACCAGTGTCCTTCTGAAGTATTTCTGTTCTCCTCGGTGCTTAGTGAGCTTTTTACCATCTGTACCCAGCTGTAGAGACCCACTGATGTGCTGTGAGCTTGATGCAGATGTGTACATGTGGTGGCTGGTGGTTGCTAGGTGCAAGCTAATGTATTGAAAGGAACCGTGTCCTTTCCATTTCCATAAATATATTAATGTATCTGCGTAGGAAGGAACTGCAGATGCTGGTTTTAATCGAAGATAGACAACACATACTGGAGTATGTTGGACAGGCAGCATTTCTGGAGAGGAATGGGTGACATTTCGCGTCGAGACCCTTCTTCAGACTGATGTCTGAAGAAGGATCTAAACCCATTCCTTCATATTAATGTATCTGTTCGTTATAAAGCTAAGAATAACAACAATTAAATGTTAGACATTAACTTTATCCAAATCCAAGCACATTTCTGTATTTCTTGTAATTCCTTTATTCTTGGGATGTGCGTGTAATATTTATAGGCCATCTCTAATTGTTCTTGAGAAAGTGACAGTAGGTTTTCACTTCAATTCCGCCATTCTCACCGCAAAGATGTTCCCACCTTGCTGTTAGAGGGTTTTCAAAACATCTGACTGATTGGAAAAATATTCCAGTCACTTGATATAACGGTGACCCATGCACATATTGTGCTTGTCCCGTAATTGGCAGAGGCTGCATATTTGTGAGCTGCACGTTGCCACAGTCCATTTTGTAGATAGTTCACAGTTTGTCAGAAATGTGTACTATTCTGATTTCTATCACGCTCAGGACAACAGTAGTACTGGACTAGTTGATTTTCTAGACTATATTAATACCCCAAATGCTCTATTATTTCTCCCTTTTCTAACCAAAACACAATAGTCTAAAATTTCCAGTGGACCCAAAGTTAAATGGAGCAAGAAAAATAACTGCACTCTGGACCTGGGCGGGCTAATGCTATAAACCAATGGACCTTGTCCTGGACCTTGTATTCCCAAGCCCAATCTCGTCTCCAATCTATTGTCCGTAAAATCACCAGCTGCACTCAAATCCCTTGCTGCAATCACACATTCCACATCTTCAGCTCACATTCCAGATTAGTGATTGAGCCGGATGCTGCATTACTTGGTAGTCGGATGCCAGATTATCAAATTTAATGTAAATAACCAGGTGAAGCTTTTACAAGGATGTGTTTTTTTTCTCTCTTCTGTGTCTCTTAGGGAGGAGAAGGAGCGCTGGATCCGCGCAAAGTACGAGCAGAAACTCTTCCTCTCCCCGCCACCATGCTCCAATGTCCCCCTGGGTCAGCAGCTGCTGCGTGCCACGGCAGAGGAGAACCTATGGACCGTCATCCTGCTCCTGGCCCACGGTTCCAAGGATGAAGTAAACGAGACGTACGGAGAGGGAGACGGGCGCACAGCCTTGCACTTGGCCTGCAGGAAGGGCAACGTGGTCCTGACCCAATTACTGATCTGGGTAAGTCTACCAAACAGAATCAGAAGGAAAGAAAAGCGTGTTCATATTACACCCTGCATGCTCAGAAACCTCCCCCCCCCCCCACCACTCCCAAAGTACCTGTGGCCTGTTCAGACTGAGGGCCTCCAACCTGGACTCTGTTGCTCTCTCCAAAGACGTTGCCTAAGTGTTTTGAGCATTCACTGCTTTTATTGCTTTACAGTCTGCCCTCTTGTTTTGGTGAAGAAAACACGGGAATCTTTTTCTACGTAGGACGATCCCACACAGCAGTGACTGGAGAATTAGTTTCAGCAATGTTGCTTGATGAGGGCGTCAGGCAGAACTTCCTATGATTGCTCTTCAGTAATATCCTGAGGTCCCCTTCTACCACCCGATATGGGACAGTGGCCTCAAGTTGAAACACTGCCTCAGTACATAACGGAAATCGTGGTCCCGGAAGGGTACTTGAACCCGTAACCTTTTGACCAAGGCAAGAATGCTACTGGTTCATCCAGAGCTGGTGCCTTCAGTCACTGCATTCCACCCCTGCCCCTTGTCTCCTCTTTCTGCTAACCCGCCAGAATTCTCTTCTGCTACAGAAGTCCAACCGTTACAATGTTTCCAACCTTCTCTTACCACAAAGGAGACCATTCAGCCCATCAAGACTATTCTGGCTCACAGATCAATCCCTGTTCACCCACTATTTTTATCCCAATGACCTATTTTAGTTTAGTTTAGAGCTACAGCATGGAAACCAGTCCTTCAACACACTGAGTCCGCGTCGACCAACGATTACCTGTACACTAGCTCTATCCTACACACTAGGAACAATTTACAGAAGCCAATTAAACTACAAATCCGCACGTCTTTGGAATGTGTGAGGAAACCCACGCGGTCACTGGCAGAACATACAAACTCTGCACAGACAAGCACCCGAGGTCAGGGCCCCACCCCGGGTCTGTAAGTCAGCAACACTGCCGCTACACCACTGTGCCACCCACATTCTCCCTATATTCCTCTCATCTCCCTTCCAGATCCCACCACCCATCGGCACACGTGGAAATTTACAATAGTCAATTATCCAACCAACCCACACGCCACAGTTCTAGCATCATTTTTTTGTTCTCTCACTTCTATTTTCATTATTTTCCTTGTGTTTACATCTCCTCCACACACAATTAATACACATTCACACCCCTCTCAAATAGGCACCACCTTCATTCAGTCTTCCTTGGTCTCCGCCCTATCACAGACATTCACTTTCTTCTCTCAAGCTCTCCGAACATAAATGCTGTTAAGAATCTTGCTATTAACCCTATAACTTCCCCTACCATTCAACCTACCAAAGTGTAACACCCCACATTTGCTTAGGTTAAACTGCATCTGCTATTTCTCTGCCTATTTCTGTAGTTGATCAATATTCCACTGCATACTTTGACACTGTCTGTGACTCCAACAATCTTAGTATTGCCTGCAGACTTACTAATTTATTTATCTGTATTTACGTCCTAATCTTTAGTCCATAACTAAAACTCTGATCTTGTTTTCTTCCAGTTTGCGCTGTCTTTCTATTTGTGCAAAAACGGTTTGCGATAGCGCTATGATTTTTCGCCAGCGTACTCACCGTTCCCCTCTGCTGCGAGTGCACCATTTAGTTCCGATTGGGGGTCTAATGTAATAGTCAGCGAGGTTTAAAAATCGCGGGAGCGCAGATCGATCTCCTCTCCTGCCAGTTGGCGCCGGGTGGATTGGTCTTTTCTCCTCCGCGGGACGGTCCGCCCCTTCCTGCGCCATCGCATCTTCACTGGAGCTGAGGGAGGCTCTGGATGGCCGGCGGAGGTCTCCAACCAGACACAATTTTCGGAGGGACCGGAAGCGTCCCCACCCAACCCAGCCCGGCGCTGAGGTGTCGCCGATATCACCAAACAGAAAATGGCAACGGAGACCCTACTGGAGCTGAGGGAGGCTCTGGATGGCCTGGTCTCCAACCAGACACAATTTTCGGAGGGACCGGAAAGTGGCCCGGCCCAGCCCACGCGCGGAGTCGGACATGTCACCGGATGGAAAACGGACACTCTGATCCCAGAGGAAGAGAACATCCAGCGACCAGCCCACACACACCCTCCGCCCACAACTCCCCCGCCCCCACAACCCCCCACCCCGACCCCCCCCACACACACCCAGACCCCCCTCCCCCCACCCACACCTCCCCATGCCTCACACCCCCCTGCCTCACATCCCCCCGCCTCACATCCCCCTGCATCACACCCCCCAGCCTCACACACCCCTGCCTCATACCCCCCTGCCTCACACACCCCCATCCCCTCACCCACATCCCTCTCCCCCACACACCACCCTCTCCCCCCCTCCTACACTCCCCCGCCCACAGGCACACCTCCTCCACTCTACCCCCCTTCCCTCCCCTCCTACACATGAAGAGGAGGGGGAGGGCGTGCTTGGGGATGAGGGGAAATGAGCCGCACCCGCACAGTTAGGAGCTATGGGTGAGTGGTGGAATATTGCGTTGGGGGAACGAGTGAGTAGTGGAATATTGCGTTGGGGAATGGCTTGCGTTGGGAGACCAGGCCTCCCGTGTGACTGGGTCCCACTTAGTCTCGTCATTTATATATATCACAAAGAACAGAAGTCCCAGCACAAATCCAGGTGGCACTCCCATAGATCACAAGACCTTTACCCTTCCATTACAACCCTCTGACTATGAGCAGCCAGTTAGCGTGAATCACGTGCATCTTAATCTTCTGGATCAGCCTACCATGAGGAGTCTGTATCAAATACCTTCCACTGCCCCACCCTCATCTTTGTCACCTCCATAAAAAAGACGATCAATTTAGTAAGACATGACCTGTCATGTAAAAGAAGCTCCGTACTAATATTTAATCCCCTTATTTTATGTAGCAACCTTGTTTTATGTGGCACCCTGACAAGTGTAGTTTGGAAATTCAGCTGCACTATATTTAGTGAGATATGGTTCTCTCTTATCTACCCGACCAGTTACATTTGCAAAAGCTCTATAAGGCTGTCAGGATGTGAAGGATCATCACTATTGCATCTGCTGTCTCGCGAGGCACAGCCTTTGGAACCCTAAAATGTAGGCTATCAGTTCCAAAGGGTTTGCCTGGCTTCAATACACTAAGATTATCCGCTACCTTCTCAGATTTTTTTTCTACATTTATTGCATTTTTAGTTTAGTTTAGACATACAGCGTGGAAATTTGCATTTCAACCCAGCATCCGTGCCGACCAGCGAACCCCGCACACTAACACTATGCAACACACATGAGGGACAATTTACAATTTTACCGAAGCCAATTTACATATAAACCTGTACGTCTTTGGAGTGTGGGAGCAAACTGCAGCTCCCGGATAAAACCCATGCAGGTCACGGGGAGAACATACAAATTCTGTACAGACAGCTCCCATAGTCAGGATCAAACCCTAGTCCCTGGGGCTGTAAGGCAGCAACTCTACTGCTGTGTCGCCGTGCCACCCTTTCTGCAGAATTTATTTTTGTTTAATGTATGAACCGTTTTCGGTTGCCTCTGTGGAACCTACATTTTGTTATTTCTATCTTTTTTCTAATTCTTGCCAATTCATCTTCCACCTTCTTTATTTTGGTCATTTGTACCTCCTAAAGCTCAACCAAGCCTCGGGAGTACTCATTTTCTTGACAACATTATAAACTTCTTTTCATCTAATGTCGTTATAAACCTTAATTAGCCACAGATGGATCACTTCTCCTGTGGACTTTATATCGCTCAGTGAAACGTTCATTTGTTGACATTTTTGAAATATTTCTTTAAATGTTTGCCATTATTTAACCACTGGCAGGCCTTTTAATCTAATGTCCCAATCTATCTTATCCAATGCATTCCTAAAATCTGCATAATTGGTCTTATTTAAGTTAAAAATCCTAATATCTCAATGTTCAGTGTCTCTAAATGTTCAGTGTCTTTGTGCATACAGTTCTGTCAGATAGTGACTGCTTTCCCTGGAGGATTTGATACTGTGGGATTAGCAATTAACCCTGTCTCATTACACAAAGGTGAGAAGTAGCCCGTTTCCTGGGCTATTGTTCCAGGAGCCTGACCTGAAGTTATCCCATGAATTTGTCCTCCAAGCTCCTCTTGCCAATTTGATTTGCCTGGTCTCTATAAAGATTCCATTCCCCTGTGATTAATGTGTTGCCTGTCACTCCAAGCATCTGTCTTGATTGATACTGTTAAGAGAAGCTGCAGCCTGTTACCCACATTAACCAGTGGTATTTGTCCCTTGTTTTCTTTAAACTCTTGTCCTTTCCTACCTTAGTTCACTCATCGTTGCACCAAATGCCTCCTTTGCTACATGACCTTATACCGTCCTTCGTCAAAAGCCAAATTCCATCCCCCAGCCCCACATTAGCTTAAAACCCTGTGTACAACTTTGTTTACAAATGCACTGAGACACCTTGGAGTTTAATTGAACCCCATTTTACATTGCTGACAGTGTCCTGTTCACTCTCACTATTCCATGGCTCATTTAACTTTCACACATTTTCTTTAGGCCTTAACACTGCTAGGCAGAGGCACAATGCCTTGCGCTGGATATAATCTTGAGATTTTAAATTAGTCCACGTGCCCTGATCACACCAACAAGTATGATGATATGAATCATTTGGACGGGAGGCATTTCTCCAGTGTTCCATCCTGTACTCTTGGGCAATTTGAAGCTTTCCTCCAATAAGGTGCAATTTGACCTGGTTATCAGTTGTAATATTGTTGGGAATTGGTGTCCTAGAATGTAAGAGAACATCTGGGAAGCATCAACTGTAACAGAATTTGGTTCATAAATATGAAGAGAACAAGAAAATATCAGGAGCCCCCAAATTCAAGTGTCCGTATTAAGTGGAAGAGATACATTTCAAAAACAATAACAAGAGTGATGGCACTTCTATAGTCCTCCATTGCAGGAAGACTATAGAAGTGCAATTGACTATAGACAGGCAGATGTGCCATTGTAAAAACACAATGGCACATCTGGAGTTGTGAAATGCACTAGATGGAGTCCTGGAGCTATATGGCATGGTAACAGGCCCCTAGGTCTGACTCATGCATGCCAACCAGGTTGCCTAAAGAGCTGGTCCCACTTGCCCGCACATGGTCCATATCTCTCCAAACGTTCCCTATCCTATCCGTACCTGTCCAAGTTACTTTAAGTATCATAATTGTATCTGCCTTTTATCACTTCCTCCGACAGCCCATTCCATAAACAATCACCTTCTGCATGGGAAAAGTTGTCCCTAAGATCCATTAATAAAAATGTTCCCTCTCACCTTAAAACTATGCCCTCTAGTTTTAGACTCCCAATATTCTGGGGAAAATACACTCATCAGACCCCATATAAACTCAAATCTGTCTTTCCGCTTTTAAAATGTGTAGGTGTAGAATAAAAGGAAGCACAATTGAAGGTAGGGTTATATTAAGAGATTGGACCGGATATAATACTTAACAAAAAGCAGTGAGTAATTACAGAGCAAGTGTTAAGGTAAAAATCCATGCTAAGGAATTAATGGAAAATCCAAAGAAGAGAGGTTGAAAGAATCAGAGAAGAATGCAAGGTTTTTATTCCCAATTGTTATTAAGACATGAGCAAAAACAAAGTGCTGGAGGAGCTCAGCAAGTCAAGCAGAATCTATAGAGGAAATTTGACAGATCGGGACCCTTCTTCAAACTGAGTAGAATACTTTTGACAAACACCTGCACTCTGTCCACCAAGACCTGTTGAATCCTGGTTGCTTACTTCCCCTTCCTATTTCTAACTTCCCCTTCCCATTCCTATACCTGCCTTTCTATCCTTGGCTCCTTCTAGGCTTTGGGCCGAGCATCGAAAATGTGTCTAGAATTTAACTTTCGTGACCCAAGTCTGGTATCTACTTGAAATTTGGCACAGATTTAGATAAAATATAATTGAGAAGGAATTCATAACTCGTCAGTGCCAAATGTTTCACACTAATTAATTAAGCTCATTAGAAAATTAGATTGAAAAGTAAGCGCCATCTAGTGCTCAATGCTCATATTAATCTATGGGGAGCCTAATTCCGTGCTGCAGTTTATTTTTGTGTGTGTAGGGGGTGGTTAGTGTGTGTGTGACGTCGTATGACGCCACCCCCCCCCCCCCCCCCCCCCCCCCCCCCCCCCACGCAACCACACGTTGGTCTAGTATTATATAAAAATAATGTAATGAATATAATTGTGAGTGTGTATGTTGAGTGAGACTGCCACCGAGGTCCCGGGTTTCACCGGCACCTGAACCTGCCTAATTACTGGGTAAGGACAGATCTTGTGCGTTCCCCCGTTTACTGAACCCCACTGACTGCCAGTGGGCAGAGGACAGTCAGTGGGGTTCAGTGGGTAGAGTAGGGGGTCATGGCAGTAGTGGGACTGGGGCAATGCCAGGCTTGGGGAAGGCTAAGGCATCTTCCACTGAGAGGAAAATGCCTAACCCTAACTCGCCCCCCGCCTTCCAGTGCTGCCCACGGCTGGAGTTGGAGCCACTTTGGGACCGGCTGCGGGCTCTGTACGTGTAGCCGCTCAGCGTGTCCACCTCAGCCAGCATGCCCTTCTGGATCATCATGGTGATGATGGTGGGGAGCAGCACTGCCCTGCACGCCACCCGGGCCGCCTTCAGTGCCACCACAGTGCCGGCTCCGTCAGTCCGCTCGCTCGTTCGCTGCAACACCAGCCATCCGATAGCCCGACCAACCACTCTCAGCACCCACCGGCCGACCCACCGACCCACCGACCCGAATCATAATCCTAACCCTAGCTCCACATTTTTATTTATCATTTTAATTAACAGTTCACATCATAACTTTACAAAGAAAAATCAATTGTAAAACAAAATTATCAGCAAGGTTAGCATTACCTTTATTCCTTCGAAACCTTGCTATTGTTTTGAAGTAATTAGGAGGCAGCCATGATCCCAGAGTGCTCGCTGCCTAGCTACCTGAAGCAAAGAACGTGATTGGTCAATTGGCCTCCGACGCAATGTCAAACATGCATTATTTGGACAATTACTACTCGGAAAATTGGGGGGTTTTCTCACATTTTAAAAATATGTTCAGGTTTTGTTCTTGATGGGTGGTTTCAGGTATAATTTCTATAATATTTTTACACAATATGTTAAAAATACAGGTAGATATGTGATTTGGGTAACGAAATGAAACAAAAAAGCACCTTGGCCCACAGCCTATTCCATTGCCAGAGTGAGACCATGCACAAAATGGAAGAACAGCACCTCAAATTCTGCAAATGAACAGTGAATTCTCTAATTTCAAGTAATACCCTCCAAACCCTCCCACCCCTTCCCCTGTTTATCTTTTACAAGTCCCATATTTCCCTTTGTCTATGCTGCACTCTTCCCAAACTTGAAAAGGAAAATTATTCCGAAAAACTGATCTTAAACTAGATATTATATTTGCATGGAGCAACAAGTTAGAGTGGCTGACAGGTCCTGTGTTGCACTCCATATGCTAACTTTGGTTCTTAATCCTGCAGTATGGAGTAGATGTCGCAGCGCGAGATGTTCACGGAAACACTCCACTGGCCTACGCCAAGCAGGCAATGAGTCAGGAGTGCAGTGACATCCTTCTCCAGTACGGCTGCCCAGACGAACACTTCATTCTGCTGGCGACTCCCAACCTATCCCGCAAGGCCAGCAACCGAAACAACAACAACAGCAACAACAACAACAAGGGTAGACTAATAGAGTCAAAACTGCCCACTGTCTGAGCAAGAGCTTGTTGGATTGTTTAAGCATATAGAGGGCAGTGCTGAAACTCTCCCTTTACAGCCTCACATCTGTGAAACCTCATTCCACTCCTGATTAAGCTCTTGGAAGAACGCAAACGTGTGAAAGGCTGAAGAAAATGTGGTTTGAAGGAGGAGGTGGTTTGGGCACGGAGAAGAGACAAGCAGCCGTGATCAGCTCATTACACAAACGATGTGAGACCCTGGCAGTTGAAAAACAAGTTTCAGCAGCATCAGGAATTGCCCGGTTAAAGGGCAACTGGTGGAGCTACGACCTGTCTTAAGAACTTCCGGGTCAAGGGGGCAGACTTGTGGAAGTGGAGAAGGGAAATTGGAACTTCGGGCATTGACAATTAATTGTCAGTACATTTCACCTCTACCAAAACAGGTTGATTCAGCTCTTCTACGAAGGGCCCTCGCTGACATAAATCAGGTGAGAGCACAGAGTTTGTCAGGTTTGAAGCTCCTATGATGGTATGTGTCAAATCAGTTGAGGCTAATCTGTCCAGGGAGAATACTGGCTTCATTACACTTGTATAGTTGAGTTCTTCCAGCATTACTACTGTTTAGTAGAACATGATTAGTCATCATGGAGGAAAGCATATTAGCTGAGGAGGTAGTTACATGGCACGGTTCAATGACTGCTTGGATGTGATTGCAATGTTCGCAGAAGCAGCACATTATCTCAGTCATGCTCTTTCTAGTCCTCTGAGTCCTCCTTCCTAAATTCACTGTCATAATTTAGTGTCTATTTAATTTTTAGTCCTCTTCCTCGTCAAAGAAAGGCAATGGGGTTCTGCCTCTCCCCTCTCCCCGATTCGATTTGTTTAGTAAACGGAGATTGGTAGTTGCGAAGAGCCCGGTGCTGTGCTGGAAGCAGAACCATACCCTGATTAAAAGGCTGGAGGCATTGTATAGTGTGCTCGTTTGGAAAAAAAGGAATTGATCAGTGTTAGCTTCATCTCTCAGTCGCAAGCTCACTGCCCTTCTGACCTGTGCTGTCATTGGTAGCTTTTTAAAAAATGGATAGAGTGGCCGCCTTGTTCAGTGAGGTATTTCCAAAATGTTTCTCTGTCCTGTTTGTAAATATAAAGTAAACTTTAATGCTATAGTATTTATATGTTGTACATAATATTGATCATTCCATTGAGATTTTAGCCTTTGTTTCTGGAGCAGAAAGGGGAAGGGGATTACTTGAAACTCGGATCAGATTTACGTACATCGGCTGCTCTAAAATGGCCGCTCTTGTCCCTGAGCCACACGATTGGCAGTGTGACCTTTTTTTGGGGGGGGGGGGGGGGTTGGTCCATAAATGGGAGTAACCTGTGAGAGAGATTTTGGCGAGTTACGTACAATTTAAACTCTACTTACAGCTATACTCCAGCATCATCCAAATAGAATGCTTTCATTCCAATTTAGCACGTTTGTTCTCTGCCTATTGAATTGTTGTGTTTAATCAGAAGACCTCCTGTAGATGCAGGTTTCTTTTTAATCATTACTGAGAGAAAACAGCAGGCTACTCAAGTACATTTCCACGATATACTCAGGCTTGCGAGTTCACTGTTTTGTTTTGGCCAATGTCGCTTTTTCAGTGCTCTATTCCTTACCAGCGGAGTGAGGCAGAGAAAATATGTGCATGACTTCTGGGTTCCACATGAGGTGAAATCCCCATTCCGACGTACCAGGACAAACGCCATGGTGCCTGACTGCTGACAATCCAGAACTGCGCAATGGCTGTACTTTGAGTCCCATCTTCATTTCCCTTTTCAGTCGTTCCCCAACACCCTCTCTTTGCCCCTCCGCTCTCACTCCATTCCAGATTCCTCTCACCTAAAAGGCAGAATAGATTTCTACAGACTGAGGACATCATTGTCCTGACATTTAATCCGCTAACGTTGAGCATCTTAGTTTATACACACATTGCTGTCCCCCCCCCCCCAACCCACACTCCTTCTTTTCACAGAGGGAGAGTGAGAGAGAAGCTGTAAGAGGCATTGCTGGGGTATCATCTGCCTTTTCCCAACATCACCCCAAAGGGGGGTCTGGCAAGAGATGTGTGTGTGTCTGTATATTGTCAAACCACAGGGTGTTGTCAGTGGAGTTTTACAGAAAGGAAAGATGGTGGGGAAACTCCTGATAGATTTCTGGCAGTAAATGTTTCACCATCCACCCATCCCAAGGAATACAATTAAAATACTCAAACCATATTAACCTGAAGTGCGCTACTTATTTTTTGGAGGGCTAACAGTCAACCAGAACGTTTTGGGTGATTCTTAGCCCTCCAGATAATACCAAGACACAGGAACACAGCAGACACACACATTTGTGGACATAAGTGAACGCACTCTACATGTAGTTAGTGAACAGCGTGTGAGGTTTTTGGTACCCCAGTGCCTTGGTGTATATTTACATCCAGTTCTCCTTGATGCCAAATCTGCACTTTTATGTTAAAGCTGACAGCCTAAGTTTATTGGGTATAACAATACAAACAAGGGAATTAGTTTTCCTCTAACTCACTTTTTTTTTCAAGTGCTAGTACTCTGGGATAAACAACACCTCACTTCTGTGTCTTGAATCCAAAGCATTGGTGAGTTCTGAACCCTTGCTCCTACACACCCCACACCCGAAACGTCACCTATTCCTTTTCTCCAGAGATGCTGCCTGACCCGCTGAGTTTCTCCGGCTTTTTGTGTCTATCTTCCACATTGTAAGTTATTGCTTCACCACTCCTTCATGTCCAGACGCATTGTTTGAAAACCATTTATATCGTGGGTGGCAGCAGCTGTGTGTGAGAGGCCACCCAGTCACTGGGTGTTCAGGCCAGCAGCAAACACAATGTCCCTCTGGATCACATTGCAAGCCTGCTCCATCTTGGCGAGCATCCCTCTGCGACTCTAGCATTGGGCCAACCTCCTTCACTCTTTTTTTCCCCGGAACAATCTGCCCCACCCACTATCATTGGACCAACAGTCCATAAACATAACACAACCACACAAACCAAGTCATCAATCCAGCACAACTTCAAGACCTCCATCATAAAACATCTCAAAAGGGAAGCCGTATGTCAAAGCAATATACTTCCCAGTGGTCGTTGGTAATGGAATCATTTTGACACGTTAACAACATTTTTGCACCTTATTTGGATTGCGATTTTAGAGTCGTGAGGTGTACATTCTCGGGATGTTGTTTTTATAATGCCTGAGTTTCTGGTTTATTTAGGCATTTCAACCCTAAAGAGTGCAAAGCTTAAATATAAATGTATCCGTAATCATGCTTGATAAACTCCGCCAGAGTTTACTCCACCTGGGATCTGGTTATCTGCTGTTACACTAATCTGGGATGTATCCGTCAAGAGCTGTCAGTTATTTCTCAGTGTAAATAAGTACAACATGGACACTATCAGAATGAATGATTTTGTTTAATATTACCTCATTTTGGCAGTTCATGGTTTGCAATGACTAGATGCTTTATTTATATGTTTGTAATAATAAACGCTGTGTGGTGTTGCCTGTATTTTGCCGGTGAAGTTTATTAGGCTGAGTTATGATTGACCACACCAGTATGTATTATGATTTTGTAGGTCAACTGTACAGTACTCTGTTAAAGACTGTAAAGTAATGCAAGGAGACTAAACGCTGTAATTGTAAAATGTCTCTTTTCAATAAATAAAATTCTCTTGATACATTGCTTTCAGAATGATTGGTTCCATAACATGTGGTGGTATACGTAGTTTACTTTCTGTTCAAGCATAAATGTTGCTTGGCTGGGTTTTAACATCTCCTCCACTGTGTCTTCACTGATGTACTATCATAACGTTTAAAAAACAATGGACAGGTACATGGATAGGACAGGTTTAGAGGGTAATGGACCAAGCGTGCAGCCAGGTGGAACTAGTGTGGGTGGGGCATGTTGGTCGGCATGCGCAAGTTGGGCTGAAGTGCCTGTTTCCAGGCCCTGTATGACTATGACTCTATCCAATGGAGAGTGTGGCCTAAATCTTCCAATATCAGGAAATAATGAACAGAAAGCCTATCAAGGAATAATGAACAGAAAGCAAGGCCAGTAATCCTATTAAAAGGACATAACACGAAAACTTATCTTAATTAAGATTTTATTTTGTGAAAATAAAATGCAATAACATCACTGAGAGTACAAAATGAGTCAAGAGTCAACAGCGTTTAATTGTCAAAGGCACTGGAACACAATGAAATTCTTATTTGCTGCAGTTTTTACAGGCCGATTAATGCAACACAATAAAAACACAATACAAATATAATAAATTATCATTGTACAGGGTAACCAGACTGTTATAGTGCAAACCAAAGTTCGGAGCGCAACCCTTAAACAACGCCCATAGTAGTTGATGCTGATGTGGGGTTACAAGAGATACAAGATACAAGATGCATATATTTGTAACATGTGCCAGTTGGCACAGTGAAATGTGATCACCATACAGCCATACAATAAAATAAAGAACACAACACACGATAGAGTTCAACATAAAACATCCCCACACAGCAGAATCAACAGTATCCCACTGTGAGGGAAGGCACCAAAGTCAGTCATCTTCCTCTGATGTTCACACGTGGTTGGGGCATCCGGAGCCCTCCGCAGTCGCCGCTACGGGCAGCCCGCTGTTCAGGCCCGCTCACCGGGATGTTGGCACTCCGACGTCGGAACGGGAAGACAACCTCAGCAGCTTGGACCTCCAAAACGGCCGCTTCCCACCGGAGTCCGCGGCTCCCGAAGTCCCCAGGCCGCGCCGGGCGGAGATTCAACATTGGCGGCCCACGGCAAAGGGCCCCAGGGACTCCGTGATGTCGGTCAGCGCCGCCCATGCTGGGAGCTCCGTGAACACAGCCCCGTGATGTTGGAGCAGAAGGCCCAGCGCTCCGGATCCAGGTAGGTATCGCCCGCTTTGCGGTGAATCCAGCGCCGCACCGCCGCTGCTGAAGCTCTGGTCCGGTCCCCAGTCTCGGGTAGGAGAGGCCGCACCGATCCAGTTGATAGGCCGCGAGGAGGGGGGGCGAAGACGCGACACGGAGAAATAGTCGCATCCTCGCCAGGAAGCGACGGGAACAGTTTCCCCCTTCGTCTCCCCCACATAGAAAAACTAAAGAATCCCCAAAACAAACTGTTTAGACAAACTAAAATTAAAAAAAGATGGGGGAAAAACGGACAGACTGTAGGCAGAGGCGCCTTCAATGCGGTGCCTCTGCCTACAGTCAATGTGTTTAGAATTGCCCAGTGTTGTTCAAAAGTCTGATGATTGAGGGGATAAAGCTGTTCTTGAATGTAGAGGCACTGGTTATGTTTAAATATATGGAGTATATTTGAACCACCATTGTTACTTTGGCTAGGGTCATTGCATGCAAACATGCCCTTCAGCCTAACTGAGCATCAACTACCTATTTACACTAACCTCGTATTTTACTCTCCACATTCCCATCATCTATCCCCAGGTTCTACCACTCCCCAGGGGTGATCTGCCAATTAACTCACCAGAGGATCCAGAGTAAACCCGCAGAGTCACAGGGAATACATGCAAGCTCCACACAGTCAGCTACCAGGTCAGGATTGGCGTTGGAGGAAGTGGCTCTACGAGCTGGGATGCCCCGCATCAAAACATTTTCTTTAGAGTTACAGTGTGAGACAGTCTTTCAGCCCACCACACCAAACAGCAATCACACATTAGGGACAATTTACAGAAGCCAATTAACCTACAAACCTGCACGTCTTTGGAGTGTGGAAGGGAACCGGAGCACCCGGAGAAAACTCACATGGTCACAGGAAGAACGTACAAACTCTGTACCGATGGCACCCGTAGTCAGGTTTCTGGCACTGTAACTCTACCACTGCACCACTGTGCCACCATTAAAGTCTTGAATCAAATGCCCTACGCCAAGAACAAGTCTAGAGTCAGTTAACGAGTCGCCCAGTAGATGGTGGAAAAATACCACAAAGTCCAAGAAAGTGGAGTCCAGAGCCTCAAGTGATTACCACCGGTTTCCTTACAGGCACAACTAAATGCAACTACATTCACAATGCAGTCAGCAGGAGTAGCAGTTCAGTGACTATGGCAAGATGGTGCAAATGTTCCATCTAGAATGGCCTTTCCTCTGATCTTTCCTTCCAACAGCGGGAACTGCCGATACCAGAAGGAAATTCGAGGAGAAGAGGATGAACTGATCAAAGAAGTGTAATCCTGAAAATGCCGAAGAGTTTGGAATTGCTTCTGTTTTCCTTGGAGTGCTATCGTCGTACCTGGACTGGGTCTGCATGCTTGGTATAGAATCAGGGTAGTCCCAAGCCCCACCTCCAATTGGTTTCAGATGGAGCACGAGTGAGTGTATGCAGCCGTTAGTCTCCATGTGTCATGGTTAATGAGAAGGAAACTTGCTTGAGTATTCAAAGTACTACAGTTATGTCATGAATAATCCATCTATGATGCAACCAAAATACCCATTTCTGAACTCAAGCTGAAATTCAAAAATTGGTGGTAAAAATAGGACCAAATGACCAGCTGCAACTCTTGCAGTCGTCTTTGACAGCACTCGCCAATCATGGCATCCATCTTGGGAAAGCGTACAGGCAGCAAGCACATGGAAATACCATCACATTCAAGTTGACCTCTAAGTTATATAGAACCCTGATAGAAATATTACCATGTTTAAAAATAAGATTTTTTATTAGCTGAGTTTGAGTTAATGCTGCGGTAGTTTTTTTTTGCCCCTGGTTCTTTGCAGTGTTAAGTGCTATTGGTACATCCCTGGGTTGGTTGTGTGAGTGACTATTGGTCATCAATATTCCTGGTCGTTTCAGTTCTTCCACCAAACAACCCAACAGACTAGACAAATTGGAGATTGACTCACGACCTTAGTCTGAGCACAGTGCAAAAAAATTATCAGCTAGCATTTGAGTCAAATCTTGACACAGGATGGGGCCATGGTGCAGCTGGTAAAACTGCAGCCTCACTGTGTCAGAGACCCGAGTGCTCAGGCACTGTCTGAGTGGAGTTTTCCCCATGCTCCCTGTGTTTGTCGGCATCCTCTGGTGCTCAGGTTTCCAATTAGGAAACTGGTCCTTGAATGTATCTCGAGCCAGTTTGAAGACCATTGAGAAGCTCACGATTTTTAACATTGTTATGACCCCTACTTTTTATTCTTCATTGATTTAATCCAAAACATTGATCTTTTGTGATCATTATAGCAATCCTGGAATTCCCGTCCAATGGAACTCGTCATGGTCCACTTGAACATTGGGCTAGTGCCATTTCAGTAAGAGCAACTCGACACAGTTCAGGTAACAAACCTGGAAGTGAGACCCTTCTGTCTGGGCTCATCAGTAAGTCTGACCAGTATCTCACTACCCATCCGTTCGCAACTGAATCGCTTGAAGTATCACCTCTATCAAAAAAATTGGCTTTCTTCCATGATGTAAGTTATATATATATATTTAACTTCCAAACTACTATGAAAAGTGGTTTAAAAAAGTGAAGAAAGTGAAGAAGTGAAGAAAGCGAATGGTATGTTAGACACTGAAGAAAGCAAATGATATGTTAGCATTCATAGCAAAAGGATTTGAGTATAGGAGCAGGGAGGTTCTACTGCAGTTGTACAGGGTTTTGGTGAGACCACACCTGGAGTATTGCATACAGTTTTGGTCTCCAAATCTGAGGAAAGACATTCTTGCCATAGAGGGGGTACAGAGAAGGTTCACCAGACTGATTCCTGGGATGTCAGGACTTTCATATGAGGAAAGACTGGATAGACTCAGATTGTACTCGCTAGAATTTGGAAGATTGAGGGGGGATCTTATAGAAACTTACAAAATTTTTAAGGGGTTGGACAGGCTAGATGCAGGAAGATTGTTCCCGATGTTGGGGGAGTCCAGAACAAGGGGTCACAGTTTAAGGATAAGGGGGAAGTCTTTTAGGACCAAGATGAGAAAAACATTTTTCACACATAGAGTGGTGAATCTCTGGAATTCTCTGCCACAGAAGGTAGTTGAGGCCAGTTCATTGGCTATATTTAAGAGGGAGTTAGATGTGGCCCTTGTAGCTAAAGGGAACAGGGGGTATGGAGAGAAGGCAGGTACAGGATACTGAGTTGGATGATCAGCCATGATCATATTGAATGGCGGTGCAGGCTCGAAGGGCCGAATGGCCTACTCCCGCACCTATTTTCTATGTTTCTAAAAATAATACCATCAAAATGATCTGAAATAGGTGCCTGAGAAATATGCAAACAGGAAACGATATATTCCACATAAAGGAATAATTGTCATTTTAAATATCAATTTGGTGGATGACGATGCTGTGTATTTAATGTTCATGAAGAGTGTAATGATATATGTTTAGAATAATTACTGTTCTCATTAGATATTGAAGAAAGTGCTATTGTTTACTTCATATCTCCGGTCTCTGACATAAATGAATATATGAAGAATTATGTGTCTGTGAAAGTTAGTAAGAATTTCCATGAAATCCACGGGGCTCTAATTATAACTCATTGGGTAATTTTATTGTTAATCAGATTACCCTAAGGATGCTAATAGCAGACATGGAACCCTCGCCCTCCCGGAATCCTTATTATAACACGTCCCACTGGGATGGCAGGATATATTTCCTGAGACTTGTTCAGTGGGCAGCGCAGGTTTGCCGATAATCTGTAAATTAAGAGTTTCTTATCTAATCCGTTCCTCCCTGACCCGACCATGCATGCAGTTACATATGACAGGTCAATTGAACTCTTAGCTTTACAACACCCAGTCCTGGATTTAACTTTCGCTGGAACAAACTAAAGCCCAATCTCTTGAAGAAAGCAGATGTAAAGACCTGCATGTGAACAGCACTTGTGAACACGCTGAGGTTGTCACAACGCATTTGCAAATAATGAATGAATGACTGACTGACTCCCCGTGCACTCTGCGTGGTGGTCAAATAGTACACAGCCAGTTCCACCGGCCGAAATGTGATTATAATGTGATGTTTATTTTAGTGATCATTAAGGAATAAAACTGGCCAGGCTGCAGGGATAACTGGCGCTTCTCTTTGGGGTAAGGAGGTGGGATTTTCCTTTTGCATCCAGTCCGGAGTTCTGCCGTTGCCGTTGCATCCCAGGCCTCCCATGGCTCCTCTAGTGCCTGAGCATTTCCTCGATACTGGATGCCGGATGTGTTTTATCATGTATCTCTCCGGTTGGAGAGGGTTCTCTGGGTTCTTCAGTGCTCCACAGAAACGCATTTTAAATCTCGGTTTGTTAGTAAAATCATGATAATAAAAGTTTAAAATGCAGCACGAAAAAAGTTTACATACTGTTGAAATATTCAAATCTGAAAAAGTGAGATTACTGATCTGAATTAATTGACCTCAAAGGACGGATACATTGCGTTGGATTCAATCCTTGGAGCTAAAGTTTCCTCTCCCGATTGTCTTTCATTGACATGTGCGTTTACTTGAGTTGACCACCATTCTGTGGTGTGGTGTGGTCTTGCCCTCTGGTCAATTGCCTCCTCGTAACAACACTCTGCGGAAAACGTGGAGGAGTGGGAGGGGGGGGGGGGGTAGAGAGGCCAATCCAGCGTTTCAAACTATAACCAGGTTCATAGTGGTGTTTTCAAGGGAGGGCGGAGAATGATGTACGAGTGAGCAGTCCCTCAAGAGTTGTGAACAGATCCTGCAAGCCATCTCCTCAGCCCGTGTTCCGACGCTGCCCCTCTCATTATCATCAGATCTGCCGGAAGACACCGTCTCATGGAGGAGTTAACACGGCTTAAGGAGTTTTGAGCAGCCTGTTCAGTCATCGGCAAAAATAGCGGAACTTTGTAATCATGATTAACAGGGCAAATATCCAAAGCTGTTTAAATCAGATCACACATTTGACAGCAAACTACATAAGGCTGATCAACTGTGTAGCTGTATCTTGGAGGAGGAGAGAGGTCAAAAACAAAGTTGAGGTTTCAGAGACTAGGTAGGACCTTGGCAGGTAATGTCAGTGGAGTAAGTGACAATTCACAAATACACTATTCCCCCCCCCCCCTCTTCCCGACTATCAATAACACAACACTGCAGCTCTGCAACGGCGGCTCTGTCAGTGGGAGCTTGGGTTAGACCAGACCTGTGCACTCAGTGATTGTTTCATGCCTCCGGCCCTCATGGCTTCTTCACCACCCGCTAGACTCAGACCACGGCTGTGATGGGACAATCACCCAAGTGGTTGCAAACTCAGCAACACTCATAAGGTGGTCCATATTTAACCGGTAAAGCACCAAGAGATACAGATTGTAAGATACTAGTGGTGTCAATATTGATAATATAAATTGATTGTAGTTGAATGAAGAAAGCATAAGGAGCCGCGGTTCTTCAAAAAGTGTCCGAGACACATTCTGGTCCAGAGTATTTTGTCAACAGTTTGCACAGGCCCGTGTGTGTATTTGGAGCAACTGTGCAATTCATTATCAGTTCATTTCACGAAGTGGCAGCAGCTAATGACAGGATTACATCAATTACAAGCAGACACACTCCAGGAGTTGCTAACGTCCCCTCCGTTGGCTGAAAGGGACAATATCCACTTTGCCAGGCTTCTAAATCACGTACCATTGGGTTTTACGTATCTCAACCTCCCGATAATGTTTCAGACATTTCGAGCAGTCAGAGCCATCCTTTGTAATTAAAATTAAAGATGACGCCTTACAAGGAAGTAGATCATCAGAAACCGTTTCCCCTGCTTAAGAATATACGATCACTGGCAAAATAATCAGTGGGAAAAGGATCAGGATGTTTTCCTTATTAAGGCATAAGTATTTTATAAATTGATTCATTTTGTGAGCTTCTTTGATTCTTTCCTGGCACAACTGACTGTTGGTAGTAAATTAAAATAGGCAAATGTGTCAGATCTCAGTTTCAATAACAAATTCCAACAACATTAGGTATGGCAATAAATAATACCTGGATGCTCCAGAAGGCACGTTGCTGCCAGTAGTTTGAATGGCCGCCGCCCCACCCAGTTACATCACTGCTAAACCTATTCTACCACCTATCCACAAATAGATGTGATTGATGATTGATCAGTGGTCTATTTGCAAGATATTGTTTTGATGGCTGTAATCTTGACCAAAATATCTGTTTGATCTCAATGTTTTATTTTCAACGTACAGGCTGATAGTGTGAAAAAAAATTAAAAATATGCATGTTTATGTAAGTCTGCATGATTTATTCAGTGTATAAAACTAAATAATTCTCTAGTTGTAATCAGACCATTGATTGCTTTGGAAATCAGTCCAGTTGAAGCAGATTCAATAGCAACGCAGTAGGGACAAGAATGTACTTTTCCCTGCAACTACAGGAGATGCAACATTTGTCCCTATACCTTCCCCCTCCGTCGACTCCGTAAAAGGACCCCAACAGTTTTTTTCAGCCTTCTCCATTGTCAGAGTGAGGCCCAGCGCAAATTGGAGGAACAGCACCTCATATTTTGCTTGGGCCATTTACAACCCAGCGGTATGAACATTGACTTCTCTAACTTCAAGTAACCCTTACTTTTCCTCTCTCTCCATCCCTCCTCCTTCCCAGTTCTCCAACCAATCTTACTGTCTCCAACTACATTTTATCTCTGTTTTTCTTTGTTATTACTTTCTCCCAGCTAACAATGATCTATTCTACAATTTCCTTCATCTCCATTCTCTTTGTCATGATTTTACACCTTACGCTTCCTTATCTATGTATCACCCTCTCCCCTGATGTTAGTCTGAAGAAGGGTCTCGACCAGAAATGTCACCCATGCCTTCTCTCCAGAGATGCAGCCTGTCCTGCTGTTACTCCAGAATTGTGTGCCTATCTTCAGTTATTGATACACATCAGACTTGGTGGGAAAGAGCAGCAGAAACAAGGTGGTGCGGCTGGTAAAGCCACTGCCACACAGCCCCAGGTTCCTGACAGGAGCTTGTTTTTTTCCCTGTGAACACACGGGTTTCCCAAGGGTGCTCTGTCTTCCTCCCGTATCTCAAAGATGCGTGTGCCGAAAGACTGCTGTAAATTACTCTTGGCACTTGGGTGGGTGATAGAATCTGGGAGGTGGGGTGGGTGAAATTGATGGGAATTTTGAGAGTATAAAATGGGATTAGCCTAAATGCATGCTTAATGGTTAGCATTGATAAATTGGGCTGAAGGGCCTGTTTCTATCCTGTATAATTCTAATTTGGGAAGCTGTCATAGAGACTCAATGCCTGTCTCCAACAAGATCAACAAAATTCCCATTCCAGAAGCGAAAAAGGGAGAATCATCCAAGTGTTATGTGATTTTTAAAACGAGGAAGAAATACTGCAAAATAGAGGCTTCTATGCTGTTTATCTTCCTGAAGTGCATCATTACAAACCACTGACTGTCAACAACAATGTATTATTTTTGATACATTTTTCCATTAAGTCAGTAAGGAACACAAGGATTAGGACTTTCATCATATTAGAACTTGCAGCACAGAAATAATTTAGGTTGCAATGAATCTCTTCTCACCCTACGTTGTTGCACACTATCAGTGTGTCCTACTTCTTTCATCTCTCTCTCTCTCTCTATCTCCCTTTCCCTCTCCCTCCCCCACTCCCCCTCCTCCCCCCCCCTCCCTCCCTCCCTCCCCCTCTCTCCCCTCCCCCTCCTCGCCCCCTCTCTCCCCCTCTCTTTTTTCTTGATTGTTTGCCGGATTGTATGTACCTATATTTGCACAAAAAACGGTACATGATAGTACTACAATTTTTGCACCACCTTACTCACCATTGTCCTCTGATCTAAATTAAACAAGTTTCATTCAGATTGATGGTATATGTTACGCTATTGATGTTTAAAACTTGAAAAAAAAACATTAAAACTTGGCCTGCCCATCAGCAGTGTTCCATCCCACAATGACATCACAACGGGATCTCATTTACAAAAACTCTATTAAAAAACAGGTGTTGAATGGGGGAGCAGGAGGGAGAGGGGTCGTGGAGGGAGGGAGTGACTGACGGGAGGGAAAAGGAGAGGGAGAGGGAGGTGCGGGAGGGAGTGGGGGAGGGGAGGAGGAGAGGGGGAAGAAGAGTGAGGGTGAAGAGCAGGATAGGGGTAGGAAGAGGGATGGGCAGGGAACAGAGGAGGGGAGGGGGAAGAGAGGAGAGGAGGAAGAGGGTGAGTGGACGAAGTAGAGGGTGGGGATAGGGAGTATAATGGAGATGGGGAATAGAGGACTGAAGAGGGAGAGTGGCATGCGTCACATTGGTCTTATATTTTACGTTATTGCTACGTCAGTGCAGTTGGGGGCTATGGGTCAGTGCGTTGGGGGACTAGGCCTCCCGTGTGACAGGGACCCAACAGATCCCACTTGGTCTAGTATGTATTACTAAAACTCTAATCTTGTTTCTATATTTCTATATTTGTATGTACCTATATTTGCGCAAAACTGGTACACATTGGCGCTACAATTTTTGCACCACCTTACTCACCATTGTCCTGTGATGTCAATTAAACAATTTTCGTTCAGAATGATGGTATATTTTACGTTATTGACATATTAAACTTTACAAAAAACACTTTATTTTCTACTTGTCCTGCCGTCAGCCGTATTCCACCCCACAATGACATCTTAATGGGATCTCATTTACATAAACTGCCCGTCAGCAGTGTTCCACCCCACAATTACATCACAATGGATCTCATTTACATAAACTGCCCGTCAGCAGTGTTCCACCCCACAATGACATCACCATGAGATCTCAAAACTCCGTTTCAAAAAGCACAGCAGCTTCCACCTCACAATGACGTCAAGGGGAGTAGGGAGGGGAGAAGAGTTATGGAAGGAGGGAGGGAGTGTCTGAGGGTAGGGCAAAGGAGAGGGAGGGAGAGGTAAGGGAGGGGAGGAGGAGAGGGCAAAGATGAGGGAGGGTGAAGAGGAGGGGGAGGAAGTGCTGGGGATGAGGGAATGGAGGAGGATAAGGGTAGGAAGAGAGATGGCGAGGCGCACCTGGGGAGGGTTGCCATGACACGCGACACAACTGGGATCTATGGGGTCACAACGGCAACCTGTCAGCCGCGCCTGCACAGTTGGCTATGGGTGAGTGGTGGACTATTGCGTTTGGGGACCAGCCCTCCTGTGTGACAGGGACCAAACGGGTCCCACTTGGTCTAGCAATTTTATGAATCTCTCTTCGGTCATCCTTCGGACTTCTATATTCCAGTGAGAATAAACCCAGCCTATCCAATCGCCCCCTAGTTTCTGGACAATGTCACTGATCACAGCAGTTCATTATGTGAATAAAGAAGAAACTTCAATTTCTGTCCTACTTCTCAGATGTTCCAAACCACTTTTCGGCTAGTAAATTGATTTTGAAGTGTGCCAACGGTTGTTGTTCAAGGAAACACAGCAAGGAGCTTGCCCACAGGATCCTACAATCAATAATACAGATGCTACCGACTAACGTAAGGGTTATGTCCCGCGGACCCTTGTGTGAGTCAGACCCTTTTGTGTTACGTAAGTCAAAAATGAAAGTGCCAGTGCATACACGTAAATTTACTATTCGTACTGTCTATTACCAGAAGGAGACCATGTGGGAGCTGTGATGTGGAGAGCATCCAGGTGAACAGCTGACTAGCTTGCAGAAACTGCCACGTGTGCAATAGCATGATTCATGATTACTGAAATGCATAACTCTAAAATAAAGCAGCGGTCTTAAAGAATTGCTTACGTAAGTGCAAATTTACATGTCACTTATCTCATAAGCCAGGGAGTGCCTGTTCGAAAATAGCTAGATCTTTTAGAAAATAGCTTCTTATTGTTATTCTTAAATCCAGATGGTGTTCCAACCCAAAAAGTCAGATGTTCATATCCTTCCACAGATGCTGTTTGACCCACCGAGTCTCTCCCATAGTTTGTTTTTTTGCTCCATATTCCAGCATCTGCAATCCCTTGATTCCATGCTCCTTGTTGATGTTGCTTGAGGGATAAATATTGGTTAGGATAGCAGGACCAACTACCCTCCCTTCTCCAAACTAATGTTTTGGGATGTGTAGGCAACACAGTGATGGAGCTAGTAGAACTGCAATTTTTGCCAGTCCAGTGAGCCAAATTTAATCCTGATCTCAGGCATTGTCCGTGTGGACTCTACACATTCTCCCTGTGACTGTGTGTGTTACCTCCGGGTGCCTTGGTTTCCTCCCAACTCCCAAAGACATGCAGTTCAGTAAGTTAATTGGCTACTGCCAATTATGTAGGAGAGTGTTGGAATCTGTGAGGGATTGGATGGCAGCATGATAGTGAGTGCAGACTTAGTGCACCATGAAACCTTTTCTATTTTATTTGACTATGATTCTATTTTTCACATCCTTCTGTGAACAGTTTAACATATAATTTGCAATATTTAACCTCCGATAACTCAGAATTCCCTCATGTACAGTAGTATATGAATATATTACCTCCTCAAATCTCTGAATTGGAACTTGAAACAGCAACTTTTTAATACATAGATGAAAGTGCAATGCCCTGAACATTTCTATATTAATTTTGCAAGCCTAAGATATATTTAAGAGAACTCATGCATCCGCTCACCTGACTCAACACTCTGCTGGAACACCTCAACAAACCCATAATTGACTATCCTCATTCCATTCTGAGAGTTCATTACTAATTTGGCCTCTTCCTCGCCTTGCAGAAACAGAAGAATAACATGGCATTCACACTGCACATTAGACTTTGATGTTTTCATCAAAATGACTATTAAGTTCACAGATGTCTTTAATCAAAAACAATCGTGTCTCTTTGTCTTTATTGAGCTGGCTGTGGGCTTTGACACAATTGACCAAAACATATTTCTCTCTTCCAAAGTCAATGTGGGTGCAACTGTACTTGTATGGTTGCATGCTTGAGCTCCAATTGTAACTGTATGTGAGGACATCCTGAAATTTTGTTTTGTCACAACTTATGACCAATCATTCAGTTTTCTAGGCCCCAACCACTGGAATTCCTTCCCTAAATCCCCTGCTTTCTCATCTCCTTAAAGGTGTTTCCAAAAGCTAGAACTATGGCCAAACTTTTGGTTCCCTCTCCTATGTAACTGTATTAATTGGTATTTGATTTACACTTCTTTGGAATGTCCTTGAATGTTTGCATTAAAATTGCTTTTCAGCCAATGGCGAAAACTATGGGAAATCAGCAGATAAATTTAAAAAAAAATATGCAGGCATTCATAATGGGCATATGAGCTGAAAGGAAATAAGGCTGGTATTTGGGGAAACTGTTGCAATCATTGATCAATGCTCATTGTGTGCAAGGCCTATAAGAAACATACGAGACTTTGAATTGAATCTTGCCATCTTCCATGCATGTAGTATTGCACACTATTAAGAAAGAACCAAAAGAAAGAAGAGGCATTGAATCAAAACCATTGATTGTTAAAAAGAAAGGCACTCTGTACGACAGTATTGGAACATTTATTTGAGAATATAATAGTTCAGGAAATAGAGCAAGCTTATCTTGAGTACACAAGTTAGTTGAAGATTGAATATCCCCAGACATTCAGTGAAGAGGCTTGTAATCTCTACTTTGTGCAGGTCTAATTTACTATAATAAAGTTGATACATCATGTTCCACGTGTATAATCTTGACATTAACATATTATAGTCTTGATGTGCATTGTATTTCCCTTCTGAAATACTGTTTCATTTAAGTTCTCCTGCAGCTACGCTGCCTGCTAGAAATGTGTCCCCAAAATTTTGTCCTGAGTGGTTCTAACCATATTTCCCACTCACCAACACACAAAATCAACACTAAGTTATTGCAGATCTTCTAACAACAACTTTCTCAACAAAGCCATCCGAAACACTACACAACACAAGGCAGTGCTGAAAATTACCAAAAGCAATGCTGAAATGTAACTTCTCAGAAGAATCTGACAATGCTTTTCATTGTTCTTGGTTTTTGATAAGTTGTATTTATAAAATGTCAAAATATTTTTTAATTGGTGATTGAATGTTGAGTTCTTATTGCTCTTTTATCTTTCTAACCAGCTTTCATTGCAAGCTTGGTGGAAATTGCTACCAGATTTTTACTGGTGATTTAATTAAGCGTTAGTATTGGGTTTTATCGGTGATTTAACAATGGACTAATTAATGATTAAGTTATATCAATTTTCTTTGAGTTGTGAATTGTTGCTGTTTTTTACAGAGTTTATGGTGAGTATTTTTATTGGTGATTTGTTGGTTTAATTGACCTCGATTATTTATCATTTGGTTTTGATTTTTCCACTTTTTTGGGTGATTTCCTATTCAGTTGGTATCTGATTTATTGAAATTTTGTGGCATGATGGTATTGGGATTATTATTGGTTTGGGGTTGACATAGAATTGGTTTAATAATAATACATTTCACTTGAGTAGCTTACGTCCCAATATTATTATTAAATTCACCAACTCAAGTAACACCCCCCTTTCTTTCCCCTTCTCCCAACATACTCATCCATCTCTCCCACCACTCCAGACACCCGGCTCATTTTCCCTCTGTATGCTCCTCTCTATCCCCCAATCCTATATTTTCTCTTTTCTCCTTATCACCTTATGCCCCGCCCTCCTGTCTCCTTCCACCTACATCCCTCCCCCTGGGTTTACATTTCACTCCTCCTCTTCTGTCTTTACCTGACACCTTTTTACGTCTACTTTTCATCTCTAGCTTTTGTCACTTACTCCACCTGTCTGCCAATAATATCCCTCACCTTATCCACCTATCACTTGCCAGGCTTTGCCCCACTCCTAACCTCTCCTTTCCAGTTTTCTCCTTCCTACTGTCTGAAGGGTTCTGACCCAAAATTAGGTCTATCCATTTCCCTCCACAAATGTTGCCTGACCTGCTCAGTTCCTCCAGCACTGTATGTTTTGCTCAAGATTCCAGCATCTATTGTTTCCATTGGGGGGTTGTAGATCAAAGCTGTGGGTACAATAGCATTTTCCATTTAAGCCACATGCCCATGGTCTGCCACTCTGGTCCTTCCACTGTTGATGATGCACAATAGGACCCTATAGCATTTCTCTTCTTCAACTGTTGCTTGGTGACAACTCTGGAAACCTCTGAGATAATCCTGGATGACTCCACTTAATCATTCAGGACTGTCTGTTCTTCAAAACATCATTTCTTGGGCTGAAGGGCCTATTTCTATGCTGTATGACTCGATGACGATGACTCTATATCAAAGATTCTTTGATATGAAGCCCAGAGCGGAAAGGTGAAAACTGCTGAATCTAATTAAGGACTTTTAAAATGAAAATAATTATTGTGTTCTGGAAAACATACATCCAATTTGCACACTAGTTTGAGGAAACAGCAAAAGTATTAGGTCCAGATCCGTGTTGAATATTAGGTGCTATATTTGACCTGCGGGTACTGCGGCAGTATCTCCCTTGTTCTTTAAATCAGCGCTTTGGCATTTTTGTCTTGTGCCGATCTGATTGCAGAAGTGATTTTTGGCTCATTCTGTAGTGGAACTTGAGCCCAGAATTTGTTCCCTTGAGGTTGAACCTGCTTTTTGCTACTCCGCTATCAGTGGCAGCCTTTGTCACCCCTGCAATGGGTGAGTTGCCCCACCCTTCTTATCCCCAGACCAACCTCTCCTTACCTGGATGCACCTATCATTTGTGTAGGAAGGAACTGCAGATGATGATTTACACCAAAGATAGATACAAAATGTTGGGACAAGCAGCATCTCTGGATACAAGGCATGGGTGACGTTTTGGGTTGGGACCCTTATTCAGACTCAAGAAGGGTCTCGACCCAAAACGGCCCCCATTCTTTCTCTCCGGGGATCCTGCCTGACGCGCTGAGTTACTCCAGCACGTTGTGTCCATCTGCACGTATCACTTGCCAGCTCTTGCCCCTTCCCCTTACCTCTTCCTAACAGCTACCTCTCTTCGTCTGTCTGAAGGATTCCGACCCCAAATGTCGCCTCCCCCCCCCCCCCCCCCAATAGATGCTACCTGACCCGCTTCGTTCCTCTAACACCTTGTTTTGCTCGCTTGAGTCCCATTCACTGTATCTCTCAGTTTAGGAGAGAATGGAATTTCTCTCTCGCCCCTCTCTTCCTCTCCCTCTCTGTTCGCTCCCACTTCTTCCCTCTCCCTTCCTCCCCCCCCCCCCCCCCCCCCCTCTCTCCCCCCCGATGCCCTGGAAACCTTCAATATTCAAGGACGGGGTTCAGGGTAGCAAAGGAAACCGGGGATGCATCACTAATATCCTAATTGAATAACGGAATAGGGTTCCTGCGTTAATTTTGCATCTCCAACCGCCACCACCATGTATCTGCAACAAGTGCTCCACACGGGAGATATCTGACAGGAAAGGGCGAAGGGCAGAGATGGGACAGAGCGGTTTTGCTCTCCAACAGTTTGTGGGGAGAACTTCCAGAGGTCCTCCAGGCAATTACAATACTGATGCGGCTGGTAACATTTACTGGGGCAATTCCGTTGCAGACTTCCTGAACTTCATACCCTTATAAGCGTCACGCCGAGGCCCCCTGATCCGATTCATTGAAGCGCAATGTTTGAATCACCAATAAAGGGATGGATTTTTAAAGTGAGTCTGCAGATCGGGCGTGGAACATCATGCAAATTGATCGCAGCTATTAATGGGGATCAGTTTGGTGTAATCCCGCTTTATCCATTGTAATTCAGGCAACGGTTCGCATACTCGCAGCCGCAAACTAGAGAAGGGGAGGGGGTGGGGGGAGCTTAAACAAGTGGCGGTCACATCACAAAGGCGGGCTTGTCAGCGAGACAAAGGCGGCGGCATTGCATCAAGTGTCCTAAAGCCGATTACAGTGATCCATGGCCAATGCACGACCGGGAGGGGCGGGTGCGAGGAGCAAAGGAGAGAGAGATCAGTCCTGACACCGGCCGGTAGCCCTGGGCGCGCCGTGTGTTTTGCATTAGTTTAGAAGTCGGTCACTTCCAAAGTGAGAGAGCGGCTCCGCGGTCCAACCGAGAGGCTGCACGGAGGGGGTGCTTCATAACTACATCTCATTTTGTTGTGCGGACATTCCGGAAATTAGGCCGATATGCACAGACTCGAGGAGCGGTGAATGATGTGTTGGCAGCCGGGACCCATCACCTCAGCACCCACTGCAAACCATCCATCCATCTCCATTACAGCTGTACGATGGCCAGCGCCGACCTCTGTTGACACAAAACATCGAGACATCGGGACAGGTGCGGGAGTCGGCCATTCCGCCCTACGAGACAGCATCGCCATTCAATATGGTCATGGCTGCTCATCCAAAATCAGTTCCCCGCTCCTGCTTTTTTCGTTAGCCCCAAGAGCTAAATCTAACTCGCTCTTGAAAACATTAGCATTAGAGACATGGTCTCCCGAGTAAAACACAATATCTGGAGTTAACTCAGCGACATTTCGGTTCAGGACAGTCCCAACCAGAAACGTTGTCTGTCGCTTCCCCCCACAGATGCTGCGCTAAAGTTGCGGGACAACTTGTTCTGTTTGATCTTTTGTCTGTGCACGTCGGGCTGGACAGGGTGGACCACGTGACGGTTGCAGCCTCCCACCCCCAGATGCTGCCTGACCTGCCCAGTTACTTGTGATCTACTTCTGTTGATAATGCTACAGTGACTTTAGTGCAGCTGACCATGTGCACGATTAGCAGCCAGTGGGACGGGTTGTGGTCAGACCCGCAACAGTGTCCATCAGTAACGTTATACACCTGGAAAGAAAGGGCCACTTGCCGACGTTTTCATGGGCGACGTGGTGTCCGTGGTGATGTACATCTCCAACTATTCGCGTACACAAGCAACAGTCAGTGTGTTGATGATTGTACAGATGTAACAAGCAGATTCGCATCAGTCAAGGCCCACCTGTTCCAACTGGTGCCCATCTATTCCAAACAGCGTCCAACCGTGCCTATCGGTGCCCGCCTCTCCCAGTCAGTGCCCATCTGTTATATTGCACCAGCACCAGTGCCAATCAGTGTCCACCTCGACTGGTCAGAGGACACCTGTAACGGTCGGGCTCCATCCGGACCACCAGGGCCCACCCAACCTGCCATACTCACTGCCTACCTATACCAGCCTTGTCCACTTGCGCCAGTCAGAGTCCATCTGTTCCAGTCAGGGTCCACCTGTACTAGTTAGGGTACACCTGTGCCAGTTAGGACACACCGGTTCCAATAGATGTCCAGTTGTAGCATTCAGGATACATCTGTACCATTCAGGGTCTACCTGGACTGGTTGGGTACTAGTCGGGGTGTACTTGTTTCAGGCAGTGTGCAGAAGGAACTGCAGATGCTGGTTTACACCGAGGATAGACCGAAAATGATGGAGTAACTCAGTGGGACAGGCAACATGTCTGGAGAGAAGGAATAAGTCCTGAAGAAGGGTCTCGACCCGAAAAGCCATCCATTCTTTCTCTCCAGAGATGCTGCTTGTCCCGCTGAGTTACTCCATCATTTTGTGTCTATCTTCGGTGTAAACCAGCATCTGCAGTTCCTTCGACAGACTGCCTGAAACAAGTACACCCCGACTAGTACCTAACCAGTACAGGTAGACCCTGAATGGTTCAGCACTTTGTGTCTATTTCCAGTCAGCGTGCATTCATACCAACGTACACTTAAAATAATCTACAACAATGTGCACGTCTGTCTGAATGTACCCTTGTGCCAAGGGACGTCCATACCTGCCGATGTATATCTAAACAGTATCTATAACAGTAAATCGCGTTTGTAACAATTGTTGCTCATCAATAATAATTGTCGCACACACGTTACTGTCTATCATAACATTGTTCATTCACAACTGTGCATCGGTAACGCTCAGCGTCTAATAAGTGTCAAAGTATATTCGTAACACTTAGTATGAGGCAGATTCAGAGTGATCATTAACTGCACATCAGCTGTAGTCAGTGAAACACTGGGTACAATTCAATAATAATTTCAACATATTGGTAGCAGTGTACATCTGTGACTGCCAATGCCGATAACTCTGTGCATCTGTAGCAGCCAATATGTGTTACAGTGGTGATTACAAGCACAGTGAGCCACTGATCATCTGCACTCGTAATCTCAATCTAGGAGAAACACAACACGTGTTGGAGGAAGACAAAAAATGCTGGAGAAACTCAGCGGGTGAGGCAGCATCAATGGAGAGAAGGAATCGGCGACGTTTCGGGTCGGGATCCTCCAGCACTTTTTGTCTACCCTCGATTTTCCAGCATTTGCAGTTCTTTCTTAAACGTGTTGGAGAAACTCAGCGGGCCCGGTAGCATCTGTGAAAGGAAATAGGCGGGTGACGTTTCGGACATTGTAGTGGCGGGGGAGGGGTGGGGTGGGGGAGGGGGGGGGCATGTGCGTGTGTGTGTGTGTGTGTGGGGGGGGGGGGGGGGGGGGGGGGGGGGGGGGGGGGGGGGGGGATAAAGAAGGCGGGACAAAGCCGGCAAGTCATAGATGGATACAGGTGAGGGGGTGAATGGCAGATGGGTAGAGTAAATGACAAAGGTGAGAGTTGAAAAGGAGACAAAAATGTGTCAGGTTAGGAAAGAGGAGCCAAAGGGAGGGATACGGGAGGAACGTGACACATGGAGGAGATAGAGTGGGATTAAAGGGAAATGTGGGAAACGGGGATGGGAGATGACTATACCGAGAAGGGGGAAGCAGCAGGACGACTCGGGATGGTGGGATATAGTGGGGGAATTGTGCGCGCACCAAGGTGGGGTTGGGGATGTGGGGTAGGTGGGAGGCAAAGGAAGGATTACTTTAAGCGGATTTAATATCCTGGTGAGGGTGGGCCAAAGCCGGGCAAGAGATAGGTGGATACGTGTGAAGGGGTCGACGAGATTGGAAAGGGGTGTACGTCTCATCTGAAAGGGCTGCTGGCATATTTGAATAGAAGTGAGAGAGGAGTTGTAGAAACTGGCGTTACATCTCGTGCAATTGCAGGAGAAAGTACTTGGGGAGGGGTCAGGTCAGGTGGGAAGAGGCGAGCGAACCAAGGAGTTTCGGAGGGATCGGTTTCTAGCGGATGCGGAAAAGGTGGCTACTTCCATCCAGGGAGCCCTTCCAGGTGAGACAGAGGCTCACGCCTTCTCAAAACTCGTTTTCTGCATTCGGTGCTCCTGATCTGGCCGCTTTTACATGGGCGAGACCAAGCATGGACGTTTCACAAGACACGTGTTCTGTCCGCCAAGACCTGTTGGATCTCTCGGATGCTCAACATTTTAGCTCTTCTTCCCATTCCCATACTGACCCTTCTGCCCTTGGCCTCCAGCATTGCCATAGTGAGGCCACATGCAAAGTAGAACAGCACCTCATAGTAAAATTGCATTCTTCAAATTCAAGTACCCCCCCCCCCCCCAGCTTTCCCCTGCCGCCCGCACTACATTGCAAATAGACTTACCCCACATTCTCCCAACCCCAATCCCAACCCCCGTCACCCAGATCATTTCCATTCCCAGGCACGCCCATCACTTATCCGCGAGTCCCTGATTTTTCTTTTAACCCCCCCCCCCCAACTGCATTTGTCTCCCTATACTTATGCCCCCCCCCCCCCTCCCCCCCGCTATTCACTCTTCCTGTTCTTTCCCAGTCTGACACCCTATTGTCTCCTTTTCACCTTTGGCGTTTGTCATTTACTCCCATCATGTGCCCAGCTCCCCAGTCCTTCACCTGTATCCACCTATCACTCGCAAGACTTTGTCCCCCTATCTCGTCTCCAGCTCCCCCACGTCCCCACCGCCACCACCACTACCACCATCCCCAGCAGTCTGAAGAAGGGTCCCGACCCGAAACGTCGACTGCCCATCCCCTCCACTGGTGATAGAACAGCCGCTGAGTTCCTCCAGCGGTTTTATGTTTTGCTCAGCATTTGCAGTTCCTTGTGTCTCTCGGACCGGCCAATGCACATGTGAAACAGTCACCCATTGTCCGTAATAGAGGATATCTGCCACAGGCAGTGTGAGTGCTGTATCATGCAGAAATAGTCACTGGCATTCTGCGCCAGTCACGGCACAGCCCATCTCTATTTGTTCCCTCACCCTCAGGGTCTTTAGTCTCTCCGCGTTTAGTCTCTCAGCCCTGCATTTCCATTGGTTGCATACAGCATGCAAACCGGCCATTCGGCCCCACTAATGCATGCTTGTGGTCATGTTCCACCACCTTCTCTCCATCTCACCCCACCTGCATTTTCCTACAGTTCTGAAGATTCCCTTTTAAGCTTCGATTACTTCTTGTGTCAGTCAGCTCTATATTCGCAACACTCCCGGGGAAAGCTGAGAATTTCCTGTTGGCACATTCCAGCCGAATGCCCAGACCAGAACTGACTTGGGTCTTCATGGCGAGGGCGACAGCTCTATGTCAAGCCCAGTCGAACCCCTTTAGCGACGATGCCTCGTAGTGTTCCTGCACATAGTGAGTGTTCAGCGTGTTCGATAAGTCGCTCTACTAATGTTTATCGTTATGTTTCGTACCCTCTGTATCTACACCCTAAAATGTATCTGCACCCTAAAATGTATCAAAAACCCTAGGTTCTTGAGCAAGAGTCTCGGCCAGTTCCTGATGAGGGCTCACCTCTCATTATATAGCGGTCCTTGTGAATTGTGGCGAATATCTTTATAGACCCGTAACGAGAGCTCTGGACTATTGATCCAGACACATGAGTTCAAATCTTACCAGGGCAGCTGGAGAATTCAAATTAGGGCGATGATTTAAAAATATATAGAAATGCTAGAATCAACAAATACAGTCAAGAAACGACCAGATTGGTGTACCACCTGGTTCAATAATCTCCCGAGGGGAAAGGAAACCTCCCATCCTTACTGGGCCAACATGACTCCACACCGAGCGATAATGTTGACTCTTAGTTGCTCCTCAGTTCGAGGGATGGTCTGCGTATCCGGCCACATCCGGGAACGAACAAATTAAAATAATCTGTAATTTGCACTTTCAGTGGAAATTACCTTTGAGAATAAGGATACAGCAACTGTGTGCCACTTACCAAGTGTGGTCTGAACATAACCTCTTCTTTTGGAAAAGGCACACAATGTTCATTTTGTTTTATGTGACTTTATTAACGCTTGTCGTTCTGTTTCGTACCTTGCGTTTCTATACCCTAAGATGCATGTGCTCACCGGCATCTTTAAATTCTTAGTATCAAAGCTACTTCTATTACGAAAATGTCGTATTTCCGGATAGTGATCATGATAGATGAATGTACAGTGCCCTCCATAATGTTTGGGACAAAGACCCATCATTTATTTATTTGCCTCTATACTCCACAGTTTGAGATTTGTAATATAAAAAAATCACATGTGGTTAAAGTGCACATTGTCAGATTTTATTAAAGGCCATTTTATACATTTTGGTTTCACCATGTAGAAATTACAGCAGTGTTTATACATAGTCCCCCCATTTCACGGCACCATAATGTTTGGGACACGTGGCTTCACAGGCGTTTGTAATTGCTCAGGCGTGTTTAATTGCCTCCTTAATGCAGGTGTAAGAGAACTCTCAGCACCTAGTCTTTCCTCCAGTCTTTCCATCACCTTTGGAAACTTTTATTGCTGTTTATCAACATGAGGACCAAAGTTGTGCCAATGAAAGTCAAAGAAGCCATTATGAGACTGAGAAACAAGAATAAAACTGTTAGAGACATCAGCCAAACCCTAGGCTTATCAAAATCAACTGTTTGTAACATTAAAAAGAGAGAGCGCTGGTGAGCTTATTAATCACAAAGAGACTGGCAGGCCAACGAAGACCTCCACAGCTGATGACAGAAGAATTCTCTCTATAATAAAAAACAATCCCCAAACACCTGTCCGACAGATCAGAAACACTCTTCGGGAGTCAGGTGTGGATTTGTCAATGACCACTGTCCACAGAAGACTTCATGAACAGAAATACAGAGGTTACACTGCAAGATGCAAACCACTGGTTAGCTGCAAAAATAGGATGGCCAGGTTACAGTTTGCCAAGAAGTACTTAAAAGAGCAACCACAGTTCTCGAAAAAAAGGTCTTATGGACAGATGAGATGAAGATGAACTAATATTAGAGTAATGGCAGAAGCAAAGTATGGAGGAGAGAAGGAACTGCCCAAGATTCAAAGCATACTACCTCATCTGTGAAAGATGGTGGTAGGGGTGTTACGGCCTGGGCATGTATGGCTGCTGAAGGTACTGGCTCACTTATCTTCATTGATGATACAACTGCTGATGGTAGTAGCATAATGAATACTGAAGTGTATAGACACATCCTATCTGCTCAAGTTCAAACACATGCCTCAAAACTCAATGGCCGGTGGTTCATTCTACAGCAAGACAACGAACCCAAACATACTTCTAAAACAAAGGAGTTTTTCAGCTAAAAAATTGTCAATTCTTGAGTGGCCAAGTCAATCACCTGATCTGAACCCAATTGAGCATGCCTTTTACATGCAGAAGAGAAAACTGAAGGGGACTAACCCCCAAAACAAGCATAAGCTAAAGATGGCTGCAATACAGGCCTGGCAGAGGATCACCAGAGAAGACACCCAGCAACTGGTGATGTCCATGAATCGCAGACTTCAAGCAGTCATTGCATGCAAAGGATATGCAACAAAATACTAAACATGACTATTTTCATTTATATGACATTGCTGTGTCCCAAACATTATGGTGCCCTGAAATGGGGGAACCATGTGTAAACACTGCTGTAATCTCTACATCGTGAAACTAAAATGTATGAAAATGGCCTTTATTAAATTCTGACAATGTGCACTTTAACCACGTGTATTTTTTTCTATTACAAATCTCAAATTGTGGAGTACAGAGGCAAATAAATAAATGATGGGTCTTTGACCCAAACATTATGGAGGGCACTGGAACGATTTATATCTGAACGCCTCATGCCCTGCTGTTCTACCGTTTGAATAGGTAATAATTTTAAATTAAATTATTTCAAAGAATTGCGTTTAGTTTTGAACGGAGCAAAATAAAATGACGTTAATATGCGCCCCATCCGTGCAGCTGTCAATATTGGGCGCGTGATATTCAGTTCAGGCTATAGTTTGCTACAGACACCAATATATTAACCAGCAGTTAACTGATGTGTTTACACTTCGGGTATAAAAGGGATTATAACTCCACGCAATGAGCTTGTCAGCCTACCTAATAAAAAGGCCCGATACCAAGAGAGTTTTCCAAATGGTTCTATTTATCTCACCTCTGCCTCTGTGGCCTTATCTGCTCTGGTATTACGCGTCTTTGACTATATTGAAATAAATACTTTTCGATATCGAGCGTAAATGCAAACCGTTTAGTTATCTCCGAATTGTTCCTTAGATACCTCGAACAATACGGTTTAGCAGACGCCAAGTTTTCCAATTTGTAATGTCTTCTGGCTAAGCAAATCTTTTAAAAAATAGCGATTACCCGGTGTAAGGGATCGGTGAGAAATTCCGCACTTAAATGAGCACTTTTGTTCATTTTGCTACAAGGGCTGTGGACAGTGAGCGGGTTCTGTAGTTCAACGTCTTAAAGAGTTGTTAAGTTAGCTTGTCAGAGGATAACATTGTTCAGGATTGGTTTCAAGTCCCTCTCGGTTAAGTCTCGATATATAGAAAGACAGCTTCAGTTTTATGATCATCCGAGGGTAGTGCAGTCATTTAGTGCACAGTGCAGGCGCGAAAAGCAGATCTCCATTATTATCCTTCTAATGGGTTTTTATTAGGTTCTATCTCTCTTCATTTTAGCAGCGGATATCACCCGCACATATATTAAAACTCCATTGCAAAGTCAGAGCTAGACATCTTCTATTAACCCCTGGCCATATTGCGTGGGCATTTTCAATTAACTCTAGAGATTTGTTAATGAACGGAGATCAAACTGTACATGATATCCAATTATTAAGACCGTGTTGTATTTTGAGAAAGTTATATTTTGTAAAAATATTAAACAACTCTTTCCGGTGTCCATTGTGTAATATTATCAACTGGAGAACTTGACATTTCTTCGCAATGTTTAATCTCTGTAATCACCTTTGCTCCGTGATATTGAAGCGTTTTCGCCGATTTAACGCCGCAGCGATTACAGGCGGCGTGTTACAATGTGTATATTGCAAGAGGAGAGAGCGTCGCCTGGTTAATTGGAGAATGAATATCCCTCAAGTTAGTTTCCGCTCCTTCTGCCATTGACAATTTTGGAGATGCAGGGTCAACTTTCCTGTTGGGGGAGGGGGAGGGGGAGAGACAGAAAGAGGAGAGACAAACTTTCCAGACAGTATATTCCTGGCGTTGTTAAACCAGGGACGCAACACAAACATCACGGCATGCTCGATAAAATGACGCAACTTCCAAATATTGGATAAAATACTTCTCGGCAGTTGTGATGTGAATAGAATTGCTTTCCTTTGAAGGGTGTGCTGTTTACTGGCAGCGTTGAGTTCCCCACTGACATCAAGCATTCTTGGGCATTGTCATGCGGTTTAACCACACTCTATTTCTTCTCTTTATATTCAGAGAAGGAACGCATTTTTCTCTTTAGATTATGCAAATCGTTTGACTTTTACATTTTAAGTCTTTGTTAGTATCCCTCTCAACACAAACTGGAACAATTTTAAATATTAAATAACAAGGGAGTTTGGGAGCTCGATTTCGACCATTGCGAGCACTCCATGCCATTTCGCAAATTAAGGTTATATGATTTGAATGAAGTATGAATTTGCAGTCCCCAACTTACGGTTGCAGATGGATGTTCTATATCATATTCAATTTCTAATTATTGCTTCCTCCGGTTAACGAGGCAATTGCAATATAAATGAAGATTAATAAACCCTTAAACTGATCAATGAATCTGTGTTCGGATGCTAACGCATATTATGGAAAGTAAGTATTGATTTACCCCCAAAATGTCAGAGAAGCCGAATGTATTCTGTTAAGATGCGGACAGAACAGGCGTTGAATTTGTTCGCCTATTAATTATGTATTATATATTAATCTATACCCCATCAAAATAGTTCAGTTACCAGGTACATTATCATGTTGTCATATTGTTCTGCACTGTCTCTGACTTTAACACGAAAGAAAAACGATCCTCATCGTCCTTTGCCCGATTTCTTGGATGTAAATGTGCAAGTTATTCAAGGGGGAGGTGAAATATTCAGCTCGGAGCTCTGTTCATTTGAAAAAGCATCGCGGGCCAGTAACTATTAGGACGAGCTATTCTTTAGACTCCCCATCAAAATTAATCATTGGGACTTAATTTTAAGCGCAGACAAGTTGCTGTTAATTTAGTGCAGCGTGTATGAGATGTAATGAAAAGCGAGGTGCTAGCCATCTCTCCTGGGACCCATTAATCACTGAGCTGCGACGTTCGGGGTTGATTACAATTTGCAAAAAAATTCATTAAAAGCCATGGCGATTGACAATTTTTATCTCTCCCTGCGATCTGACTCATTAGGCAGCCAAATTAAAGCGCTGATGATGGCAATGGTGACAGCGATCAAATGCCCAGTTGTTTATCTTGTACTCGCTACATCCTGTCGTGTATCGTTTATTTGAGGTCAGGGTCAGCCACAATACAACACTGTCACAGTCGCCACTAACATTTTGGAGGGAGGTGGCGTTGGGGGAGGGGTGTAGAGACGACTTTGTTTTTTTTGGGTGGTGTGTGTGCGCGGGGGGGGGGGGGGGGGGGGGAAATTAGATGATATGTGGCCAGGGTAAATTATCTGTCATCAATCGTTTTGACCTTCTGCAAGGGATGGTTTAGTTACAGGGGGGGGGGGGGGGGGGGGGGGGCATCGGGAAAACCGGCGGATCTTTGCCAAGAGATCGTTGGAGGTTTTTGTGGGTCCTTTTATAAGATCGATTTGTAAATCATATCTTATCTCTGGAAAACAAAAAGTGTGCGGGATCAACTTCCCAAGGGAATATTTACATAAGCGCAGTTCCAACACTTGGCTAATGTCCCCCCCCCCCCCCCCCCCCCCCCCCCCCCCCCCCCCCCCCCCCCCCCCCCCCCCCCCCCCCCCCCCCCCCCCCCCCTCATTTCGCTAGCTCTTGTGAACTGAACTCGTTGTAAAGTGCCAACCTTAAATTGCATTGTAAATCAGTATTATGTGGCTTCCTGTGTGGAAATGGCTCGGACGCAGTTTAGTTCGAACTACCGTTATAATTCCTTTAGCCAAATCGCCGGCAGTCTGAACTCCGTGACAATGTGTCCACGTTATTCTGAAATACCCATTAATTGTACACAAGTATGGCTTTATTTTAATTGACGGAATCATTATAACTGCCCCTCATTTCCGCCGAATTTTATTTTAACGCTGTACGAAATGTTCATCTGATAAACGTTTCGGGTTTAGTTTGGGGATTAAATCGATTGCCATTCCGCAGAGACTCATTCCATATTGATATATCCTTGTGTCTGTTAAAAGCATGTTCGTTCTTATCTTATTTACTCCATCTCTGGAAGCCAGGCGTTGTCGGTGCCCGCAGAAGTGCCCGCAGAATAGGGTTTGGGTCTGAAGAAGGGTCCTGACCTGAAACGTCTCCCATTCCTTCTCTTCAGAGATGCTGCCTGTCCCTCTGAGTTACTGCAGCTTTCTGTGTCTATCTTCGGTTTAAACAGCATCTACAGTTCCTTCTTACAGGTTTAGGGTTTACATATCTATTCGTTATGGATTATATATTAATTGATATTAACATCAAAATAGTCCAATTGTCTATTGTATTTCCAAAATTAGTCAATTGTTTGTATCTTTGCAAAGTTGACATTGTAAACTTAAACCTACGTGATTTAAGCTCGTGACGAGGTTGTGATTGAAAAAGGTGTGTTTTTTTTTTACAAACTGGAGCGGGTTGTTATTGGGCAAAGGCTCTGCGGCTAATTTACACCCGTATCAGATCGATTTGATCACCAGCACGTCAACAAACCGTGAATCCGGTGAAACTTTGTGATGTCGAGAGATCAGTAAAGTCATCTCTGGCGAGTCGGAGTGTTCACATTTTTTGTTCATTGTTAGCTTCACAAATTGAGATCAAATTAATATCTTACAAGAATTCCCAGGTAACCACTCCACCCTCCGCTTCGCAACCCCCCCTTCCCCCTAACCAAATATACCAACAATTTAGCTCTAGTATGCAACATTTAGCAGAAACTGCAAGCGGCGACTGCGTTATTTGTGTAACCGACGCTCGGTTTTATTCACAAGGCATTTTATGAATGTTTTTGGATAATTTTCATCATTTATAAGAAATATGCTACGTATTTTCCAAAAAGAAAATGTAAAATAAATTAACACCATTATTTTTATATAGCCATACTTCGTTTTTTCTCCCCCTTCCCCTTTAAAAAGGAACCGCGATTTGAAAAGCGAATTACGCCGAGAAAATATATTAAAAAAACGAAATCTATCACAATGACAGTGTCCGCGTGTACGTTAAAAAAAAAGGACATTAAATAGCAATACTTTACGGAATTTACCTCGTGGGATACGATGAAACAATGCAAAGTGGTAAAAACACCAATGTCAGATGTTTTAAATATAACCCTCGGTATCGCGTTGCTTTTCTCTCCAGGAATGTAGAAGTTCGCGCAATTCCCAGTGGATATGTTTTGGTCCACAGAACAGTCAAACACTGTACAGGGCTGATGCATTTTCTCTCAGTTTTTATATACAAACAAAGTATAATTATTCATTTATAATAAATAGCGGTCTGTCCGTTGCAAGTCTCGGCGTTTCGTTCTGGAAGTTAGTTAGTCTCTGTGTAAGAATGTGTGTGTGTAAGTGTGTGTGTAAGTGTGTGTGTGTGTGTGTGTGTGTGTGTGTGTGCGCGCGCTCTCTCTGCCCCTAATCTTGCCGCGTTGGAAAGTTTTGCCTCACGGCCTCGGTTGCTCCAATTGTTGGTGCTGGCTTCTGATCGCAAATCTACTGACGTGCACTGGGATTGGCACCACGATTTTGGGATTCCTGGACGGCTCTCCAGATTTGGAGTTCGCGTTGCCCGCCTTCACCCGTTTCCATTTGGCTCTTCTGTTCTGAAACCAGATTTTGACTTGCACTTCGCTAAGTTTCAGGGCATGGGCGATCTGGGATCTCTCGGTCAGCGACAGATATTTCTTGCAGTGAAATTCCTTCTCCAGTTCCAGCAGTTGTTCGCTGGTGAAAGCTGTTCTCCTCCTTCTGTTTTTGCCCGTCGCTGTGTTGGTTGGGGTGGTTTTGTGGTGGAGATTCTCCTCCAGGCCCGCGCCGGTGTCCTCTCCCTTGTGAGTAGCCTGCGATGTGATGTTATCATCAGAACTGTAATCGAGGTCACTGTCCATGGAAAAACTCTCATCTTTGCTTTTGGGATCTTCGTCAACTTGTGAGTCTACTTTGTCGTGTCCTCTGTTAGTCGTGACAGCACCTGGGCGAGAAAGAGAGGGAGGGCGGAAAACACAACAGAACTTGAAATTACAAACTAATCAATAATACACGCGCCTAATTAGATGGCAACTAATTATTTAAACTTAATTTTTCTAAAGTTCAGGACACTCTGTTTTGTTATTCGTCATTTTCACTTGCCCGTTTGCTTTTTTTTTTAAATGGAGGGCTATTTGCGACTACATTTCAAACATTTTATTGAAATTAATTAAAGACAAACTGATGAAATGGTTCAAAATAATTGCGTGAATTTTCAGAGTTCGGCTCAATTCAAACACGCACATCCGAAATCCGCACTTCATATGTTAATAAACACGGCCTCAACTACAGCGAGGCAAGATGAAAGATTTACAAAGGCTATTGATCCTTTACATCCATTTAATTTTGCGAATACCTCTTGAGGCAGCGTGTCCGCTCTCTTTCAATTGCAAACTTGTGTTAGTGCGCATAACAATGTGTAACTTTTTTCAAAGATCGCTCTGTTTTAATGGTGAAACGCAGGACATGAGAACGCTGTCGGCACGGTTTGTAATGCGCAGGATTGAACTTAAAATAAGTGGAACTCTTCGAATGCGCAAAGACTTTCCACCCCTGCTGTTTTTGTTAATACGTGTCGACTGTGAACAATTTTGTGCATTTTAACCTGCTCATTGGCACTGACAGTATTGTTTTTGAAGGAATAATTATCTTACCAATAACTGCGTGCACCGCTTCAGAGACTGGAAAAGACAGAGTCGGGGCGTCTTTGCACAGGAATGCCTTGGTCTCTTCGCCCTCCTGTTGGACCCCGCCTTCAGTCTTGTCCAGAGTCACCAGAGCCTGCATGAACTTCCTGGCCGGCTCCTGGTTTGGGGAAGGCGGGAAGCTTCGGCTGCCTTCGCCGGTGCCCGGCAATGTGGCCATGAGGGCAGTGACGGCCATCCCTTGGCCGAGGCTGGTGCAGAAGCCGTTGGAGAGAGAGCCGGCCAGGTTGCTCACTTGGTGGTGATGGTGGTGAGGGTTTGGCACGGCGTGGAGGTTCTGCTGCAGCGACGGCTGTGGGAGGGCCGGCGGAGGCAGGACAACCGGCCGGTAGGGCATGAACATAGGGTAGCCGGTGTACACGAAGTGACCAGGACTGGGTTGTGGACTGGTGCCTATCAGGGAGTCTATGCTGAAGGCGGTCCCGCTTCCCAGTGGTCGCTGCATCACAGTCAATGGGCTAAAGTCGGCGCACATACAAGCGAAGGGTGGCCAGAAGGGTGGACAGGAGAACAGGCAAGGAAGGCTTGAGCAAGTCCAAGGTGCAAGGCTCAAGTCAGTTGCCCGATGGTACGAGGCTCCGCTTTCCCCTGGATATCATCGCTCTCCGGGATCCGGGGGCTCCTTCGAAATCCGAGTGTGACACCGGCTGTGGTTGGGGGGTTTTCGCAGCCAGGGTTCACATCCATCAAGCTTCAAATTACGCTCGGCTTTTTCTCATTCACATTTTCCTGAAACTTGCAACCTTCCCTCCGTCACGTGTCGCGGCCGCGCCCCCGCCGATTGGCCGAGGCTGCGCGGGGCGGGCGGGCGGGCGGGCTGGCGGTCCGGCCCACAGCAGCAGCAGCAGCGGCAGCAGCAGCGGCAGCAGCAGCAGCCCCGGCCGCTGCACTTACTGTCACACCCCTCCCCACACACACTCACTCACTCTCCCGTGAATGTCTCTGCACAGCTAACCGAAGCCCACGCCTTTAGCCGGCACATGCAAACACGCAATTGTACAGACAGCTCGAATTTAATGCAACAACAGACCCGGTGATAAGTGCACAGAATAAGGCCAGTCAGGCCATCTTCGCATGCCCGCCCTTTGAAACACCTTTCCACTTAAACCTCGTTTGCCCTTCTTCCCAGGGGATGTTTCCTGAGTCGGCATTCAATTGCAAGTTGCTTACGTGTCCGACATGAGGGTTAGCTGATCCGTGACATTATTTTGTTGGTAGGATCTTGCACTCTTCCCAACAATTTAGTGGCTTGATTTCAGAATATGCCAGGTGAAAATTCTAAACAATGCCACAGGAAAGTGACAGGGAGATTTAAACACAGTCTCGAAGCAAACTTCCACGCAATCTTTGTGATACATTTGTTGGCGGCTTGCCTTTCCTGAAGATATACCTAAGCTCTGGAAGGTGTTACAGGCTTGTGAGAGGGGAAGCCGAAGAGCATCTTGGGAATTGGAGTTCTAATGTGAAAGCATTTTGGCCTTCACAGCGCTTTGCAACTAGCTCCTAGATGCCCCGTGATGGAGCTACCAGCGGCCCAAGCAACTGCGCCAGATTGTTCCAAATAGGGATTGATACATTTCTTTATGTACTAATCTAATTGCTTCAGCAAAAAAAAAAACTTAATTCATTATGTATACATATGTCCCCCAGAAACAAGTCATAAAAACTAATTAAAACACACCAACTGGAGATTTGCATTAGTTAAGTGGACAATGATCGTAAACTGCCAAGAAAGGGAAAGATCGATCCTGAACGATTCAGTGTGCGCGTTGAATAGTTTTGAATCCTCTGGACATGGCTGTGGAACTAAATTACCACCTGGGCCGGGGCATGTGAAGAATAGATATTCCAATTCCTCGTGTGTAGGAATTGCAGATGCTGGTTTACACCGAAGATAGATACAAAATGCTGGTGTAACTCAACGGGACAGGCAGCATCTCGGGAGGAAAGGAATAGGTGACGTTTCGGTTCGAGACCCTTCTTCAGACTGAGAATCAGAGAATAGGGAAGCTGGAGGCATGAAAAAGGTATATTAAAAAATGGTAATGTTTGGCTTGTACCGGGTACATGTCAATAAATCCAAGGCTCGTCACTGTCGGCTTCCGAGAGATGCATTTCATGCAGTCCCTGAAACCACGCGGAGTGCAACACAAAGGTACTCAGCTGCTGACGCCGGCTTGTGCATTTATCACAGGTTAAACCCAGTGCTGGCGATTGGGAGAGAGGTAGTCTCCTGCCTTATTGCGGCTATTTATAACCTGTCCGTAGCGATCTTCGTTGCATTATCGCGGCTTTGGTGGCAGTCTTTAACGAAGAAATAGATGTATTGGGGTGATTTTACTTAGGGGAGGAAAGAATTGGTCGTCTCCGGGAATATTGGGATTACAAAGAGCTTGTTGTGTCTGCAGTAGAGGCATCGGACGCACTAATTCTCGAGACGCGGCCCACTGTAGGTCTGAGTTAAACTTGCATTCATTGAGTTTGCAACTGAAAGATAGAAAGAACTCCACGTGGTTCTAAATCAGCCGCTGATCAACTCTGAAAACAGTGTCCAGCAATTATGTAAACGAGTTATTCACTCGTTGATGGCGTTAAATCAATCTGGGCTGCTCTATACAATGCGGATCTCAAGAGGCCCCCAGAGTTAGAATAGGTTTATTCGTGGATTAAGAAGACACACGCAAAACAAAACACACAACCCCAGAGAATGAATTTATCTTTACGCAATCCAATTCCGATTACAGAGATGTAACACATGGCAAATAGAAGGATATACGACTTCTCAGAACCTCTGGGGGAAAAAAACACGAATGGAGAGAATAAATAAGAAAACGTGAACGATGATAATAAGGCTATATTGATAAAAGCACGAGTGGTCTCGGTGAAGATGAGAATGAAAATCGAAAAAAAAATGGGAGAGGAGAAGGAACAATTAAGGGCGATAACTAAAAAGAGATTGATGGAAGAACGGCGAGAACGGGCTGTCGAGGACAGGAAGGGAGGGGGAAGGAGGAAGGCAGATTCTAATGCAAGAGAGCAAGTGCATTCTAGCTATTGGTGCATTTGGCGGAAAGTCAGTTGTGAGTTCGGGCTCTCAGATCCTTTCAGCGTGAAATTCGCTGTTATTACATTCCCCGAAACGCTGGCCAAAATCAGGACATTTCAGAAAACACATTTGTCCCGTCACTTGATTATTGAATTCATCAACATCCCCTTTAACAAGTTCCACAGAGCCAGGAGCCCATTGTGAACTGTGATAAAGAAAGTCAAACTGGGGCCCGGGTGAAATGCCAGACTAATTCGAAAACGCACATTGCGAAAAGTCTTTGCAAACAGTGGATGGTCGCAAACTATAATATGGCACATTTATGTAGGATCGTTTAATAATGAGCCTGAGTCTCATAATGGATGCAAACTAAATGTCTTTCACCCTTCTCTCATGGGACAGCTCCCTCAGTCCCGGCCGGTGATCCAGCGGGTGTGATCGAGGCACAAGGCCGCTAATGACGGAGGTGGAGTCTCTCGGTAATTCAGATCACGGACTGATCAGGCAGAAATGGGAAAACGAGTCTGTCAACGTGTGGGATTCAGGGGTTTGACAGTATACTTATGGCCTCTCATTATTTTGTCACTAACTATTCTTACAAGTGCGCTAGCTTGTAAAAAAAAACGGCAACTCAGCTTTTTTTCTCGCCCCCTCACCCGACGATGGCAATTGTTTCATCTGCGATCAGGCATTTTCTTTATTCATTGCCTTTGGATGAATGTTTTGTCTTTCTTCGTTTTGTGCGCATCAGTTGCGACTACAGCGCGGAGGGAGCGTGTCCCTTTGCAGATTGTTCCATTTTTAGTGACTTCCGAATGGTTTGAATGAATTGGGCAACCATGTATCTTACTCGCTTACACACATAAGTCACATTTTTCAGTTTTTAAGAGACCGGTCGGGCCATCTTTAAAAGGTGGCGCTTCCTTAAAACTGTTAACTTCTTTTCGGCCTGAAAAACCTTCCTCTCCAAACCAGTGGCCTTTTGAAAGCTATCACTGACTTTGCCTCCAACGTAGACAGAGGAAGTGTTTTGTATAATACTTTTTGCCAATGACTTTAAATGATCGAATTAATAATTTTGAATTTACCCCCGCACTCCTCCCTTCAAAACGTATCGCGTTTACCAGAAATAAAAGAACCGATTATCGACGAAAGCTGGAGGCGAACGCGTGGAAAATTGCGGAAGGGCAATTGACCCCTTTAATAAGCGGACAATTGTAGTTTGGGAAATGGGGCGCTTGTGGCATTATAGAGGAAAGGGGAGGGGAAGAGGTGATGCCTCAAAGGTGAAAATGATTGGGGAAAAAAAATCAAAACAGGAAATGTCCCCGAGGGGTTAGGGTGAGCCTTGGCGAGATCAAATATCGAGCTCATCTTCGCTCGGAGAGCCGCGTCCATCCCGCCACTCTCCTCTCCCCAGGGTGGGTGGACCAGGGGGATGATGTTGACATTTCCCTCCGTGATCTCTGAATGACCATCCAAACCTGTCTCTGTAAATAAAATCCTCGGTCGGTTGTTGAAATCGTGGCCATAAGCTTCTTTTTATGAAGTAAAATGACGAAGGAAACTTAGGTGTGTGCTTTGGAGATATCTTGCGAAGTGACCCATTCGCCTGTTTCAGGTCAATTAGAAAACGCAACAGTCGAACTAATTAGCGATCTTTGCCGATTGGGAGGAATAAGTCATTAAATTGATTATTCCAAATCAAGCAGACTCGGATATAACTGAGAAATTGGTGCGATTACATAACCAGCAAACCATAAAATAGGGAGAGGGACAGCGAGAAGAGAGAGAATTTTTTTTTTCCGTGACGTTTATCTCTACTTCGAACAATCGTCCAACTTTAAGCGAGATCGCCTGACAAACACAACACTATAAAAGTTGCCGTTATCGAAAAGTGGGATGGCTCAGTTTGTCTCCCGGCAGTCTGGCGTTTCATGTGTCCATTGAAACCTTTAATCTGGGTTTGAAATTGTGGGTTGTCTTTATCTCATTTGTACCGTTCATTGTTTGCAAAGATCAGAGCTATGCTAATGCTACAAACAGCTGCGGAGGAACAACTGCCAGGTGAAATGGGGAATGCCGAGAATCTGCAGCCAGTAGCGTGTCAAGCTCCATCCACAACAAAACATTCAGAACGCAACTCGGAAAGCGATGCATTGCACACTTGTTGAAACGATCTATTTATCTATTTTACAGCAATTCGGCTGCCTGTTCTCGATGTAATCGGCTTTGGTCCACAATTTGATTTTTTTAATATAATCATGTCCACATTCACAACACCCCCAGCTTAACCGGAGACCTTACCCTTAATCGATTTCATGACATAATGATTATAAGCAAAGGCATGCGTTGATTGCCTTGTATTATTTGTACATATATTTAGGAATAACGCAAATTTATGAAATAATAAGTAAAATTTCTTTAACATTCATCGGTGTTTGAAAGGTCAAAGCGAATGTTAAATGATTCTCCTATAATGATATCGAGTAGCATTAAATTCTATCAAAGTATTGAGAACTCTTAACAAAGGGCTGATATGTTACATTCAGAATGTTCCTGCTTAAATCACAATTCCGATGTTTTTACCGGTTTTTAAGTGAGTGTCGTGCCTGGGGACAGATGTTATGAACAGATGTGCCGTCTGCACACACCGAGTTACAGATGTTTTCTTCTTAGTGAGGATCCTATCCCGTGGTATTAATGCACCCATCCATTTACCAGTCTTTAGTGATACATGTAATAAAGACAAGTAGTCCGCGCCAGCATTATAAAGGAAAATATATTTTACATTTAAAAATAAAACTTATAAAGAAAATCCTAAGGCTATTATTGACATGTAACAAAGTTGGTCGGGACAGTGCCGCTGCTGTGAATTCAACACATTTAAACATTTGGAAGAACCGGGCCGAGCCTTGATCAACAAATTCCACCCGGCCCCTGTAATCAGGGAATTGCAAAGCAATGACATCTGCTATGATCCGAAAGCATCCCGCGCAAACATGTCCCGCATTCAGGTATAAAGAGGGGGGAATGGAACGAGGAATAAAACCCATGTCAATCGATCAAACCTCCCATAAAATACATGCGGTTTGGAAACATTAGTACTTCCACTAATTATCCACTTCTCCACCGGGCCCTCGTCCCATAGGGCCTTTTCCCAGTACGCTCGAACCCTGCCACTGATCGCCGATGTTCGATGATGTGCAATGTTCAGCAAATGTGTTTCATTTTCAGTGTAAACATTTCCGGGTTAGCCTTTATCATAAATCGATGGTGTGGATTGGGTGGTGGTGCGGGAGGTAGTGTTTAAAAACACGTGGAGCCCTGGCTGAAAGAAGTTACAAGCAACTTCAAACACACTCTCCCATAAAGTCGCTGCACCGTGAACAAACTACCTGCCTGATCTCCCGCGACTCCTGCCCCGCCTGTGGAAGACTCTGCGATTCCTCCACCTGCTGTCATCTGTCACCCCGCATCTGGGGTGAAAGCAAGTCACCCTCTATCCCGATGGACCGACTTCGGAGAAACATACCTAACACAATCATCTTGGGATATTGAACCCAACTCCGCCGTCCCCAAGTGTCTAATAACCACCTGCACTGGTCTTTGCACAATAACCTGAACCCCAACAGGCGTGAGGACTCCGCCCGCCTTACAACTGGCTTCTTCATTTTATACAAAACAATGTAATTGTCAAGATGCTTTATTTATTAAAATATCTCCCATCAACGGAAAACGGTGGCAGTTCGCTCTGAGGCTACGAACCAGGGGTGTAACAATCCTCCAACTCCTAGTAAGCATGGGAGTGGTGGAGAGGACTTCGACCCGGCAATAACAGGGACGTGTAGCTGAGGACCGAAGGAACACGTTGGAAATAAGGCAGAAGGTGTTATATGTGAGAAGTGGGCGAGAACGGAAATCGCAGTGGCTGTTTTCCAGAGTTGGAGAAAGTGAAAATGATGAAAGTGTGGTTTTGGCGGGCGAAGGATAGGGTCTGAAGGATTTTTCCCATTTATGGTAATCTGGTTTCCAACCGGCAGCTCCGAAATGTGGGCAGATCAGGTTAAAGATTTCACCTTCACAAGGGCAAAGAAAGAACACACATCATGGGCTCCTGGCCTTTGTTTTAACAGCTAAATGACATATTGCTCATGGTTTGGACGGGCTCATGATTGCTCGTTATCTGCCGGACTGTTCCTGCATCATTGACCGGGATCGCTCGTCCACGCTTATAATGATGCCCCACCCACTCCCCGTCTCCCCACTGCCTCCCATCTCCCATCACCAAAGGCCATTGTCCCATTAGTTACCGATGCGTGCAGTGTTGTAACTGCTTCACGCGCCGCCGTCACACTCCAGATCGTCGATTTATATCACATGCGAATTAATTCAAGTTTTCAGCAGAATATAGTACAAACTCCCAAGTTGAGCATTACCTTTTTAAAAGCTGTGGCACAATCAGGCTGAGACATTTTAAATGCAGTGTTATTCAATTACATTTGACGGATTGAAACACATAGACTCGATATATTACCATGAAATGAGTCATGGGTCATTTAAAAAGTGAATTTAATCGCACAGTCATTAGACAAATAGTATACCAGACACTATGAAATTGTAAATCATTACCCCAAACGCATCAATATAGGAACTGTAGTCTTAATGATTTATGATAACATTATAAAATGTTCAAGGAGAATATGCTTTTTTCTCATCAAAATTTCTCTCACAAAATATTTGTAATTTGCTGCATTCCGTGAAATACGAAAATGTTATATTAATGCTAATGCATTTTAAATTAACAACGTGTTTTGCCCCTTGCTTGGTATGTTAAATGTTATTAACAGGACGAGATTGTGATGACAAAATAGATTTTTAAAAAATATATAAAACAGCCCATCGATTCGTGTCATTAGCAAATCCATGTACCAATTAAACATGTTTCTTGTTAATGTTTTGTTTTTTGACGGTCTATTTTTTTAGGCTTGTTTTGGAGAGTACGGTTACGCTCTTTACCAGAAGTGTCTGCGTGAAATCGAGGGGAAAAGTAAGGGCAAGTCGGAAAAGTGATGGCAAAGCAAATACGGAAAGATGCAAGGAGGACTTCTTCTCGAGCCACGCATTCAACAGGACAGCAAATGCGGGTGTCATTTCAGACGTGAAAACAAGGGAAGCCGATGGAAATTTAGCAAAACGATCGGATGCTTGTCATGGGCCTTAAAGCAGAATACATTCCAATTGTCAGGAGACACCCGGGTAGTGTGATGTCGGTTTCACGACTGGCCTCATCCCCTGTGTAAATGCGAACCAAGTTTGTTATACCCATGCTTGGCATATAGAAACCGGCGATGCAAGCAGCAACTTGGACTTGTCATTGCTGCCTTCTCTTTGCAGTAAAGTTCTGTCATTAATGTTTGAATTTCATAGAAGTGAAATAGCATTGGTAATTTGTGATTGTGAGACACATAACAACCTCTGACTTTCAATATCCACATCTCACTGGAACCACTTTCGTTTCATCTGTTCCCAAGCAGTGCAGTCTGCATGTGTGGTACACACATAGGTTGCAAGTACAGTGAAAATCTCTGCCATGTTCCAAGGAATCTGATCAGATCATTGCACTGTGACAAGAATGAAAGCACTCTCCATTTCTTGCAGATAGGTAACACACGTGTGTTTTTTAATGCTGTGGATTACTCTGGCGCTGTTGGGCGAGTCACACTGACTGTGGAGCTCTCCCTCGGGATACCTGCCAATGGTCATCGGGCATTGAGTATCAATCCTGTGGCACTATCGCCCCCTGCCGAACGCTCAGCACCGAGGCAACTGAACGAGCAACACGATGGCAATTGGGAAGAGAGCAATCCCTCAGCTTCAGGGGAACGAACGAACGAACAACAGGAGACAACATATGATTCGTCCAAAACACGTTAAAATCTTATGGTATTAGCAATCACACAATACAATGTTCCACATTTCTAGAGATGTGCAGCTCGATCTTTGGAAGTCCTTGGAGTTATCATACAGTGGTACAGTGTGGAAACAGGCCGTTCGGCCCAACGTGCCCAAACCGGCCAACTAGTCCCACCTGCCTGCGCTTGGTCCATATCCCGCCAAACTTGTCCTATCCATGTACCTGTCTAACTGTTTCTTAAACGTTGGGGTAGTCTCAGCCTCAACTACCTCCTCTGGAAAAGTAGACACTTAGAAATTACTTTTAGTACTGCTGTCTTGATTGATCATGAAGCACATGCGTAAATACAGAAAGGTGCGCATATTGCATACAATCCATACACTACTTATATTCCCATCTACTTCACTGCACTGTTGTTTAACACAGTTCAATCATGTTTGTTAAAATGACACAAAGCTAGCCCCTTTCCGGCAAGTGAGCAGAGCGAACATCCTATGCCAGATATGAGGCAGAACATAGGAGATGCCTCTCACAAACACACATTTGGCCCAAAGTTTAATTAATGGATTCAGCCACTGGAGGAAATAATTACTTTCCATCAACACTTCTCCTTTTATCACTGGACACTCTTATATATGAGCGCCCCATAATCTTCAAGGTCCAGACGCCGCGTCTTTTCTGATGAAATAATGGTACAGGGTTACAGATTCCACAAGGTCTTTAAACTTCCTGCAATGTTTGTTTTTCAGGGAATGCGAAGATGAGAGAATGTGAGCAAGGGATTAATATATCACACCCTCTGGCTCCAGGAGTAGGTATCCATGCAGACGTTTTGGGATCGACAGCCGGGAAATGAGAGTGGAGCATTGGTTTCCAAACAGCTTCCGGACAGCAGAGCGGCTCAGGTGTTGCAAGGAGCGCGGAGCGGAAATTAAAGCAAAGAGGGACTCGTAGAATGGCCGATGCATCTAGGGGACAGAGAAAAGTTCATGCTCAGTTTTATAGATCATCATACACTGTAAGAATGTCTTGATCCATCAGCTTCTTGCAAACCAGACTTAGTTACAGTTCAGATTGTGATGTTAGAATTCAATAACCAAAAGGTCAACAAAAAGGCCATGCTTCTCAGATGGAGGCCTGTGACTAGTGGTGTGCCACAGGATTCGCTGCTGAGCCAATTACTGCTTGTCATCTACAACCATGATTTGGATGAGGAAATACAGGGCAAGATTAGCAAGTTTGCTGATGATAGAAAAGTTAGTGGTTTTGCAGATAGTGAAGATGGTTGTGAACGATTGCAGCGGGATCTGGGTGGATTGGCCAGGTGGCAGAGGAATGGTAGGTGGAATTTAATACAGAGATGTGTGAGGTGTTGCATTTTAGGATGTCGAACAAGGGCAAGACCTACACAGTAAATGGTTGGGTAGTGTTGCAGAGCAGAGGGATCTAAGAGTACAAGTGCATGGTTCCTTGAAGGTCGAGTCACATGTAGATAAGGTGGTCAAAAAGGCTTTTGGCACTTTTGCCTTCATCAGTCAGAGTATTGAGTATAGATGTTGGGAGGTCATGTTGCAGTTGTATAAGACATTGGTGAGACCGCATTTAGAATATTGTGTTCAGTTCTGGGCACAATGTTATAGGATAGATATTGTCAAGCTTGAAAGGGTTCAGAAAAGATTTATGAGGATGTTGCCAGGACTAGAGGGTGTGAGCAATAGGGAGAGGTTAAGTTGGCTGGGTCTCTATTCCATGGAGCGTAGGAGGATGAGGGGAGATCTTATAGTGTACAAAATCATGACAGGAATAGATCAGAGGGTGTAGTTGAGGCTGGGACTATCCCATCATTTAAGAAACAGTTAGACAGGTACATGGATAGACAGGTTTGGGGGGATATGGACCAAGCGCAGGCAAGTGGGACTAGTGTAGCTGGGACATTGTTGGCTGGTGTGGGTGAGTTGGGCTGAAGGGCCTGTTTCCACACTGTATCACTCTATGACTTTATGGGTCTAAAAGACTCACGGCAACAGGGTTCTTGGCAATTGCAAGAATCCATGTAAGTGGCAGCACACTGATGCTTACCTTTATCGGTTGTGGTATAAAGTAAAAGAGTGTTATAACTATTAAAGATAATCCAAAGAGACCTGACCAAGATCCATAACAGTACAATGGGCATGATATGAGGTTAAACATAGAGATGTTTCCACTTGTAAAGTAGTCGGAAACTAATGGTTTTAACTATAAGGTACTCCCTAATTAATCCATTACTGTAATCAGTAGAAACCTCTTTACCCTGACCGTGATGAGATGCAAGATTGATGTCCACAAACAATGGCTGAAGCAAATTGTCTCAATAGGTTTAAGGGAAAATTGGGTGGATATACAAAGTTCAAATGAAGTTGGGTGATATAAAGTGTGTGAGTGTGAGAGCTTGTTTATAACATAAACTGCCTTAACTAAAGTTGAAAGAGCTATTTGGTGTAGTAAATTTGAAGTAATAGAAACATAGAAAATAGGTGCAGGAGGAGGCCATTCGGCCCTTCGAGCCTGCACCACCATTCAATATGATCATGGCTGATCATCCAACTCAGTATCCCGTACCTGCCTTCTCTCCATACCCTCATATCCCCTTAGCCACAAGGGCCACATCTAACTCCCTCTTAAATATAGCCAATGAACTGGCCTCAACTGCCCTCTGTGGCAGAGAGTTCCAGAGACTCACCACTCTCTGTGAGAAAAAAGTCTTTCTCATCTCGGTCTTAAAGGATTTCCCCCTTATCCTTAACCTGTGACCCCTTGTCCTGGACTTCCCCAACATCGGGAACAATCTTCCTGCATCTAGCCTGTCCAACCCCTTAAGAATTTTGTAAGTTTCTATAAGATCCCCTCTCAATCTCCTAAATTCCAGAGAGTATAAACCGAGTCTATCCAGTCTTTCTTCATAAGACAGTCCTGCATCCCAAGAATCAGTCTGGTGAACCTACTCTGCACTCCCTCTATGGCAATAATGTCCTTCCTCAGATTTGGAGACCAAAACTGTACGCAATACTCCAGGTGTGGTCTCACCTGGCTGATCGTCCACTATCATGGCTGATCGTCCGCTATCAATAACCCGTGCCTGCCTTCTCCCCATATCCCTTGACTCCACTAGCCCCTAGAGCTCTATCCAACTCTCTCTTAAATCCATCCAGTGATTTGGCTTCCACTGCCCTCTGTGGCAGGGAATTCCATAAATTCACAACTCTCTGGGTAAAAAAGTTTTTTTCTCACCTCAGTCTTAAATGACCTCCCCTTTATTCTAAGACCCCTGGTCCCTGGTTCTGGACTCACACAACATTGGGAACATTTTCCCTGCATCTAGCTTGTCCAGTCCTTTTATAATGTTATATGTTTTTATAAGATCCCCCTCATCCTTCTAAATTCCAGTGAATACAAGCCTAGTCTTTTCAATCTTTCCTCATATGACAGTCCCGCCATCCCAGGGATCAATCTCGTGAACCTACGCTGCACTGCCTCAATCACAAGGATGTCCTTCCTCAAATTAGGAGACCAAAACTGTACACAATACTCCAGATGTGGTCTCACCAGAGCCCTATACAACTGCAGAAGAACTTCTTTACTCCTATACTGAAATCCTCTTGTTATGAAGGCCAATATTCCATTAGCTTTCTTCACTGCCTGCTGTACCTGCACACCAACTTTCAGTGACTGGTGTACAAGGCCACCCAGGTCTTGCTGTACCTCCCCCTTACCTAACCTAACCACATTGAGATAATAATCTGCCCCCTTGTTTTTGCCGCCAAAGTGGATAACCTCACATTTATCTATATTATACTGCATCTGCCATGCATCTGCCCACTCACTCAACCTGTCCAGGTCCCCCTGCAACCTCCTAACATCCTCTCCACAGTTCACACTGCCACCCAGCTTTGTGTCATCCGCAAACTTGCTAGTGTTGCTCCTAAATCCCTCTTCCAAATCATTTATATAAATATGGCAAACAATTGCAGCCCCAACTCCGAGCCTTGCGGCACTCCACTCGCCACTGCCTGCCATTCTCAAAAGGACCCGTTCACTCCTACTCTTTGCTTCCGGTCTGCCAACCAATTTTCTATCCATGTCAACACCCTACCCCCAATACCATGTGCTCTAATTTTAGTCACCAGTCTCCCGTGCGGGACCTTATCAAAGGCTTTCTGAAAGTCTAGATACACTACATCCACTGGCACCCCTTCATCCATTTTACTTGTCACATCCTCAAAATATTCCAGAAGATTAGTCAAGCATGATTTCCCTTTCATATATCCATGTTGACTTGGACTAATCCTTTTACTGCTATCAAAATGCTCCATTATTACCTCTTTAATAATTGACTCCAGCATCTTTCCCACCACTGAAGTCAGGCTAACTGGTCTGTAATTCCCAATTTTCTCTCTCGCTCTTTTCTTGAAAAGTGGGATAACATTAGCTATCCTCCAATCCACAGGAACTGATCCTGGAAAATGATCACCAATGCATCCACTATTTCTAGAGCCACCTCCCTGAGGACCCTGGGATGCAGACCATCAGGCCCAGGGGATTTATCATCCTTCAGTCCCATTAGCCTACCCAATACTATTTCTCGCCTAATGAAAATTTCTTTCAGTTCCTCTACCCCCTTAGATCCTCTGTCCTCCAGTACATCTGGGAGATTGTTTGTGTTCTCCTTAGTGAAGACGGATCCGAAGTACCTATTCAACTCTTCTGCCATTTCCTTGTTGCCCATAATAATTTTGCCCGTGTCTGCCATCAAGGGACCCACATTTGACTGCTACTCTTTTTCCCTTTAGATAAAGAAGCTTTTACTGTCCTTCTTTATATTCCTGACCGGCTTCCCCTCGTACTTCATCTTTTCAGCCCGTATTGCCCGTTTTGTTTCCTTCTGTGCCCTATGAAAGTTTCCCAATCCTCCGGCTTCTGGCTACTCTTTGCTGTGTTATACATCTTTTCTTTTAGTTTTATTCTATCCCTAACTTCTCTTGTCAGCCACGGTAATGGTATGGATTAACATTGCTTTGTATGTTTACAATTCTTGTAGACTCTTGACTCAAACACAAAGGGATGATTTCCCTGTTTTGCTCTGAAATTTTCTGTGCTTTTTTTACCAGGACTGTGTACCTGAAGTATTTCATCAGGGATAGCTTCTATCCACTCCTCTGTGACCTGAATGTGTTGATAGGAGTTAAACAAGACTTCGACGGTCTTGGGAGAAGCAGCACAACTTTTCAACACCTGGAAATGAAACAATCTCTTGAAAGTGATAATTAACCAACAAACTCAGATGCTGTTCTTCAAACCTCTGTTGACCTGTGCGACGACAAGGATTGCATTTTGCCAGGGAGGTATCTCTTTCTTCCTTCCGAACGGATATGGTTCCCATGGGTACCATTCATAATTCATTTCCTTCTGGATGGAGGTAGAGGTTTGATCAACTATTTGACCATGGGATGTGATTCTGCTGTGCCTGCTGCTGTCCTCACTGACCCTTGGCAGACTTTGAGTCAGATGGCTGGTGGTTCAGATTCCCTATTTGGTCATGTGCCTTGCAAACAGTGGAATCAAGAAAACTCCTATATTCAGCTCTCCTACGCATTGGAAATCCCAACATTTTTGCATCTGGCTCACTGTTCATCCTTCTAGTTTGCTTGGCTCCCGTTCCCCTTCATTCCCTTTCCACTCACCATGTCCCCATTCCCCCTCTGAATTTACCTTTCTCTGTGCTCCCTTTAAATTTACTGGGTTCAATGGAAGATTTATTACAATCCCATGCAAAGTCCAAAACAAGTGAATGCTGATAAGTGTGAAGTGCTACATCTTGGCAGGACAAATCAAAATAGGACGTACATGGTAAATGGTAGGGAATTGAGGAATGTTGTGGAACAGAGAGATCTAGGAATAACTGTGCATAGTTCTCTGAAGGTGGAATCGCATGTAGATGGGGTGGTAAAGAAAGCCTTTGCTGTGCTGGCCTTTATAAATCAGAGCATTGAATATAGGAGCAGGGAAGTAATGTTAAAATTGTACAAGGCATTGGTGAGACCAATTCTGGAGTATGGTGTACAATTTTGGTCGCCTAATTATAGGAAGGATGTCAACAAAATAGAGAGAGTAAAGAGGAGATTTACTAGAATGTTGCCTGGGATCCAGCAACTATGTAACAGAGAAAGGTTGAACAAGTTAGGTCTTTATTCTTTGGAGCGCAGAAGGTTAAGGGGGGACTTGATTGAGGTCTTTAAAATGATGAAAGGGATAGACAGAGTTGACGTGGATAAGCTTTTCCCATTAAGGTTAGGGAAGATTCAAACAAGAGGGCATGACATGCGAATTGAGGGACGTAAGTTTAGGGGTAACGTGAGGGGTAATGTCTTTACTCAGAGGGTGGTGGCTGTGTGGAATGAGCTTCCAGCAGAAGTGGTGGAGGCAGGATCGATTTTAACATTTAAAAGTAAAGTGGATAGGTATATGGACGGGAAGGGAATGGAGGGGTATGGTCTGAGTGCAGGTAGATGGGACTAGGGGAAAACAAATGGTCGGCACGGACTGGAAGGGCCGAGAGGGCCTGTTTCCGTGCTGTAATTGTTATATGGGTAGATGGTTATATGGTTATAAAGTGTGTAGTCGTACATTAAGAATGACATCTAATAGTCCAGCAAACCAGCCAGTGATTATCGGAATTATACTGCATTGGAAAATTTGCAGTTAGGCCCTCTATATCTCTTTTTTCAACTGTCTGGCTATATCATCTGTTTGACAGTTTCCCCAGTAACCACATTGAGATGTTTTATCACATTAATGGTATGTGAATTGTTGAGAAGTTGCTGGTTAAGGTGATGCTAGTTAAAACGTTCTTTGCCTATTGGTGGGCTGCACGGAAGCCACTGCCCCAGAGTTCGGGTTCGATCCTAACTTTGTGGCGCTTACACATTCTCTGTGTGAATAGAGTGGGTTTCCTCTGGGTGCAGTTTGTCCCACACCCCAAGATGTTCCAGCAGGTATCTGGGATGCTGCAAATTGCCCTGGGGGTGGTAACAACTGGGGGGAGTTGATAAGAATGTGGGAAGAATGCGATTAATGCAGCAGTTATGTAAATAGGTGGTTGCTGCTTGGCATGGGGAGGTGGGCTGAAGAGATTGTTTCCGAGCTAAACCACTCTAAGACTCTATATCTCAGAGTAGATACAATTCTGCCCCTGGCGCACTGGCATTAATGTTACCTTCAGAAAGGCCGCTGGCCACACCCTGTGGGATCCGTGATTGAGTAAGGTTTGTACGGTACAATGGGGATCAAGCTCTTCCTTAAAAGGTGCAGTCTGTATTGCATTGGCTAAGGGTGAGGACCCGTTGTAGTCGATGGGGTTTGCATCTGCTCCATTCTTCAGCAGCATCTGGACCAGCTGGAGGCTGGCGTTTCTGGAGGCCTTGTGCAGTGGGGTCCTATTCTCATTGTCCACGGAGTTCATACTGGCACCGTACGCAATTAGGATCTTGCAAACTTGGAGATAGTCATTCTGTTTCTCTGCTTCCACCGCACTGGCACAGGCGCTGCTCAGTGGAGACACCCAGTCGACATTCATTGCATCCACAGTGGCCCCGTGTCTTAGATAGAGGTGGGCATGATTGTGAAGGCCATGCTTGGCTGCCACATGCAAAGGGGTCTCACGGTCCCCTTCGGTTAACTGGTTGACATCTGCACGGGACGTCAGGAGTAATTTTGCACACCTAAACAATCGGAGGAAAGCGGGAAAGCATTATCATTTTGTAGAAACAAGGAACTGCAGATGCTGGTTTACAAAAAAAATACACATGGTGCTGGAGTAACTGAGCAGGTCAGGCAGCATCCCTGGAAAAAATGGATAGGTGATGTTTCTGGTTGGGACCTTCTTTAGACTGAATTCAGGTATTGTCTTCCGGTTCAATTATTAGTAATCCCTGTAATTTCCTATGCTAATCTCTGACTAAAATTTTAGATCGCGGTACTTTTTCTTCCATCGCATTTTGTGGTCAGTGTGAAATCTCATGCACATGTCTCTCTGTAAAGCTCACTCGTGCATTTTATTAAGTTCACTACATAATGCTGTGTCCCAAGTGTCAATACCTGCTATTAACTCCCATTGCTTTCCAGACAAATGGAGGCTAAACATTGTTTTCACCCTGAGACTTGACTGCTTTGGTGCACTAAAAACCTTTTCCATCTCGTGCCTTAGCCAAATCTCTTCCCCCGGGTCATTTGGTTGCAAGTGAGAAAGGATTTATGTGAACATGTTCTCCATGAAGGAACTCTTTTCTGCATCTAAGGTTGGACACAATGTGTTAGATTTTGCCCCACTTCGGCTGAGAGAGCTGATAAATCTCCCAGGACCTGCAATTTGCATCCAGGAGAACACGAGAAAATGGCAGAAAACAGGAGCAGGAGTATTGTATTGTATTGTATTGTATTGTATATCTTTATTGCCATTTTTCTGAGTACTTACATACCCAGAGGAAAACGAAAAAACGTTTCTCAACCAGTGTGCGGTAAAAAATAAATAGAAATAAAGAATAAAAGTACATATATCACGAGTTCCGATCGGCAGTGGCACGACAATGGCTCTGCTTCAGTGTGTCCAGGTTGGTGGTTGGTGCGCGATACTTTGGCAGGGGGCAAAGTCCGTTTATCAGTCTTATAGCCTGCGGGAAGAAGCTGAGGAGCATCCTGCTGGTTTTGCAGCTGATGCTCCTGTACCTCTTCCCAGATGGCAGGATGGAGAATATGTGATGCGATGAGTAGTAAGAGTCTTTGATGATGGAGATGGCTCTTGCTAATACATCTCTTCCTGTATATGTCCAGCAATAAAGGGAGTGGAGCACCAATAATCCTGCTGGCGGTCTTCACAATCCTGTCCAGTTGGTGCCGTTCGTACGCCTTGCAGCTCCCGAACCAGGAGGTGATGCCGTAGGTTAATGTGCTCTCGATTGTCCCCCTATAAAATGTTCGTAGATGTGCAGTGGGGAGACCTGCTTTCCGTAGTCTTCGGCGAGTTTCCCTCAATTCCTTAATCTTCGAGAAAATGGTCTACTTTCTTTTTAACTACCCCACACCCTCTGTGACAAGGATTCTGGATATTCATCATCCCCTCTGAAATGTTCCACACCAGTGACGTGCGGTGAGGTCAATGGCTGGGGAGGCACTGGCTGGTATCAGTGGCCCGGCCCTCCCTGTATTGCACATCTCCCCGAGGAGAGAGAGGGGTGGAGCTGTGGCTGGGAGGGAGGGAGAGAGAGAAGAGGGAGGGAGAGAGAGAGAAGGGAGGGAGAGAGAGAGAGGAGGGAGAGAGAGAGAGAAGGGAGAGAGAGAGAGAGAAGGGAGGGAGAGAGAGAGAGAGAAGGGAGGGAGAGAGAGAGAGAGAGAGGGAGAGAGAGAAAGGAGAGAGAGAGAGAGAATGGGGGGAGAGAGAAATGAGAGAGAGAATGGGGGAGAGAGCGAAGGAAGAGAGATAGAAGGGAGAGAGAAAGGAGAGAGAGAGAATGGGGGGAGAGAGAGAGAGAGAGAGAGAATGGGGAGAGAGAGAGAATGGGGAGAGAGAGAAGGGAGAGAGGAACAATGGCATGTTATAACCCGCAGCCGTCCCATTCTGACCGCTGCGGAACCCCCCACCGCACCATTGTACCCTTCTTCACGGCGGCCCAGTGATGTCTCGGCTCTGACATTTCGAGGGATCTAACCGGTAACAACACTAAGAGCAGCCCCGGGCCGCCGTGCTCACCGACTCGAATCTGAGCTTGAAAAATCAGGTGGTGGGCCTGATGTGTCCCGCGGGCCATATTTTGGAGACTCCTGCCTTACATGAACTAAACAAAAATGTACAGAAGTACAAAAATTGATGACTTTATTATTGTGATAAGTACAGATCTATTAAAAAAAATCTAATCACTTTTGAATGTACCAACAAAGTCTACCTTCCCAAGTGGCATATCTTGTTCTGCTCCATGATCTTTGGTCAGCGTTAGCTGAAGTTAGCTAACGTGGAGGGAGAGTGAGGCAGCATCAATTACGTGAGCCTACGTAATTGACTCTCGCTCTTCCTCCACTGGGCTCAAGACACGCCCCCTTGTGAGGCAGATGTGATCGCTGCCTCCCCTGGAGCTTTTTCAATGCAGTTTTATGTGAGACCAGCGAGCACAAATTTAATATCTTTATATGTGAAATACGTTACCCGGACTATGGAAGGTGAGGACATGTAATGAAGGGGTTTACACACATTACTTTGGTGACATACATAGAGATAGTAACAGGCACACGCTTATTGCCCGCGCTCCATTCAGTTTCTAAGGGGTTGCACAATCAGAGGGGAGGCTCAGCTCGCCGCTGCCTCACCTCTCATCTCTCCATGTATTTGCAGTGGAGCTACGAAAATTTTGCGATTTCTACCATAAAAAATGATTAGATTCATATAGAAATGACATTTATAACACAGATCAGTGGAAAAATCTTTATATTCATTTTATTTTATTATTATTTTTCTTTACTTTTCTTAAAAGCTATTTTCATTGGGAGTATGACTCTACCTCCCCTGCCTGCACGTCCCTGTTCCACACCATCCCAGTTTTAAAAGGTTGTCCCCTAATCTAGTAACTATATCTCCTCACTTGACATTCTTCCACTTGTGGAGATGTTTTGACATCTACTTGTCACACACACTATAAGCTCACCCCTCATTCTCCCTTCTTGGACGCATTGGTTATCTGTTTCCAGAACATCATGGATTACAGAATGACTTCCGCAGATTGGAGAGAGGAACTATAACCTCACTGTTTTTAAAAAAGGGAGAGAGGAAGCAGGAACCTACCATCAGAGGAAGTGAACCTACCATCAGCAGTGGGTAAAATGCTGGAGGCTATTGTAAAGGATGATATAACGGGACATCAGGAAATGTCAATGGGATTGAATAAAGTCAGTATGGATTTCTGGATGGGAAATCATGTTTGACAAACTTACAGAAGTTTCTTTTCAGATTGTAACCAGTATAATGTAAAAGGGAAAACCTGTGGGGAATGTTGATTTTCAGAAAACCGTTAATAAAGTCCCAAATATTAGTGTCCAACATTAATGTGCATGGCATAGAAGCCATGTGTTAGAATGGACTGAAAATTGGATTTGACGGGCAGACTGGAAATGCACTGTGGGAATAAAATGCTTATTATCTGGGTGGAGCTAGTCGGATACCACAGAGATCAGTGTGCGTGCCTCTGATACTCATAATATCAATGATTTAGATGAGGAAACAGAATATGATTGAGTGAAAGTTTGTTGATGACTATAAACTGTGCAATTAAGAGGATGAACAGGCTGCAAGGTGACTGTGATGGATTGAGTTGGGCAGAATCACAGTTCTACAATGTAGCTACATGCGCAGCTATCTGTGGAATCCTCTGCCTCAGAGGGCGGTGGAGGCAGGTTCTCTGGATGCTTTCATGAGAGATAGAGCTAGATAGGGCTCTTAAAAATAGCAGAGTCAGGGGATATGGGGAGAAGGCAGGAACGGGGTACTGATTGGGGATGATCAGCCATGATCACATTGAATGGCGGTGCTGGCTCGAAGGGCCAAATGGCCTACTCCTGCACCTATTGTCTATTGATATCTACTTTTCATTGGAAAAACTGAAAAAATTATGTTAAATTGGGAAATATTGATTTGCAGAGACATAGATAATCTTGTAAACCCAGTCGTTGAAAGCAAGCTTGCAGGCGCAGTAAGCAATTGGACTTCATTGCAAGAGGATTTGAGTGCAGGAGCAAGAACAGGTTTTCATCTCTGATTCCTGGGAAGGCAGGTCTGCCTTATGAAGACAGATTGATTGATAAAGTGTCCATTCACTGGAGTTTGGAGGAACGGATGGGGATCCCATTGATACCTACAGAATTCTGACACCACTCATGAGGCTGGTGACAGTGTAGACTTTCCCTTGGGATATTTATTCTCAATCAAATGTCACAGGCTCCACCTACAGGGCAAGAGGTGTAGGACTGAGATGAGGCCTCCACTCAGGGAATGAAGACAGGGAATGGGGACTCAAATAATTCTCTACTCCAGGCGACTGGAAAGTCACTGAATACATTTAAGAAGGAGAGAGGTAAACGTCCAGATGCAGAAGGCATCAAGGGCCATGGAGAGTGAGTGGGGATATGGTACTGAGACAGAAGAGCAGCCACAATCGATGATGTAGCAGGTTCGAAGGGCTGAATGGTGTATTCCTTCTTTTTTTATGTTTCTATTTGGGATCCAGGAGGCACAATTATTGGTAGCTGACTTTCCCTTTTTATGATAGTAGCTACATTTCAAGAGTATCCCAAGATAACCATATAACCATATAACCATATAACAATTACAGCACGGAAACAGGCCCTCTCGGCCCTTCCAGTCCATGCCGACCATTTGTTTTCCCCTAGTCCCATCTACCTGCACTCAGACCATACCCCTCCATTCCCTTCACGTCCATATACCTATCCACTTTACTCTTAAATGTTAAAATCGATCTTGCCTCCACCACTTCTGCTGGAAACTCATTCCACACAGCCACCACTCTCTGAGTAAAGAAGTTCCCCCTCACGTTACCCCGAAACTTCTGTCCCTTAATTCTCATGTCATGCCCTCTTGTTTGAATCTTCCCTCCCCTCAATGGGAAAAACGTATCCACGTTAACTCTGTCTATCCCTTTCATCATTTTAAAGACCTCAATCAAGTCCCCCCTTAACCTTCTGCGCTCCAAAGAATAAAGACCTAACTTGTTCAACCTTTCTCTGTAACATAGTTGCTGGAACCCTGGCAACATTCTAGTAAAGATGAAAGGCGGCTCTGGGCATCTGGGCTTGTGAAAGTTACCACGTGAGTACAAGTCCCTGCCCGGTTGAGCCATTTTGTGTCTCCACATTACGGACAAGTTGCCGTTGTCCTGAGCCCTGCCTGTGAGCACTCACCGATAGGTAGGGTGGGTGTTGCAGAGGTGCAGGGTGGTCATTCCCTCCTCGGTCAGCAGCCTAGGGTTGGCGCCGTACTGCAGCAGCAGTTCTGCGCAGTCGGTGTGGCCATTGGTGCAGGCTGTGTGGAGGGCACTCCTGCTTTCTGGAATCAGATTGGGCTTGGCCCCGCACTGGAGCAGGTACTGCAGGCAGTTGGTGTAACCGTGACTGGCCGCGATGCACAGGGGGCTGCTCAGCTCTCGTTTGTACTCCAGAGACCAGAGTCCTGTGGTGTAAGGAAAGAGCAGGACTGTCAGCGTCACTGTGTGAGGACCCACAAAGCTTTCATTGTTTCTCAGTACAAGTGCAATAACAAACCAATACCAGTACCAACTCTACATTACACTGAGGCACTGTCTCTGCCCTTCCATAAAGCAAGGGTTGGGATTTCTCCAGTTCTGTTCTCTCTTTGATAGAGTCTTCGAGTCCCTGAATTGTACAGCACGGAAGCAGGCACATGGGAAAACTTGTCCATGCTGACTAATGTGGCATGCTGTGTTAGTCCCATTTGCCTGCATTTGGCCTATATCCCTCTAAATCCTTATTATCTATAGATCTGTCCAACTGTGCAGTCACATTGACTTATCTAAGTTCATCACCAAGTCATAACTATCTGATGGAGCAACTATATCACTGTTCCGTCATCATTCCTGGTCTAAATCCTGGAAAAGCCTTCCCTACAACAGCATCTACACCAGAAGGGCTGCAGCAGTTCATGAAGGTGGCTCACCAATACCTGGTCTTCCGAGCAATCCTCGTATCTCATTACTAAAAGCCAGTCTCCATGTAAATGTTGGCCAATTCATTGGACGTTTTCAAGAGAGAGTTAGATTTAGCTCTTATGGCTAATGGAATCTGAAGGGATATGGGTAAAAAACAGGAACGGGGACTGATTTTGGATGATCAGCCATGATCATATTGAATGGTGGTGCTGGCTCGAAGGGCCGAATGGCCTACTCCTGCTATTTCTATGTTTCTATCTTTCTAATAAAAATGCTGGATTAATTATTTCAGGTCATCATGACTGGTTCAGATCATTCTCTGGATGTGAAGCTCCTTTGACCTAATCTCCTTTCCATTTGGACCAAGAGCTGGTAAATGGGATCTGTTTAGATGGAGACATAGTCATACAGTATGGAAGCTGGCCCTTTGGCCCACTCATCCATGCCAAAAAAGATGCCCCATCTAAGCTAGTCCTACTTGCCCATGTTTGACCCCATTTCTCTCAAAACATTTCTTATCCATGCACCTACCCAAAAGTGCAGCATTGTGGTGCAGCGGTAGTGTTGCAGCCTTACAGCACCAGAGTCTCGGGTTCGATCCTGACTACGGGTGCTGTCTGTATGGAGTTTGTATGTTCTCCCTGTGACCTGCATGGGTTTTCTCGGGGAAGCTCTGGTTTCCTTCCACACTCCAAAGATGTAGAGGTTTGTAGGCTAATTGGCTAGGTATAAATGTAAATTGTCCCCAGTGTGTGTGGGATAGTGTTAGTGTGCAGGTATCGCTGGTTGGCACCCGCTTGGTGGGCTGAAGGGCCTGCTTCCACACTGTATCTCTAAACTAAACTAAAATTGTACTATAGCACTGTCCTCATCTACCTCCTCTGACAGTTCGTTCCATATACCCACCATTCTCTGAGTGAAAAGGTTGCCCCTCAGGTTTGTTTTAAATCTTGTTCTTCTCACCTCAGCAAATGTCCTCTTGTTGTTGATTCCCCGACCGTAAGTAAGAACTCTGTAAATTCACCCTATCTATTCTCCTTTTAAATGTTTTGATTGAATCTGCCTCAACTACTTCCGCTTGCAGCTTGTTCTATATACACACCATCCACAGTGTGAAAACAATGCCACTCAGGGCCCTATCAAATCTTTCATCGTTCATCTTAAACCTATGCCCTCTCATTGCTGATCCCCCTACTCTGAGAAAAATACTGTGAATTCACCTTATTTATTCCCCTCATGAATTTAGACACTTTTATAAGATCACTCCTCACTCCTGTGCTACGAGGAATAAAATCCTAGCCTGCCCAACCTCTCACTGCTGCTGCTGCCCTCTAGTCCTATCCTACTTAGCATGGAAAGGAGAATAATCTCAGACCTGTGCAACTCAGTGCCTAGTAGCTGCCCAACTGAATGTGCATATAGCAACAGGGATTGAAAATCCAGTTTCTCTCCCAATACTGGCTTGCATCTAAACTCCATCTCCTGTGTTTGGTCCCATAAAGCTAAATACCCTGAGCAAAAAAAATCTTCCAATCTTGTTTTCAAAGTCTTCAATTCCACGCACCCCGACCTTAGCCTCAATTGCTTGGAGAGGGGTCAGGTCCCCTGGTGGGGTCGGGGAGTCACCATCTATTGTGTGTGAAACAGTAATTGCTGGATGTTTAAGCACTTTTCCTGCTCTATGGTAATGTATGTGCTTCTATGGCTAGCATTTCCCTATAAAATCAGACTGCTCTCCTGCTCAACAGCAAGGTTTCCGAATGGAAAGATCTGCTCATATAGATGGGATAGTGAGCACTAATGTAATTAAATACACCCAGATTAGTGTAAATGTCTGCTTCAAATAATCCTCCAGCTCATTATCAAGAACACTTTTTAATTATTATGATGTGGAGCCCTAGGGCACTTGCTAATTTTAAGTAAATTAATTATGGTGTAATTTAACACGACAATAGCTCCTTGCTGTAAAATATTGTGGTATGAATTGTGGAAAGAAGATATATTTTTACATTGGGGACAATGGAAACAATGCATATTATCTGGTATACCAGCAAGTCTCGGTGATACAACAGTACATTGCTTTTCCCCTCCCTGCAACCTTTCCTCATTTAATCACTTATCACCTTGCAGCCCTTCAACATCTCTGCGCTTCTTCAATTCTGGCCTGTTGATTGATGCAAATGGGAATGATGCCACCTTTAGAGGGAGTTTGTCGCTGCCCTGGACCTAAACTGGAACAGCCCATCTCTTGTCTTCTCCCCTTTCCTTAATCACCATCCTTAAACATTCTCCACTTTAGCCAATATGTTGGGTGGCCATCCTAATGATCACCTCATGGGGCTCATTGTCAAATATGTCTTGGATGGTTTACTAATTTGTACTAAATATGCAAATACAGGAGACCCTCTCACACTCCCGTACTTCAACCACACTCACACAAAATCACTACCACAGCCACATGACCTTCTTGAGCGCTTGTCTACCACAGCCACGTTTCTTTCCTGGACACTTTGTCACCATCCTGTCTCATGTGGCTTCCAGCTCCATATCCAGGCATCCCTGTTTATTCCCAGCCAGGATCTCATTCACCTACAGTCCATTCCTTGTTTCTCCCAAAGATTTTCCCTCTGCGTCCTACTTGCGACCCTCTCCGTCAAGCACCAGTATGTTCTGGCCCTTTCTCTCTATCTCCCGCAGCTCTGGGCCTCATTGTCCCACAGAAGGGAATTATCTTTGCCTTTCGGCGGGTCCATTCTTTCAACTGACAGTTTTTTGTGTTCCTGACTCAGATTCAACTATCTGCAGTCTCTTGAGCTTCCACATGCAAATGTTTGTTCTTGCTAAGATAACAAACCCAGCACATGTGCAGAGACTTTAAGCATGAATTGGAGTCTGTTGGAAATTACATATTGCTTTGCAGTTTTGTTGATTGATTAAAGTTAGTACTCTATTTGATAAAGGTAATGCATGGGATGCACATTTTTAAGAGAGCTATTAAAACAAAAAAAAAGGTAAATGCCCATGCAAACCATAGAATGAGTAAGAATATAGCGAGAGTCAAACAAAAATTATCTGGTGAGCGATTGTCCCTGGAATAGGGTCTCATTAGGATCAGGATTATGAACTATTTGAGGGGAGACCGGTTAAGCTGGGCTTGTTTTCTTTGCGTTAGAGGAAGTAAAGGGGAGAGCTGATAGCAGTGTACACAATTATGAGATACCTAGATAGGGTAGAAACGTAATGAATGGTAGGTTTGTAGCAGATTGACAAAGCCTGGTGATGCAGGTGAGGCTTTTTTTTGACATGCAGATGTTTGGACAAAGGTCAGTGTGGCAAAAAGCTTGACAAGTGACCACCCTTCTCTTTGCTGGATTTGCAGCAATTTCTCCCTCTCCCCCTCCCTCTCCCATTCCACTTATATTTCTTCCTTTTAGCTTCACAATTGGAACCTCTTCTATCCTTATCTCACACCGTTTATATTTTCATCTCTGGCCTTTGTCCAACCACCTGTCTATCAAACCTGCCTCCCCCCCCCCCCACCACCTAACTACCTATCACTTGCTTAGAGATAGAGGAGGGGTTGTCCTACCCCTCCTCTATCTTTCTCTCCCCCCACCACATTCAGTCTGAAGAAGAGTGCAACTGAAACCTCACCTAACCATGTTCTCCAGAGATGCTGCCTGACCCGCTGAGTTACAATGTTCAATGTATATCAATACACGTGACAATCATAAATCAAGACCAATAGTTAGAAGCTGAACTCTATGACAAAGTTATCTAAGATCAGAGGACACAAGTGTAAGGTGAGGAGTAAGTAAATTAAAGAGGATTTGAGGAATATTATTTTCACCCAGCGGGTGGTTGCAATCCCGGACACAATGCTGGAGAAGGTGGTGGTAGCTGCAATTCTCACAATACTTCAGAAGTAACATGATGAGCCCTTGAATCAACAAGGCACAATGAGCTACAGATCAAATGATGGTGAATGGGAAGGGTATGGGTAGGTAGTTGATGATCGGTAAGGTTACAGTGGGCCGAGGGGCCTGTTTCTGTGACTTTACAACATGCTGTGAAGCCAACATGATACTTCACTGGCACTTTATACCATAGAAAACACAGTAACCAACACACTGACAAAACAGGATGATCACTAATTGAACGTATTGGAAATGGACTCAGCAGTGCATGTAAGAATATGGTAAAGAGCCACTTACAATAAATGTAGCTTTGCCAGATTAAGGGTTAGATGTTGACCATCACCACTTGGGCAGCATGGGGGTGCAGCTGATAGAGCCATTTCCACACATCTCCAGCGACCTGACCTCTGGTGCTCTCTGGAGTTTACATATTCGCCCCATCACTGTGTGAGATTTCCCCACCTTGCCTGGCTTCCTTTCACTTCTCCAAAATGTGTATGTTATTTGTTTGATTGGCTGTTGCAAATTGTCTTTAGTATGTAGGTATGTGCTGGAGTTGGGGTGATAAGTGGGAGGTGGAAGTGAGGGGGAGCTGATGAGAGGGTGGGGAGAATAAATTGGGATTAGCATAAATAAGTGGTTAATGATAGGTGACAATTCAGTGAGCTGAAGGGCTTGTTTCCCTCCTGTATGTCTCTAAGGATTAATAACCTGTTTGCAACTGATATCATTGCTCCACTGCATTTGTGCTGATTTCACGTGCTGTGTGCTCCCTCTACTGCATGCACATTGAACTTCAAAAATATTGCCAGTGCCTGGAACTACCTTTGGCACTTCATATCTGCAGAGATAATCTATAAATGTTGGCTACTTGGGCTGAAGAGTTTTTCACATTGACACAGCTACTGAGAATGACAAGCATTGGATCATCCTGTTTCACGTACCCATATAAAAGTAGTGCTCGCTTGTACGAGGAAGTTAGAATTGCGGCAGCAAAGAGGAAAAAAGAATTGTGTAAATCAAGAGGCATTGATGCTACAACATGCTTACACTCTGTCATCTATGTGCAAGGAACGTTCAAACCCAGATTGGTCTAATCTGCCGCCGCAATGTACATTGCAAGGCTATCGACTAGAAGTCGTGGTCTTACTTGAGAACAAGTGACAAACAGACAAAAACATGTTTAAAAATGCTTCTCTATGGCTAAACCAACCCATTTTCAGCCACACATAGTAAGTGACCTCCAGATCTGACTGCTGTCAAAGGCCTTTGCAATATTTTTAAATGTTTATGATTATCGAAGACCTTAAAAGAAACAGTTCAAATCTATTTACCAGTTAAAATATTAAAATAAGGAAAAGTATTGATACCCTTGAAGTTTGTGAAATTATTCAAACACTTGCTGTTAAAGTAAAATTAAGAAAAAATTAACAAGCCACTTACCTGTATTAACCTTTTAATTCAGGGTCACTGACCTTATTTAAATGAACACTGCTTTACATAGAGGGAGTAGCCCTAAGCTCTGTGTGTTCATACTTGGCTGTTACTCAGGTAAACATGATGAATATTCTATCTGTGAGCTTGCACATGTGTGCAGGGTCAACTTGGGCCACTGCATCACTGCGACACGGGGCTCCATGCTGGGACCAGTGCGGTGGGGCCAGAGTTTGCACAATCCCAACCTGCTATTCACTCCCATGTTGCAATGAGCAGACATGATCACTAGAAATGAGCAGTCCTGTGAGAAGATCTTTGCTTGGAAACCACTGGCCATAAATGAACAAAGTCCCCCATTGCATACAGACAGGTTTTACTGTTGCTAACTAGCAGCAGGCCTTTAGATGTGACTCTGCTCCACACTAATTGCCAACTTTTGCTGAAACAACCCAACTTTTCTTATTCCACTGTCAGGCGTGTTCAAACGCTGGCCTCAATCAAAATAAACTCAAGAATCTTAAATCAAACCCCTGGTTGTGCTTAACGGCACGTTTACTAGACAATTGAGGAGACTTTTCACAGGAATGTTGTAACATCTCACAGTACCTATCTGGGGTGGAAGATTGCAACCTTCACGTGGTCCACCCAGTTTCAACTAATGCAATCAACTTGACGTGCACAAACGGAAGATCAAATACAACAAGTTGTCCAACAACTTTAGGCTGTGCACGCCACACGAATGAAGAAGTACCTATCTGATCCCTGCACTGGGGAGCTCAGTGAAGGAGGTGCCTGGGAGCAGAGTTTATAGACCACAGCAGGGGTGGCAACAATAAAGTGACCTGTGGAGAGAAACAATTGCAGCTCATGTACTGATCATCAGATTGCAGTAATTACACAATCATAGGGAGCAGAAATTTATCTTCCTCTCCTTAAATCTGTGAGCCCGAGTTTCAGGCTCACCCACCCTGGGAAAAAACTCAGACTCTCTGCTCCATCTATTCCCCTCATAATTTTATAAACCTCTGTATGGCCACCTCTCAGCCTCCTATGTTCCAGTGAGAATAGATCCAGACAGTCCAATCTCTCCTTGTACTTCCAGGCAACATCTTGGTGAATCTCTTCTGCAAACTTTCTATTGCTACCACATCCTTCCTGTAACCTGCAGCATGGTCTACACAACGTAACCAATCTGGCCTTTCCACACAAGAGTGAAACTGGCCTCGCTGTTTGTCCACTCAATCCCACAATGGGTGGTCAATCACCAAGGCCAACAACATGCCCCTATGTGCCAGAGCTGGCAACCGTCTCCCCTTTCCCCTCGCGCGGTTGTCTAGCACTCCTACACCAAGAAGGCCGTGCGCAGTGGATACCTGAGATGCCCATTGCCAAGGGTTTGGCCTGCCACTCCATTTCATCATGGCAGATGTCGAAGAGCAAGTTCACATCTTCGTGATACTCGCTGACCATTGCTTGGATCAGCGCCAGATCTCCCACCACCAGGGCGGTGTGGAACGTCTCTGGGCCATGGCGCTTCACAGTTCGAGAAGGCATGATGTGCTCCTTCTGTTCAAAATGCAGGAATATCTGTGTCCGATGCAGAGGGTCTCTGTCCATTGCCTGAAGAGCAGTGTCTGGAGTTTATTTTAGCCCTGACTGTATCCCCACTATTATATACACAAGGACACGGGCTATTGTTATACTATAAATATCCTAGCATTTCTGAGCTTATCGTCCATTGTGTCGCTATTAATAATCTCCTGTCATGTAACAATCTCAATATTGACAGAGTTGGGGATGGGTAGTGGACTTGTTTCATATACTTACACACAATAATCAAGTGGATTTTCGAGTGTTCTGTCCGCTTGTTGACAATTATTCTGTTCACAAATATGGACTGGGACTTGCTGATTTGAGTTCAGTCCATTGTGGACTGGCTGTTCTTAAAGCTATCCAGTGATTCTAGTTTCCAGAACCTTGACGTTTGTCTGGTGACTTTTTGATGGTTAAAGCTGGAGTCAGTGTTGGCAGAGTACCCACCGCTTGAGTTAGAGTAGCCAGCCCACCATGATCCAGGGTCTGTGTTAAAAGCTTAGATTTTTCAAGGACTAGTCATAAAATCATAGAACTATACAGTATGGAAACATGCCCTTTGTCCCAAATTGAGCCAACTTGGCATTCAGGGCTTGTCCCATTTGCTAACATTTGGCCCATATCCCTGTAAACCATTCCTATTCTTCTATCTATTCCAAATGTTGTTTGAAAATCATAATTGTATCCACTTCTCTAACTTCCTCCAGCAGCTTGTTCCAGCTATGGACTATCCTCTGAATGAAAAAGTTGCCCCTGAGGTCCCTCTTAAATCTCGCTCCTCTTTCCATCGGAGCTATGCCGTCTGTTTTTAGAGATTTTTAAATGCACCTGATGATCCCTGAGCCATGGAGTGACAGAGTGTGAAAACAGGCTCCTCGGCTCAACTCGCTGACACCACCAACAATGTCCCACTTGCCTGTGCTTGGTCCATATCCCTCCAAACCCGTCCTATTTATGTACCTATCTAACTGGGTCTTAAACGATGGGATAGTCCCAGCCTCAACTACCTCCTCCGGCTGCTTGTTCCATACACCCACCATGAAAAAGTTACGCTTCGGATTCCTATTAAATCTTTTCCCCTTCACCTTGAACCTATGTCCTTTGGTCCTCGATTTTCCTACTCAGGGCAAATGACTGTGCATCTATTCCTCTCATGATCTTATACACCTCTATAAGATCACCCCTTATCCTCCTGTGCTCCATGGAACAGAGACCCAGCCTACTCAACCTCTCCCTATAGCTCACACCCTCTAGTCCTGGCAATATCCTGGTAAGTCTTTTCTGAACCCTTTCAAGCTTGACAATATCTTTCCTATAACATGTTGCCCAGAACTGAACACAGTATTCTAAATACGGCCTCACTAACGTCTGAAACAACTGCAACATGACCTCCCAACTTCTATACTCAATACTCTGACTGATGAAGGCCAAAGTGCCAAAAGCTTTTTCGACTTGGAGGAAACTGGTGGGACTCTGTTTCCTCCCACATCCTAAAGATTGCAGATATGTAAGGTTAATTGACCTCTGTAAAATTGTTCCTAATGTGCAGAGTGTATTGAAAAGTGAGATAACACAGAATAAGCATGACTGGTTAATCAATGTACGGCATGGCCCTCGTAGGCTGAGGGGCCTGTTTCCATGTAGTATCACTAAACTAAAGAGCCAAAAGTGCTTAATTGTCCTATAAACTGGGGCTGGAACAATGAAATGTTTACTTGTTGCAGTTTTACAGGCACATTAAACACAAAAAACACAACGTCAATATACAATCAATTATTGGTTATTCTAGGTAAACCAGACCATGATATTGCAAGTCAAAGTACGCAATGCTGGGCATGGTACCTGTATATACCAGCGGTATATCAAGCTCAGAGACAGTAACTGATGCAAGAATGGATGTAAAGCCTTGATATTGTATCAGGTTATACAAGCACGATATTGTACACAGGGAGAGTAACACAATACATCATCTGGATAATGTACCCAGAAGTAATGCTGGAATATAGCACCCAGAAATAGTAACTAGATATAATACTGGCTATAACACTAGGGTATACTGTATATAGCGTTGAGAACCCTGCATTGAAATACTGAAACGTTGACTCCCAGTAAGACTCTATAAGGTGCAGATCCTGGATTATGGTCAATAAGGATAGGGCCGGTTTAAATGCAGTGGCCTCTATCTCATGCTGACCTCACTTGCATGCATTAGGACTTGGAAAAAGGTGCTGGGACGCAAACACTTTTAGCTTCATGGCGATTTGTTTCATTCGGATGTTTGTGTTTCTTTTCCTATGTAAACCATTCCAACATTCTGATCAGTCTTTGGCAACTGGGCATAAATATATTTCTAGCTTCGTGACTTCAGTGCTGTAAGAGGCTGAAAATAGCAGGCTGAGTATGTGTGTTTTCCACGCGCTCTCAGCTAGACTCCAGCCAGTTCAAAGCACGGGTCAAAGAAGAGGTAGGAGAATCAAGGAGCCAGGATAACATTATGAGGAATTAAGGGTGGGAGGAGATGAGTGACCAAGGAGTTGTAAAGGGAGTGGTCTCTGCAGTTGGCAAACAGGGGTGGGGATGGGAATATGTGACTGGTGGCGGGATCACGTTGGAAGTGCTGGATATGTCGGTGGATGATGCATTGTATGCAGAGGCTGGTGGGGTGAAAGGGAGGAGCAGGGGAACTCTTTCCTGGTTCTGTCCAGGGGGAGGGTGAGGGAGAGCAGAACTTTGGGACACAGAGGAGGTGCGAGTGAAGGATCTATCTACGACAGTTGGAGGCAAACCATGTTTACTAAAGAAAGAGGACATCTGGGATGCTCTAAAGTGGAAAGCCTCATATTGGGAGTAGATGCAGTGGAGACGGGGAGATTGTGAGTAGAGGATAGCATCTTCGCAAGGGGAGGAGTTGGAGGAAGTGTAGACCAGATAACTGTGGCATTTGGTATGTTTGTAGTAGATGTTAGTTGATAGTCTGTCCCTTGTGATGGAAACAGAGAGACCAAGAAAGGGGAGATAGCTATCAGAGAGAGAACATGTGAATTTGAGGCCAGGGTAGAAGATACTGGTAAATTTAATGAAATCAACAAGTTCTGCTTGGGTGCAATAGGCAGCCCTGAAGCAGTTGTCAATGCAGTAAATAAAGAAGGTAGACAAAAATGCTGGAGAAACTCAGCGGGTGAGGCAGCATCTATGGAGTGAAGGAAGTAGGCAACGTTTCGGGTCGAAACCCTTCTTCAAACTGAAGAAAGGTTTCGACTCGATTTTCCAGCATCTGCAGTTCCTTCTTAAGCAGCTAAGAAAGAGTTGGGGGGATGGTGCCAGTGTATGTTTGGAACAAGGATGTAATCGACGAATAGGCAGGCATAGTTGGGGCTCATTCGAGTGCTCATGTCTACATCTTTACCTTGGTGAAAGTGAGAGGAATGTACTGAGGGTGAAGACAAGTTCTGCAAATTCACGTTCAGCAATGCATACATTGTAAGGCACATTCAAAGTCACAGGAGATACAACGTGACAAAAGGTGACTGGCTACTGAGCATCGTAAACATGATTGATCAATGGCCTACATTTGCATGGGAAACCAATGTAAAGGCAACTGAACCATCCTATCACCAACTGGAGAGTGGTTCTGACCTGCCATCTCTCTCATTGGAGACCCTTGGGCTGTCTTTAATTGGACTTTGCTGGACTTTATGTTGCACTAAACGTTATTCCCTTTATTCTGTATCTGTGCACTGTGGAGGCCTTGATTGTAATCATGTATAGACTTTCCGCTGACTGGAAAGCACGCAACAACAAAGCTTTTCACTGCACCTTGGTACATGTAATAATAAACTAAACGAAAACTTAAAAAAAACATTCATGCAACAAAATGTATTCAAGTGTGGTTTCTCCATGGTCAATATTATTGCTGACACAGTGTTCAATTGATATTAAAAAAATGATTTTTCATTGTATTCTTTGGAGAAGCAGTTGCAGTTTGATTAAAACTAAACAAATTGAGCTCTTTGCATTAATAGATAAGGAAGTTGTCAAAAGAGCCCCATTAACAAGAGTAAAGTCTAATTTGAATGAAGTATGAATGTGTGACCGAGCAACACGAGAGAGTCCGGCTGAACAGATGGATCTTTCATGCAGTCATCATTGGAGAGCTCGATGAGGGCGTTGGCACAGTGAGCCTGCTGCTGGAGGAGGAAGCTCACTCTTTCTGAGTCTTTCTGACCCAAAGCATCCTTCAGTTCCTGGACAAATCTCGAGGCAACAGGGTGATCGGGAACCAGGTCAAACTTTATCTCTGTTTTAATCTTCTGCATGGTTGAGCTCACTGGACATTGGAGCTGGGAGGAGAGGGGCAGTGAGTTGCTCAGATGAGCTCAGAGGCTGCTGGAAGTCCAGGAATGTGCAGCTCAGGTTACAGTGGGTCAGGTATCACTTGGCAACAGGAAACTGCAACACATTCATGTTCGACAATCGTCACTCTTTTGGTTTGGTTAAATCATTGGATTTATCATAAATCCTGTGGTGTCTTGGAGTTACAATCCTTGATTAATCCAAATCTCCCACCACACTCTGTTTACCCAACATCTCAATGTTAAAATTCTCATTCTTTTTTATTCTGAATCATTTTGGACAGAATCAGAGGGTAATACAGCGTGGGAAAAGGCCTTTCAGCCCAACTCTTCCATGCAGAACAAGATGCCTCAGCCAAACTCATTGCATTTGCCTGTGCCTGGCCCATATCCCTCTAAATCTTTCCAATCCATGTACTGGTCCAAATGTCTTTTCAATGTTGTTACTGCACCTACCTCAACTACTTAATCTGACAGCTTGTTCCATGCTGTCTATCTTCAGTTTAAACCAGCATCTACAGTTCCTACCTGCACAGATTGTTCCATGTGCCCACCACACTCTGTGGGAAAATTCGCCCCTCAGGTTCCTTTAGTTTAGTTTAGAGGCTCTTTGTTCCATCGAGTCCATAATGACCATTGATCAACTATTGTAGTAGTTCTATTAATCCCACAGTTCCTATTAAATCCTCCCCCTCTTGCCTTAAACCAATGCTTCTACTTTGTGAATTTCCTACCCTGGGAAAAAGACTTGTGCATTCACCCCACCTATTCCCCTCATGATTTTACATGCCTTTATAAGATCACCCCGCTGTCCCCTACATTCCAAGAAATAATGTCATAACTTGCCCAACCTCTCCCTAAAGCTCAAACCCTCGAGTACTGTCAATATCCTTGTAAATCATCTCTGCACTCTGTCTGGCTCAGTAGCATCTTTCCTGTAGGTGATTAAAACTGAGTACAATGCTGCAAGTGTGGCAACTCTAAGATCATGTACAATGGTAATATAATGTCTCATAGCTCCATTCTCAATTCCCTAACTGATGAAGGCCAGCATGCCAAAAGCATTCTTCACCGCCCTAGCTACCTGCAACAACACTTTTAATGAATGATGTACTTGTGCTCCTAGATCCCTCCACTCTACCAGACTTCCCAGTGCACTTCCATGCACTATGAAGATCCTACCTTGGTGTGACCTCCCAAAGTGCAACACCTCATACATATGAGGTGTTACATACATATATTGCAGGTGTCCCTGTAATATCCTCCAGTCCTCCAACCCTCTGAGATATCTTCAATCCTCAAGTGCTGATCTTATAGCCATCCCTAATTTCCTCTTCCTCACCCTGTCTCCTACACATGGTCTGGGATTCTCTCATCCAGCTCCTCAGGTAAACAATTATCTCCCTATGTCTGTGTGTGTCTCTCTCTCTCTCTTTTTCTCTTTTTATCCTCTCTCTCTCTCTCTCTCTCTCTCTCTCTCTCTCTCTCTCTCTCTCTCTCTCTCTCTCCCTTCCCTCCCCTCCCTCTCCCCCTCCCCCTCCCCCTCCTCTCTCTCTCTCTCTCTCTCTCTCTCTGCCCTCTCCCTCTCTCTCCCCCTCCCTCCCTCCCACTCTCTCTCTCTCCCTCCTTCCCTCTCTCCCTCGCTCTCTCCTCTCCCTCTCTGTCTCCCTCCCTCTCTCCCTCACTCTCACTCTCTCTCTCATTTAGATAGGCACATAGATATACAGGGAATAGAGGGATATGAATTATATGCAGGCAGCTAGGAGTTTGGCTTGGCATCACGTTTGACCGACATTGACGGGCGAAGGGCCTGTTCCGGTGCTGCACTGTTCTATGTTTTATATTCTATGTTTATGCACCATGTGCCAACATGGATACTACATGATATGTTAATGAGAGCACAGCATTCTTGCCTGGAGACTCCACTTGCTAGCTAGAACTTGTGTTGCCTCCTAGAATTTACACCAGGACTCCAGGACTACATCTAACTTGAGTTGTCAACCCAAGAGTGAACAAAGCCCAAGTCTTCCCCACAGATGTTGCTTGCTAACTCGAGCACAGCTTCAAAGATGAGACTGCAATCAGTACTCAACAGGTGTCCACAAAATACATCCGCTCAAAACCTGCCCCGATGACTTCTGCTCGCTGAAGGAGAACAAGCAGCGCTTGTATGAAAGCTATTCCTGGCTGGCGATATAAAAGACAAACGTGAGACCAACTCCCCCCCCCCCCCCCCTCACACCCACCGCCTACCAGTCCTTCTTGATTTTCTTCAACAATATTACTACTGAGAGCTTTTCACATGTAAATCTTCCCTTTGCCTTGTTGCTCTGCCAACAAAAACTTCCAAGGAAGTCCATTCCTCAGTCCCCCGCCACCTTCTTTTGCAGCACACTCTGGCACATGCTGCCATTGAACTTTCTCTGGAATTTTAAGTCATATTAAGTCATGAACATTGAACAGTTTGATTTCAGGTAACCCCACACCCCTCTTTTTCTATCCTTTGCCCCCACCACACCTCTCCTTTCACTCTCCCTACCCCCATAACCCAGTTTCTTTCTCTTCCTCCATCCCTATTTCCCCACCCATCCATTTGGTCCTTTGAGCCAGCACTGCCATTCAATGTGATCATGGCTGATCATCCCCAATCTGTACCCCGTTCCTGCCTTCTCCCCATATCCCCTGACTCCATTATCTTTAAGAGCCCTATCTAGCTCTCCCTTGAAAGTATCCAGACAACCGGCCTCCACCGCCCTCTGAGGCAGAGAATTCCACAGAGTCACAACTCTCTGTGAGAAAAAGTGTTTCCTCGTCTCTGTTCTAAATGGCTTACCCCTTATTCTTAAACTGTGGCCCCTGGTTCTGGACTCCCCCAACATCGGGAACATGTTTCCTGTCTCTAGTGTGTCCAAACCCTTAACAATCTTATATGTTTCAATAAGATCCCTCTCATCCTTCTAAACCCCACAGTGTAGAAGCCCAGCCGCTCGATTTTCTCAGCATGTGACAGTCCCACCATCCCGGAAATTAAACTTGTAAATCTACGCTGCACTTCCCCAATAGCAAGAATGTCCTTCCTCAAATTAGGGACCAAAACTGCTCCAGGTGTTGTCTCACTAGGGCACGTCATCCACGTCAGGACTACCCCCAATACCATGTGCCCTAATTTTGCCCACTAATCTCCTATGTGGGACCTTATCAAATGATTTCTGAAAGTTCAGGTACACTACATCCACTGGCTCTCACTTGTCCATTTTCCTAGTTATATCCTCAAAAAATTCCAGAAGATTAGTCAAGCATGATTTCCCCTTCAAAAATTCAGGTTGACTCGGACCGATCCTATTACTGTTATCTAAATGTCCGGCTATTTCATCTTTTATAATTGACTCCAGCATCTTCCCCACCACAGATGTCAGGCTAACTGGTCTATAATTCCCTGTTTTCTCTTAAAAACCTTTCTTAAAAAGTGTGATATCATTAGCTACCCTCCAATCCACAGGAACTGATCCTGAGTCTATAGAACATTGGAAAATTATCACCAATGCATCCACCATTTCTGAAGCCACTTCCTTAAGTACCCTGGGATGCAGACCATCAGGCCCTGGGGATTTATCAGCCTTCAGTCCCATCAGTCTACCCAACACCATTTCCTGCCTAATGCGGATTTCCTTCAGTTCCTCCGTCACCCCAGATCCTCTGGCCACTACTATGTCAGGAAGATTGTTTGTGTCCTCCTTAGTGAAGACGGGTCCAAAGTACCTATTTAACTCATCTGCCATTTCCTTGCTCCCCATAATAAATTCACCGTCTTCAAAGGTCCAGCTGGTAGAGCTGCTGCCTCACAGCGCCAGATACCCAGGTTCATTCCTGACTTTAGGTGCTGTCTGTGTGAAGTTTCTCTCCCTGTGACCACATGGGTTTCCTCTGGGTGCTCTCCTTTCCTCCCAAATCCCAAGGATGTGTGGCTTTGTAAATTGCCCTTAGTGTGAAGGGAGTGGATCGAAATTGGGATATTTATTGGGTTCAAAGAGTTTAAAGATATTTATAGAGTTTACACTGTAAACAAATGGAACACGGTTGAATGAATGTGAATGGGTGATTGATGGGTGGCATGCACTCAATGGTCCAAAGGGCCAGTTTGGATAAATTAGTGTATTATTATTTATTTTTGAATCAATGAATGGTCGCAATCCACAAAGGAAACTGTGGGTTATGTGAATAGTTTTAACTTTACTTATGTCACACTACGTGGGCGAGTTGAGGAGCTGGGAAAAGGATTCATTGCTTTGGAACAACTCAATAAAAAAATCTAAATGTTCCATATATTTACAGTTTAAACTCTATATAATATACAGATCAAGAAACAGGCTCTGCTCCCCCAACCTATCAGAATAAACTCTCATAATATAGTGCCTGTAAAATCTTTAAAGAAGTTATCTTGGTGATTATATTACACGCAGCATGCATTAAATACTAACATAAAGTGGTGGTGCTCTCATTGTAACTATATTTACACTGCTGGCAGCAACCATAATTTAGTGATGATCGGTACTCAGGCCAAGTGTCAGCTTTTCAATGGCTAATTTATTGAAGTGCTCGTTGATAAAGAGCACATGATCTGTTTGGTAATCTACTAAATTGAAATACTGTAACTGGGAAGAACTCAGGGCAGAAATAATCACATGGTGCCTGTCAGCAGGGAAATAAATCCGTGTTCTAGTGATTGAGGACTGAAAGTTGGTCATTACGTGAGCAAAATCACAGTGATTCAGCTTATGTGACTGATGCCTCTAATTGCGATTTCACATGATGGTATCTGGTTGTTGTTACATCTGGTTTCTTTCAGTTTTCCAAGAATAACATTATATACAAGCCCTACATACTTCTGTTCCACTATTATGGTATAATTACTCTGCATGGCTGATAAATTAGTGTATTATTATTTATTGTATAGTTAATTGTTGTATTGTTGCATTGACATGACTGTAAAGCTACAGCAAATAAGAATTCCCTTGTTCTGTTCTTGATACGACATTAAACTCTCTCGACTTTTGCTATTTTATAGGTTATTAGATGATAGAGAGAGAGTGTTTAAGAAAGAACTGCAGATGCCGGAAAAATCGAATGTAGGCAAAAATACTGGAGAAACTCAGTGGGTGAGGCAGCATCTATGGAGGAATAGGTGACGTTTCGGGTCGAGACCCTTCTTCAGTCTGAAGAAGTGGGGGTGGGTGGGGCGGGAAGAACAAAGGAAGAGGCGGAGACAGTAGGCTGTGGGAGAGCTGGGAAGGGGAGGTGAAGCAGTGAGAAAGCAAGGACTACCTGAAATTGGAGAAGTCAATGTTCATACCGCTGGGGTGTAAACTGCCCAAGCGAAATATAAGGTGCTGCTCCTCCAATTTGTGGTGGTCCTCACTCTGGCCATGGAGGAGGCCAACGACAGAAAGGTCTGATTCGGAATGGGAGGGGGAGTTGAAGTGCTGAGCCACCAGGAGATCAGGTTGGTAATTGCGAACTGAGCGGAGGTGTTAGGCGAAGCGATCGCCAAGCCTGCGCTTGGTCTCATCGATATAGAGCAGTTGGCACCTAGAACAGGGGATATAATAGATGAGGTTGGAGGAGGTGCAGGTGAACATCTGCCTCCCTTGGAAAGACTGCTTGGGTCCTTGAATGGATTCAAGGGGGGGAAGTAAAGCGACAAGTGTAGCATTTCCTGCGGTTGCAAGGGAAAGTACCAGGGGAGGGGTGGTTTGAGTGGGAAGGGACGAATTGACCAGGAGTTACTGAGGGAGCAGTCTCTGCGGAAAGCCGAAAAGGGAGGAGATGGGACGATGTGCAAGTGGTGGGATCCCGTTGGAGATGGGGAAAATATGAGGATTATCTGTTGTATGTGATGGCTGGTGGGGTGGAACGTGAGGACAAGGGGGACTCTGTCCTTGTTACGAGTGAGGGGATGGGTAGTGAGAGCGAAGCTACGGGATATAGAAGAGACCCTGGTGAGAGCCTCATCTATAGTCGAAGAGGGGAACCCCCGTTCCCTAAAGAATGAGGACATCTCCGAAGCCCTGGTTTGGAACGCCTCATCCTGGGTGCAGATGCGGCGTAGACGGAGGAATTGGAGTAGGGGATGGAGTCCTTACAGGAAGCAGGGTGGGAAGAAATGTAGTCCAGATAGCCATGGGAGTCAGTGGGTTTGTAGTAGATGTTGGTCAGTAGTCTGTTACCTGCGATAGAGATGGTGAGGTCTAGAAATGGTAGGGAGATGTCGGAAATGGTCCAGGTGAATTTGAGTGCCGGATGGAAGTTAGTGGTGAAATGGATGAAGTCGGTGAGTTCTGCATGGGTGCAGGGGGAAGCACCAATGCAGTCGTCAATGTAGCGGAGGTAGAGGTTCGGGGATAGGGCCAGTGTATGCCTCGAACAAGGATTGTTCGACGTACCCTACAAAGAGGCAGGCGTAGCTGGGGCCCATGCGTGTGCCAATAGCTACACCTTGGATTTGGAGGAAATGGGAGGAGTCAAAGGAAAAGTTGTTGAGGGTAAGGACCAGCTCCGCTAGGCGGAGGAGAGTATCGGTGGACGGGGATTGGTTGGTTCTGCGGTCGAGAGAGAGAGTGGATGTTGAAGAGAGGGGTGGCACATACATTGGATCCAGCACCTAAAAGTCATGCAGGATGAGCTGGGGTTGGAACCAGGAGCCCATTCATTTGAATGGGGCCACTGACACAGAAAAAAGATAAGCAATGGTAAATGGTTGATTTATTTAACTCAACTAAGAACATTAAAACAAAGCAAAACCATTCGCTGGCATTTCAAGGTTTTTTTAAGTTTTCACATTGCTCTTTAAAATTCTGTCATCTTTTAAAAAATCTATTTGGACAGCTTTGAATGTTCGGATATTTAAAAACAGTTTTCACAACCATCGACAGTAATTGATGAGCAGGGCATGCACGTCGGACTAGTGAAGCCTGCTTGTGTCCGGGGGTGAGCTCAGCCCTGCAGAGGCTTTTATCATCCATCTGCTGTGATTTCATTTAATCAAAGCCATTGCCTGTAACTTCCCGTTCAAGTCACTGACAAACATCAGTGAATGTGAAATAAGCAGGAGTAGGCCATTCGGCCCTTCAAGCCTGCTCCACTGACAAGAACATGACTGATCACCTACTGCCAGTGCTATCCCCACATTGTTTAATCACCAATCCCTTAAGAAATTAGTGTGCATCCAGGTGGGGCACAGGGAAGGGAGGGGGGAAATGGGGGAAGAAAGAGGGGATGGTTGTTTGCCTAAAATTGGAGAATTAAGTGTTTATACCGTCAGGTTGTAGTCTACCAAGCCATCATTTCTTGAGTCTTCCCTGCACTCATTCTATGGCAAGCACACTTTCTCAGATAATGAGGCCACAAATGTGCACAATACTTCCTCTGCAGTCTCATCAAGGTCCTATATATGACTTAGTTTAGTTTTGTTTAGTTGAGAGATACAGCATGGGAACAGACCCTTCAGCCAGCGAGCCCACGCCGGACATTGATGATGAAATGATTCCCTATAATCCAAGCTGTGCTTCTAAATTTAATTCAGGGGATAACATCCCATTTCCTCTGCATTGAGTTAACTGACTAGTAAGTAAAGTTATCACCCAATGCAGCATGAATAAAACAGGGCTTATATCCCGAACCTCAGCTAGTTTGGCCCATGTTAAGGGGAATGGGGAGGAAGGGGTTAACCAGAACTGATAGTGAAAAGTATCACGTGAAAGTACCTTTGTACTGATGCCCGATTACTAAGAGGCTTGGATTAGACCGAGTTGCCCAGTGTGCTGAACAGTTAATGCCAGTGCTGTCTGGCTTAAACTATGAAATATAGTCTCTGGATGAGTTACAAGAAAACTCTCAGTGACTGTCGAAATTGATCCTGAGATGGAACTAAGGAGGGAGGGGACGTTGTTGCTTTATGATAGGGCTGCTTTGAAGAGACACAGACCAGATATATCAAGAGCTTGCCAGTGCGTTGACAGTCCTTGTGATTTACAATGCAGCAGATAGGGACTTGGCTTTTGTGTCAGCACTAACTATCATTTGCTGGCATTCCTGCACATCGGTGCTGAAATAACCCCGTCACCTGGTCCATTTGACCTTATTTGTTACAAGTCCAGCAGCTTTTTTTTCTCAATTGTGGTATTCACTTTGGAGTTGGTTTTGTACCTGCCTTGGTAATGGAGAGAAGTGGAACAATGGGCCTGATTTACTAACAGATGATACGTTGTTTGCTAAATTATAGGTTGTGCTTTCTAAATTTCAAGAACCATTAACTGGATTCTCGAGGTGGGGCTGTTGTGAGGGGGTGGGAATGGAGAGGGGGCAGGGTACCATGAATGATATGAAAGCCAAATCAGGCCTGGCCTTAAAGTATTATCCTTGACTGCATTGCTTCTCAGTTAGGATGGGTGAGGGCTTTCCAGTGAAGATATTATTTGAAGCATGGGGACTATTGTACTTTTGTTCAACTCAACCGCCAATGTGCTTGCAGCAAGGTCACACTAAACATCAACCAGCCTGTTGTGGGATGGATACTGACTAGAATTTGGCTGTTTCTTGAACAACTGCTACCAGTGGCCCAGCTGCTAGATGCTAGAGTCTTGGTCAGCTCTGTTCCTGACCTTAAGTGTAGGAAGGAACTGCGGATGCTGGATTATACTGAAGATAGACACAAAGTGCTGAAGTAAATCAGCAGGCCCAGAATCATCTGTGGATGAAAGGAACAGGTGACGTTTCGGGTCAGACCCCTTGCTCAGACTGGAAAGGAACAGGTGACGTTTCAGGGCGAAACCCTTCCACAGACCAGGTTGATGTTTAGTGAGACCTTGCTGCACGGGCACTGGCAGTTGAGTTGAACGATAGTATAATAATCTCCTCAGTCCTGGCCTTATGTGATGTCTGTGTGGAGTTTGCATGTTCTCCCTGATCATTGTTTCCAAATTACAACGACATGCAGGTTGGTGGGTTTATTGGCATCACCCTCCTTTCTTACTCAGTTTTCATTTCCCTTTCTCACACTCTGTGTGATGCATTCTACTTCTCACATTCCACATACTCCGAGGATGAGGGGAGACCTGATAGAAGTTTATAACATTATGAGAGGCATAGAGAGTGTAGACAGGCAGAATCTTTTTCCCAGAGTAGTAATGTCAAATACCACAGGCAATAGCTTTAAGATGAGAGGAGCATTGTTTGAAGGGGATATGCGGGGCAAGCCTTTTAGGAAGAGTGTAGTGGGTAACTGGAACACATTGCCAGGACTGCCTCTTATCTTGCAACTATGTCCCCTGTTCAAGACTTCCCCACCGGCGACAATAACAATGTCTACCTGCAGGCACGTGCCGTCAGGGTAGGTAAGGTAGGCACTGCCTACCCTGACTAAAATTATAACATAGTAATTACAAAATATAAATAATAAAGGCATGGGAGAATTATGCCTGTCTAAGAGATCGATCTCTTAGGTAGGCATAATTCTCCGTGCCTTTCACCCGCAGCGTTTGCAACCCTTGAAGCTCTGTGCAGCCCACGTGCCGTCAGCGCTGCCTGAAGCCGTCAATGACAAGCGGGGCTGAAGGCAGCAGAAATTCTGCCTTTGCAGCACTGAGCAGGCGGAGCAGCCTACTGCGCATGCGCAGCGCTAGTTTCTTGACGGGATTTTCAAATATGGATTGGCATTATTTTAAGTGTATCTTAGGAAACAGGGAGAGAAGAATGGAGCTCGTGTACCGATAATGTGGTAAGTACATTTTGTGTTTATGTTTTTAAATACCGTATTTCCCGGGGTGTGGGGGTGGGGGGAGAGCTCTTTTCACGGGGAAAGGAGTTTTTCCGTTTTCATTTTTACGGAGAGAACAATCTGCGCATGTGCGGTTTATTTATATTTTAATGAGTGCCTACCCCGAGTAATTACTCATGGCACGTGCCTGGCAGTCTTGCGTCCATATGTTTCAAAAAGATCACCTTTCATTTCCCTAAACTCGAAAGAATACAAACTCAACCTGTCAAGCTTCTCTTAATAGGACAGCTCTATCATCCCAGAAATTAGCCGGGTGAATCTCTTTTTGACTGCCTCATATTGCCTGCTAACCTCTTGTGATTCATGTGCTTGAACATTCAGTTTCCTCTGAACTTTGCACAAGGCAAAGACAAATGCGACTATTTTAGATAGGCATCTTGGTTGGCAAAGCTGAGTTGGGCCAAAGGGCCTGTTTCCATGCTATATGACTCCGTGACAGTAAGATGTTCAGTTTCTCTCTCCACTTAAATAATAGTCTCCCTATTGATTCCCCCACGACCACACTCTCTTATGTTAAACATCGTCTGTTATGTTTGCACCCAATCACTCAGTCTTCTGTCATTCAATGTCACAATGACCTCATCATAACATGCCATTCCACCTATTCTAGTACCATCAGCAAACTTGGATCCCTCCTCCAAGCCTTTAAACTATAAAGTATATAGTTAAGAGTGCTCTGCGAGTGCTCAGTTGTTACATTCTTCCAAAGTGAATAAATATAATTTAGTCCAACTCTCTACGTGTTGTGATGACGAGTCCTCCCTAAGGGCCGCTCCGATCCTCGTCACCCTGCAGACAGGCAGAAGAAGCTGCTGGAAAACACCGGCACTCTAGACCGAGGGACGGCACTGCCAAATGAGACACGGCTGGGTCCAATACGTGGTTTATTGGAACAATTCACCAGCATCTCGTCAACCTTACTCCTGAAAAGCCATGGGTTCCAGCAAAAGGAGGACAGGAAGAAAATGGGAGAAGAGGAAAGTGGGAGAAGAGGAAAGTGGGAGAAAAAGGAAGACGTTTTACTAACAGTACCGCCTTTCACAGGCTCAGAAGAATCCAGAGACCACCAGAACCTCTTGCGGCCAGAGTGAGCTGCTGGGACAAATCCAAGATAGCCAGCGCCTCCTCACAGACGATGAGGTACTGTGCCCCCACACGGGACTGGACCTTCACATCACTATTGTCCATCATTCAAAATAAACCATATTATGCGGGTTCACCCTATTACGACTAGGACATGGGGTGCGGGACAGGTTACGAGCACCATTGAATGAAAAACATAACGACTGATTTGAGTCATGTGTCTGAGATGATCAAAGGATGGGAGATGGAGGGAAACCATTTCAAGGTGGTGACCTTGAGATTGGTGCCTTTACTCGCAATGTTAATCCGGAAACTGTTTCCTCACAAAAAGGAGAAGGGAAACTGTAACACACACTCCTTCAAAAGACTCCTGAGGCCAGGTGTTAATTTAAAATTGAGGTAGTTAGATTTTTGGGGTATATCTGAGGATCTGAAAACCAAAGGTAGACACAAAATGCTGGAGTAACTCAACAGGACAGGCAGGATCTCTGGAGAGGAATGGGTGATGTTTCGGGTCGAGACCCTTCTTCAGATCTGAAAACCAAGACAGGCAAATGGATGAGAATGTAGAAATGTTGAGCTTAGTTGGAGGGAGCAACAGAGACATGGCTGAATGGCCTGTCCCTGATCCGCAGTCCTGCACAGGTACACAGACAGGAGCACATGAAGCAGGAACAAGAGTAGCCCATTCAGCTGCTCAAGCCTGCTCTGACATTCAATAAGATTGTGGCTTCAGCAGCACTTTTATGAAACATCTTTCTCAATGTCAAGGAGAACTGGGTTGGTGTCGATTAAACTTAAAAAAAAAAGATCTGTTTCCCTCCTGTGGCTCAATAGACTGGAATCAATTGGCAGACAGCAAATTCTGTGACAATGGAATTGAGTTGTTTTAGCCAATGTAGGCTGGTGATGTGGATCTTTCTCTAGGACACATCAGAACAGACAGACCCATGCGTGCAATTACGCACTCGATCTGCCAGGCAATGACAAGGAAAAAAATCACGTGTACACGATTAAAATGTCACAGATTATAAAGCAGGGGCGGCACGGTTGGGCAGTGGTAGAGTTGCTGCCTTACAGCACTTGGAGCGCCAGAGACCCGGGTTCGATCCCGACTACGGGTGCTGCCTGTATGGAGCTTGTATGTTCTCCCCGCGACCTAGGTGTGTGTTTTCTTTGAGATCTTCTGTTTTGTCCCACACTCCAAAGACGTACAGGTTTGTAGGTTAATTGGTTTGGTATAAATGTAAAATTGTTCCTAGTGTGTTAATGTGTGGGGATCGTTGTACTGGGTGGGGTGAAGGGCCTGTTTCCATGCTGTATCTTTAAACTGAACTAAACTAAACAGATGACTGAAGAAACAATTTACGACATCAATTAACTCTAACAAAAGCCCAAATTCAAAGTCAGTGGGTATATGGCATAGGCATCTGCCATAGACACAACAGATTGGTGATCTGGTAAATAAGTGATGAAGGTGAGAAAACAAAGGGTAGTATTGAGATATCAGGGGCTGGTTGAAATGTTCTCTTTTATGTCTTCAACTAATCCTAAGAGGGCATTGAACTTAAAATCTCAACACCATCGCATTCAGTAAGTGCAGTAGCATGATCACTGTAGCAACTGTACCGATGGCTCTAGATGTCCTTGTTGGACTAACCCTCCGCACTCACCCTTCTGCTCAATTCCATCTAAACCATGAGCATTTTTCAGATACCTGCACCAATCAGTGTTCCAAATCCGTGCCCAGGCCACGTCTTCCATTCCCCTGACCAATGTCATTGGAAGAGATTGGGGGGGGGGGGAAAGTCATGCCATTGCCTGTTCTGTGGAAGTAATCCATAACAGTGGCTGCTTTCTCTTGCGATGTAAAATCATTTGGGACATTTCTAGATTATGAAACCTATTGTATCAACGGGGTTCTTTCTTTCCATGCATGCTCCGCGACTTTCTCTGATTCAACAGGGTTTGAAAACAAAGAGACAAGATCCCCTCGACAGCCAGAAGCAGAGCACCAATAAGCTGCTTCTCAGCCCCCGGTGCACACAGTTACACCAGGTACCAACCAAAGACGGAGGTAGGACTCAAGCAAGAAACAGAAAGAATGAGACACTGTCACATTTAGTTTCCAAGAACACATTTTACAGTTTCTCGTTTTAGGCACAGTTCTATTTCTGGTTCGAACAAATGAAGGAAACCACAAATCTATTTTGACAGAGTCTTGTGGGTATAACCTCTACAGATACCCAGTGCATGTTGCACTCTGTTGTTCTGACACTTTTCTCTTTCATTAATTGTTCTGTCATAATCTTCCTCCATCATTATATTCCGCAAGGAACTTTAGTCACTTGGCAAAGCTCTTGACTCTGTGATATCTTTGTGATATTTCCAGGTAATTCAAGGCTGTGCAGAAGATTTTCTCCTCCACATTCTCCCATTCCTCTTCCTGTAGGGACATCCCCAGCCCGAGCTTCAAGTTGTGACCTCGGGGATACTCAATGGCCTTTCCACTTCTACACATTGCCGCACGGCAAGGGGTAGAATACCAGGGCAGTTTTGTAATGTCACGTAACATTTTGGAAGGACAATCAGTAACTTCTTGAAAAACCCGGGACAGAAAAATATATTTTCTCAATCAGCACTGGCAGAATGCAATCTTCTAAAGATTCAATGTGGCATTGACATGGTTTATCAGACACGCATTATGGGTTGTATTCTAACCTTGCTCACAGAAGAACGTGCCACACCTATTTTTGATACAAGCAATAGATTCTTTAGTAACCTTGTTCCAGCTGCTTATTTCTAATACATATGTCCTGTGCCGGCATTTGCGTTTGATTGGCACTTTTTGAACAGGTAATTAAACTGATTTAGTCCTGATTAACGGCTGGAAAATATTTATCATTATAATTACATGTAATTGCATTTATGAGAGATCTGAGTAAGAGCCACAGGGGAGAAAAGGATGAGAAGGATATCTTGATAAGGTGATTATGCGAATGATAAGAAAACTATCAGGAGCATAAGTCAATTAACTGGGCTATTTTTGTGTGATGTAACTTGATGCAAACTGACAATGTGGGGAATCTGGCAGCTTATGAAGAATGGTAATCAGTTTAAATTGCATTCACAGATGATGAGTGTAGAATGAATACTACTTGGATTCCATATCATTTGCTCTTTTCCTCAATCTTCAAGGCGTTTCATTTTGCTAACTGTTAACTTTACACTGCTTCACTAACACCATTCACTAGTAGGGCTGCTGTCTCACAGCTCCGGTGATCTGGCTGCAATCTTGACCATTGGTGCTGTTTGTGTGGAGTTTGACTGTTCGCCCTGTGATTGTGGCGGTTTCCTTCGGGCACTCAGTTTCCTCTCGCGTCCCAAAGACGTGTTGATCGGTTTGTTAATTGGCCATTACAAATTGCCTTTATTGCACGGGTGAGCGGAAGAATCTGGGGGGAGTTGATGGGAATGTGGGAAAAATAAAATAGGTTCAGGTAGGATTAAAGTAAAAATGGGTCAATACGGACTCACTGAGTCAAAGGTGGGATGTCATCTCCCTATGACTCTCTCCATGACTTTGATCACATTTTATTGGCAGTTAAGATTTCATGGTCATTCAGCTACCTTCCAACTCACTGTAAATCTGCAAAGGCACCCAAGATAAACACAAGTGAATGGGTTTTTCATATCAAACCCTGTTCTCAGAGTTATGACCTCGGTGATGCCCTGCTTTGGTGGTTGGAACACGGAACTTAGAAAAGCACAGCACAGGAACCAGTCCTTCAGGCCACAATGCCTGTGCTGAACATATTGCCAAGATAAATTCATCTCATCTGCCTGCACATGATCCATGTCCCTCTATTCCTTGCATATTCATGTATCTTCATGGTTCTCTGGGTATTTGGAATAAGACATCACATCTCACACAAATACTCTCTTCCACAGGTGTACGGTAGAGAACATATTGACTGGAAGCATCACTGCCTGGTTTGGCAACTCGAATGTCCAGGAATGAAGAAGATCGCAGAAAGTGGTGAACACTGCCCAGTCCATCACGGGTACTGACCTCCCCACCTTTGAACGTTTCTACAGGACTTGCTGCCTCAAAAAGGTAGCCAGCATTATCAGAGACTCACAAAAACCCTGGCCATGCTCTAATTTCTCATGCCATGGGGAAGAAGGAATAAGAAGCCTGAAAACTGTAACAGCCAGGTTCAGGAGCAGGGTCTTCCCAACAATCCATCAGGAATTAAACACTACAACTTCCAACTAAGCTCCAATCTACTTAGACTTGGCGAGGGGGGAGCGGGGGGGGGGGGGGGGGGGGAGAATGTCATTGTTCCATTTGGGACATATGATAATAAAACATTCTTGACTCTTGACAAAGTGTTACAAAAGTGTAACCTCACCAGTTTCCAGCCATCTGCTCATTTTTGACGAAGCCTCAGCTTGCTAGCGTGTGCATCCTTTCGCCTGGTTCATTTTACCATCACCCCCCAACTGCATCTACCTACCTCCTGCAAGTCTCAATCCCACCCTCCTTTGTGCCAATTACCTTTTCTTTTCCTTCTCAGTCCTGATTCAAGGTGTCGACCCATAATCTCGATTTATACCTTTCACTCTACTGACCCGCTGAGTTATTTCAATGTTCTGTTATTTGTTCGAAATTCTAGCACCTGTAGTCCCTTATGTCATCATACCTTTAGCCAAGGGTACATTTTATAATCAGTCCAGCAACCCCATCTAGTGGTGAATGTTTGTACTCAGCAAACAGCAGTAAAATGAGCATTTGCTCTGGCAGTTTGTTACTGAAGTTCATGACAATCCTGAGGCAGCTCCAGTTGTACAGACACCACGTATTTGTGAAAAATTACACATGGTCGGAACCACAAAGCCTTGGAGCCATGTAGCACAAAATAGGTCCTTTGGCCTGACCATGTCCATACCAACCAGTGAATACCCTTCTGCACTAATCCCATTTACGAGCACTTGGTCCGCACGCTACAGTAACTGGCCGATTCCAGTGCTTGACTACACAGTGCTGTGAGAGTACCTGCCTCCTCCATCATCTCCTTAGGCCATCCTTTCCCGATTCCAACCACCCTCTGGATGAAAAAATTATTCCTCGGGTCTCCTCTAAATTTCATAAGGGCCTGTCCCACTTTCCCGAGTTGTTCGCAAATTCACATCAGCACCTCTACTTCCTGAGAAGATTATGGAGAGTCGGTTTGTCAAGGAGGACTCTTTCGAACTTCTACAGGTGCACAGTCGAGAGCATGCTGACCGGTTGCTTCGTGGCTTGGTACGGCAACCTGAGCATCCAGGAGCAGAAAAGGCTGCAAAAAGTTGTAAACACTGCCCAGTCCATCATCGGATCTGACCTCCATACCATCAAGGGGATCTATCGCAGTCACTGCCTCAAAAAGGCTGCGAGCATCATCAAGGACCCACACCATCCTGGCCACACCCTAATTTCTCCACTACCATCAGGTAGAAGCTACAGGAGCCTGAAATCTGCAACATCCAGGTTCAGGAACAGCTTATGCCTACAATATTCTATTGTGCTTCAGCAAGCAAGAATTTCATTGTCCTATCTGGGACACATGACAATAAACTCTCGGCCCTTTGAGCCAGCACCGCCATTCAATGTGATCATGGCTGATCATCCCCAATCAGCACGCCGTTCCTGCCTTCTCCCCATAAACCCTGACTCTGCTATCTTTAACAGCCCTATCTGGCTCTTTCTTGAAAGTATCCTGAAAACCGGCCTCCACCGTCCTCAGAGAATCCAGAGACTCACAACTCTCTGTGAGAAAAAGTGTTTCCTCGTCTCTGTTCTAAACGGCTTACCCCTTATTCTTAAACTGCGGACCCTGGTTCTGGACTCCCCCAACATCGGGAACATGTTTCCTGCCTCTAGCGTGTCCAAACCCTTAATAATCTTATATGTTTCAATAAGATCCCCTCTCGTTCTTCTAAACTCCAGAGTATACAAACCCAGCCACTCGATTCTCTCAGCATATGACAGTCCCGCCATCCAGTGAATTAACCTTGTAAACCTACGCTGCACTCCCTCAATAGCAAGAATGTCCTTCCTCAAATTAAGGGACCAAAACTGCACACAATACTCCAGGTGTGGTCTCACTAGGGCTCTGTGCAGCTGCAGAAGAACCCCATTGTTCCTATACTCAACTCCTCTTGTTATAAAGGCCAACATGCCATTCACTTTCTTCACTGCCTGCTGTACCTGCATGCTTACTTTCATTGACTGATGAACAAGGACCCCCAGATCACGTTGTACTTCCCCTTCTCCCAACTTTACACCATTTTGATAGTAATCTGCCTTCCTGTTTTTGCTACTAAAGTGGATAACCTCACATTTATCCACATTAAACTGCATCTGCCATGCATCTGCCCACTCACCCAACCTATCCAAGTCACCCTGCATTCTCATAGCATCCTCCTCACAGTTCATACTGCCACCCAGCTTTGTGTCATCTGCAAATTTTCTAGTTACTTTGAATCCCTTCATCTAAATCATTGATGTACATTGTAAATAGTTGCGGACCCAGCACCGAGCCTTGCGGTACCCCACTAGTCACTGCCTGCCATTCTGAAAGGGAACTGTTAATCCCTACTCTTTGTTTCCTGTCTGCCAACCAATTTTCTATCCATGTCAGAACTCTACCCCAATACCATGTGCCCTCATTTTGCCCACTAATCTCAGCAAAGGAACACTCAGACCACCTCTGGATATGTTTTCTAATTATATTTAGCACTAATGTCTTGATTTCCTTTTCATTGTCATGTGTATTTTATGTATAATATATGTTTTGTTGGTCTCTGAGTCTATGTGCCTGTGGTGTCACTGCAAGCAAGATTTTCATTGTACCTATACCTTACAGTACTTGGTGATATGACAATAACCTCCATATGATGACTTGACGTGTGACAGCTACAAGACTAATAGGGATGTCATAGGAAAGGATTTCCCAGTGTAGGCTGTGACTGCCATATTGCCAACGGCTCAGATGTGGTGGAATTTGTCAACTGATTTGAAAAGTTTCCTTAGGCAATATGTAGAGGGCCTTACAAGAGAGCAGGCAAAGCTTGACTTACTTTACGGGAATTGGGCAGGGCAAGTGACTGAAGTGTCAGTGGGCAAGCCTTATGGGACCAGCGACTCCAACCCTATTAGTTTAAAAATAATTATGGATAAGGGCAGGGCTGGTCTGCATGTTGAAGTTCTAAATTGGGCCAAGACCAACTTTGATGGTATATGACAGAAACTTGCAAAAGTTGGTCAGAGTAGGTTCTTTCTGGGCAAAGGGGTGTCGGGAAAACGGGATGCTTTAAAAAGTGAGATTTCAAGGTATTTATTTTCCAATTACAAGATACAAGATACATTTATTTTACCAATTGGTACAGTGAAATGTGTGGTCGCCATACAGCCATACGAATAATAAAGAGCACATAACACAATAATTTTTAACACAGACATTGCCACACAGTGGGATCAAAGTTCCCACTGTGAGGGAAGGCTCCAAAATTCAGTCATCCTCCTCTGTTGTCCTCCAAGCTCTTCAAGCCGCAGCTCCGATGTTGAAGCAGCAGGCCCAGCACTCCGGAGTTTCAACGACGATCCCAGGTAAGGCATCGCCCTCTCCGCGATGAATCCAGCGCTGCGGAGCTGGAGCTCTGTTCTGGTCCCCGCCAGGAAAGGCCGCTCCAATCCAGGTCGTAGGCCGCGAGAGGGGGGCGAGGACACGACTCGGAGAATAGTCGCGTCCTCGCCAGGAAGTGACTGAGAAACGGTTTCCCCCTCACCCTATCCCCCTTCCCCACATAGAAAAGCTAAAGAAACTACAGAAACATACTTTTAAAAATAACTAAAAATAAAAAAAGATAGAAAAACAAACAGATTGTAGGCAAAGGCTGCCCTCAATGCGGCGCCCCTAGTGGTTCAATGCGGCGCCCATATAAGAATGAAGGACAAGGCACGTGGGAGTAAGGAACCCCAGATGACAAGAGAAAAGTAAGACTATAGTCAGCAAAAAGGAGGCATGGCACAGCAAGGATTAGGTGCATCTTTGGAGGAGAATAACGGAATGAGCAGCATACTTAAGAAGAAAATCAGGAGGAGAAAAAGGGAGAATGAGATAGCTTTGGCAGATAAGATTAAAGAGAATCCAAAGAGGTTTTATGAATATATTAAGGGAATAAAAGTAACCAGAGAGAAAATAGGGCTGCTCAGAATCCAAAATTGTCATCTACCAAAGTGTGGAGCCGCAGGAGATGCGCAGTTTTAAATTAGTATTTCTCATCTGTTTTTACCATTGAGAAATACAAAGATTAGGAAACTTGTGAGAGTTAATGGATATGTCTTGTGGGCAGTATATATTACAGTCGAGGAAGTGCTGGACATTGTGAATCTGATCAGTGATCAGATACATCCAAAAACACTTTGGGAAGCTAGTGAAGAAATAGCTGGACCCCTCGATGAGATAAATGATTTATTGTGAGTCGTGGATAAAGGTGCCAGAAAACTGGAGGGTGGCTATTGTTGTGCCTCCATTTAAGGAGGGCTGCCAAGAAAAACCTGGGAAATAGAGACCAGTAATATCTGTGGTAGGAAAATTACTAGAGAGGATTCTGAGATATAAAGTGAACATTCCCCTTCGTCAAAAACAGTAGAGATAGTCAGCATGGTTTTGTACTTGGGAGATCATGTCTCACAAATCTGATTGTGTTTTTTGATGAAGTAACCAAGAAGGTCGATGAGGGCTGGAGTGCAGATGTTGTCTATATGGACATTGGCAAGGCCTTTGGATAGGATTCCACATGGTGGGTTGGTTTGAAAGGTTAGATTTCCTGGGATCCAGGGAGAGTTAGATAACTGGATACAGAATTGGTTTCAAGGTAGGAAAGCAGAGATGGTGGTGGAAGGTAGTTTTATGGACTGAAGGCTTGTGACTTGTGGTGTGCTGTTTATCATGCATTTGAATGAGCATGCACACGGCATGATTCATAAGTTTGCAGATTACACTAAATTAGGCAGCATCATTCAATGGTTATCAGTGAGATTGTAATCAGCTGGGCAAGCGGGTCGAGTAATGTCTAATGCAGTTCAATGTAGAAAGTGTGAAGTATTGCACTTTGGGATGTCAAATCATGGCAGGACCTTCACGGTGAATCGTAAGATCTGGGGAGTATTGTAGAACAAGGGGATCCAGGAGTACGTATATAGTTATCTGAAAGTGTCGGTAGATAAGATGGCGAAGAAGGCTTTTATCACGCTGACTTTTATCAGTCAGAGAATTGATTACAGAAGTTTGAACGTAATCTTACAATTTTCAAGACACTTTTATATTATTGTGTTCAGTTTTGTTCACCTTGTTATGGGAAAGATGTTATTAAGCTGGAAGGAGTGCAAAGAAGATTTACGAGGATGTTGCCGGAACTCGGAAAATTTGGGCTTGAGCTATAGTAAGAGGTTGGTAAAGCTTTATTCCGTGGAGTGCAGGATGAAGGGTGATATTATACAAGTGTATTAGATCATGAGGTGATTGGATAGGGTTAATGCACAGGGTAGGGGAATCAAGAACTAGAGGGCAGAGGTTTAAGGTGAGAGGGGATGTTTTAATAGGAACCTAAGGGCAACATTTTCCACACACATGGGGTAGTAGGTGTATAGAACTACTGCCAGATGAATAGTTAAGACAGGTACAATGACAACATTTAATAGACATTAGAACAAGTAAATGAATAGGAAAGGTTTAGAGGAATATGGACCAAATGTGGGCAAATTGGACTAGTTTGGAAAGCATCTTGGTTGGCATTGACAAGTTGGGCTGAAGGGCCTGTTTCCATTCTGTGTGACCCCATGACTTTATGACTTGATTTGAACCAATGTTTTTGCTTCCATTGGTATGTGTCAATGTTGAAACTTCAGGAATGTTGTAAGAGAGTCTTTGAATCTGTTTCTTTGCCACCACATGATTGCTTGCTGCAGTCATCTCTCCATAAAGTAGCTGCTTTGCCAACCTGTCATCACACATTCTCCTGACAAGCCCAGTCTATCTGATCTGTGATTATTTTAAACAAATGCTGGGGAGGTTTGTTTAGAACAGCCTGCATGCCTGGAATATTGTCATTTGTTGTGAAGTATTCTGCGCAGACAGATCATGTGGAAATGGTTGAGCTGTCTGGCATGTCTGCTGTACACTTTACACGTCTCACAAGCATAGAGTAAGGTGGCATGATAACAAAGTGATACTCCTTCAGCATGGTCTTCAGGCCGATTCCTTGTTGTTCTCATACTTTACTTCTCATTCTTCCATAAGCTTTTACTATCCAATGGATTACTTCATCATCAATGTTGACTCATCCTGAGAGAATGCTGCCAAGGTCCACCACTGAAAGCCTCTGATAAAATACAAAGTTATTTCATTTTGTGTATGAGCTGCTTGGTGCATCATCTATATTTTCTTTGTGCTAATTACAAGACCAAAATTATCACGGGCACTGGCAAATTTGTTTAAGCTTTCCTGCAAATCTGCTTCTGACCTTTCAAGGTGGTTTCTCAGACTTTTGTTTTGGCCAAGAGTATCTTAGGGTAAAAGAGCACCATCAGCCCTGTATCTATGGATTGCTTCCATCTTCTTTATCAGAGGTAGGCATCAAAAAATGTTGCAGAGAACATTACACACGATCGTCCCTGCAAGGCACACGACCTTGTTGCACAAGATTGGTCACCAGGAATAAGTGCATAAATTAAACTGAACAATGAGTTCCATTTATTAACCATTTTAAATAACCTCAGGACTCCCAAAATTGAAAAAAATCAACAATGTGTTTTCCACTTCCCTTCTAAAAATTACTGTTTTTTTCAAGCAATGCAATCCGTCAAATCACTTTCCCAAGTAAAAAAACATGTCTCCTTATCTCTCCCACAGGCCTTTAGCCAATTACATTTGATCAGTGTCCTCTGGTGACCAGCCAATGGCAACAATATCTTCTGACCTGCTCTGTCCACCGTCAGAACTTTGAAAATATCTGTTCCAATTTCTACCTAAACCTACCTGCTCTAAGAACATGGACAGCTATGCTAACCTCCATATAGTGTGGAGGTTTTTCTAACCTTTCATTGTCTTTATTTGCAGCTCAATAAAGCTACGGTGAGATTATTTCAGTGTAAGGAATGTGGATGTGCCACATACACGGGTGAAACCAGTTTCATCTGATGAATAAACACAAAATTCTGGAGTAACATAGCGGGTCAGGCAGCATCTCTGCAGAAAAATAAACTAGCCTTCATCACAGAATAAAATTATTATCCACAAGTCCAGGGGCGGAAAACCCACGGGGGGGGGGGGGGGATGGGGGGGGCAGAGGGGACACGTCCCCCCCATGTTTTGAGAGGTGGGGGACACCCCCTCCCCAGGTTTTTGTCATCTGGATTTTAAAATCTCCGCTTTCCGCGAGACAGTGGAGGTGGGACTGCTGACCGAGGGCGTCAATTGGACGAGAGAGACGTCGGTCCGCAGGCAATGGGGGCGGGACATGATGATTCAGTGCGATGATCGGAGGAGGGAGGAGTGGGGGGGTGGGACCGAGGATAGAGCGCGGTGATTGGAGGAGGGAGACGTGGCACAGACCTGCGCCTCATCCGCAACCAGGATCGATCCCGGCCGGGTCTCCGGCGTTGTCCCGTCCCCACCTGAGTGCCCCCCCCCCCCATGGGTGGCCAGAGAGGTCGGCAGTCAGACAGGAGCGGCGCCCCCAGGCCCCCAGAGCGCTAAACCCAGCTCACTCTGCCTGTCCCGCCAGGTGAACCTGCCTGGGCTTGCGGGAAATATGGCCAGCGCGGAGAAGCAGCGCTGGTATCCCGTCATTCCAGTCAGGGCTGTAGGTTACCTGGCAGGGGAGAAACCTTGATCACTAAGGAGCTTCTCGGCCTTTTGGCTAAGATCAAGTGTAGTATCTGTTCTTATGTGAAAGAGACTATCTGTTCTTATCAGAACAGTTCTGGCGGTTCCTTGGGGACAAGGGCCGTGGATTGCGGAGCGAAATCGTTGAGGAATCGGTCGGCTGCAGGCTTAGAGGTGGATCCATGCTGGTTGGGAAACCAACCTAACACCTTATTCAGCCACAATGTCAGCAGGAGCAGGAGTACAGGGTATTCGGAATACCCTCAGAATAAGCGTCAAGGACCTCAGCAAGGGGACCACCTTCTCACGAGACCTGTTCGTGAAGAAGGTCTTGCTAGAGGCCTGCAAATTTGAGGCCAAGGAACACCTACTGCCTCCAGGATTTTCCGGGTAACGGATATTTTGACGTTACCTTCAAGTATCCAACGGGATGGCAGAAGGTGATGGAAGTCTTCCGGGAGAGGGGAAATGAAGCTCCGCTGTCGCTGCTGAAAGTGCAGCCGCTCTTCACCCTCCCCACCCAGAAGGAAAGGTTCATTACGGTGCACATGTTTAAACCCACATGTGCCCGTAGTGGATGTCCTCACCTTCCTTGCTCGCTACGTTGAGGGAACAGGAGACTGTGTGGACGTGAAGGACATGCACGGGATTTGGACCAGCAAGCGGCAAGTCAAGGTAAAGCTGAGGGTGGACAAGGATGGAGAAATCGTCCACCCCCCCTCGGTTTTCGCGATTGGAGGAAACCGAGGGTACTTGAGCTATGTAGGGCAACCCAGGCTGTGCAGGAAATGCAACAAGCCTGGGCATGTGATGGCCCAATGCACTGCAGTTGTCTGAAAAAACTGCAAGTTGGAGGGCCATGAGACAAAGGACTGTCAGGCCAGCAAGAACTGCAACCTGTGCGGGGAGGCAGGCCACCGTTTACAGGGCTTGCCCTAAAAGAGCCTGCACCTATGCACAGGCAACAAGAGGAGCTGCTGCCAGCACCCCAAAGGGGGGTGAGGCACCCCCCACCACTGCCAAGACCCCAGCAGAAAGAGGGAACACGGATGAGGACAGCCCAACCACCTTGAGGCCCCAAGTGCCAGAAGGAGACGCCCAGCATCCTGCCCAGGAGGGGGAGTCTAATGGAGGAGGGGGAACAGCAGGAGAAATGGACAATGGTGAAGTATAAGAAGAGGGGTCTGCCCAAAGAGCCAAGGCCGGAAAAGAGTGGTAAGTCCAAAAGAAAATCACAAAAAAGGTGTCTTTCTCTTACAGAAGGCAGCAACCTCTCCTCCTCGTCGGAGGATGAGGCGACCGGGAAGTCCCAACGAGGGAGGCAGAGGAAGAAAACGGGGGAGGAAAAGGAGACCGAGAGCAGAGAAGTGGCCGAGGGGCTCCAGCCCCAGGACATCGGGAGCAGCGCAGTGGTTGAGGGGCTCCAGCCCCCGGAAACAGGAATCATCACAACGGCAAGTGGACCCCAGCTCCAGGGGACTGGGAGCAGTGCAACGGCCGATGGGCCCCAGCTCCGGGCGACCGGGAGCATTGCAGCAGCCCATGGGCCCCAGCTCCGGGCGACCGGGAGCATCGCAGCGGCCCATGGGCCCCAGCTCCGGGCGACCGGGAGCAGCGCAGAGGCCATTGGGCCCCAGCTACAGAAGACAAAGGAAGCGGCATGCCCAAAAGGGGGTGGAACGAGAAGGCCCCCCACAACGACAACTTTGGTTACGCCACCTGATACTCACCTCACCGCTGGATTCCTGAGCCCAGGAAAGCTGAGGCAATTCACCGAAGCGGTGGGAATGATGGGACATGGAAATGGTCAGTGACTCTAAAGACAATGGAGCTCAAACTGGCATCTTTAAACGTGCGCAGTATAAAGAGCACTGCGCGATGTGTTAATGCCTTACAGTACCTGGCCAAGGTCAAGGCAGATGTGACTTTTCTTCAGGAGTGCGGGCTGCCACACCTCCGCTGCTATCGGAGGTGGTCGCGATGGTGGCCCCACGGACTGTCGGTGTGGTCGGGGGGAAATGACTGTCGTGCTTCCGGCCTGGGGATTTTGCTGCGGGGAGGGAACTTCGCCATCACTGAGGTCAAGGAAGTGGTTGGAGGGCGTCTCCTTGTGGTGGACGTTATGTACCGTGGCTCTCCGCTCCGGCTGATAAATGTGTATGCCTCACCCACGCAGAGCGAGCGGCTGGCCATTCTCCAGCAGCTCCCAGTGCTGCTGGCCACGTCCCGGCAGCTCGTTCTGGCCGGTGACTTCAACTGCATCATTGATGCGGCTGGACGATCCGGCAGTGCCGACAGCTGACTGGACAGCACGTCCAAGTTCCTGATGGAGATGGTAAAAGACGCAAAGCTGCGTGACACCTTCAGCGACCCTGCAGGCGGGTCCCAGCCGCAGTTCACTTGGTCGAGATCGGACGGTTTAGCCCGATCTCGGATAGACTTTGTCTTCACGACGAAGGCCGTCACGGTGAGACACACTGACCTCACGCCAGTGTTCTTCTCCGACCACTGCCTCCTTCAGGCTTCCTGTCACCTACGGGAGGACCGGAAGGCAGGCAGAGGGATGTGGAAGTTAAACACGAAACTGTTGACCCCAGAGAATGTCGAGGAGCTAAAGAGGGACTACGCATGTTGGAGAACGGTGAGGCCCCTCTTTGACTCCCCCACACTCTGGTGGGAAGCAACCAAGGAGAACATTAAGAGGTTCTTCATAATTAAAGGGGTTCAGAGAGCAAGACAGAGCCAGAGGGAATTGTGCCAACTCCAGACAGATTTGCAGCAACTGCTCCTTCTGCAGTCGAGCGGGGTGGATGTGAGGGAGGAATTTAGAGAGTTGAAGGGACCGGCAAGCTCAGCTCTTCACCTCTGAATCCTCCAAGATCATCTTCCGATCTAGGGTCCGCCATGTGGAGCAGGATGAGACGTGCTCACGTTTCTTCTTCCGTAAGGTTCACAGGGGGAGCTCTGTGATGAACAGCCTTAGGGAGGAGGACGGCACGGTAGCATCCTCACAGACAGACATGCTGAGGATCTGCAAATCCTTTTACACAGATTTGTATGACCAAAAGACCACAGACAGTACCTCCTTCCAGAACTTCCTGTCCTCAATCACGGAGGTCTTGGAGGACAGCAAGCGGGAGAGTCTGGACCAACCACTGACCCTAGAGGAGCTGACTGGCTCCATCCGTTCCTTTGACTCGAATAAAACTCCCGGAAGCGATGGCTTACCGGCCGAGTTGTATTTGGCTCTGTGGGACTGGATGGGCCCGGACCTGCTAGAAGTGTACAACAACATGCTTCTGGCTGGTAGCATGTCAGACTCCATGAGGAAGGGCAACATCACCCTAATCTACAAGCAGAAGGGGGAGATGAAGGACATAAAGAATTGGAGACTCTTGAATGTAGACTACAAGATCCTGTCCAAGGCCATCGCCAATCGGGTCAAGTCTGCTCTGGGACAGGTGATCCACCCGGACCAAACCTGTGCTGTACCTGGCAGGAAAATCTCAGACAACCTAGCGCTGCCGAGAGATACCATCGCCTACGTGCAGGACAGACGGGTGGATGCCTGCCTAGTCAGCTTGGACCAGGAGAAGGCCTTCGACAGGATTTCGCACACGTACATGAGGGACGTGCTCTCCAAAATGGGTTTTGGGGAGGGAATCAGAAATTGGATCAAACTGCTCTACACCAACATCCGTAGTGCAGTCCAAATCAATGGGTGGGAATCAGACAGTTTCCCTGTAAGGTCTGGAGTCAGGCAGGGTTGCCCTTTCTCTCCTGTCTTGTTTGTCTGCTGTATTGAACCTTTTGCTGAATCCATCAGGAAGGATGCTGGCATAAGAGGAGTGACATTGCCAGGCAGTGGGGGCATTCAAGTAAAGACCTCCCTGTACATGGACGATGTCGCTGTCTTCTGCTCGGATCCAGGGTCGGTTCGCAGACTGATTAGTATCTGCGACCAGTTTGAGTCGGCCACGGGAGCCAGGGTGAACCGCAGGAAGAGCGAGGCCATGCTCTTCGGCAACTGGCCTGACAGATCTTCCGTCCCCTTCACCATCAAGCCTGACTTCTTGAAGGTGCTGGGGATCTGGTTCGGGGGGGCTGAGGCATGTAACAAGAATTGGCTGGAGCGGATAGCCAGGGTGGGGAGGAAGCTGGAGCAACACTCCCTCTCCATAACGGGAAAGAATTTGGTCATCAGGTGTGAGGTGCTCTCGGGGCTGCTGTACTTGGCACAAGTGTGGCCTGTCCCTTCCTCATACGCCACAGGGATCACCCGGGCCATCTTCCAGTTCATCTGGGGGTCGAGGATGGACCGGGTGCGACGGGCCACAATGTACAAGTCGGCAGACAACGGGGGTAAAAGCGTGCCCAACGTCGCCCTCATTCTGATGGCCACCTTCGTGTATGGCTGCATCAGGCGGAGTGTAGAGCCAAGGCACGTGGGCACCAAGTGTCACTACCTGCTGAGGTTCTACCTGTCCCCGGTGTTGAGAAGGATGGGCCTGGCGCAGGTGCCACGCAATGTGCCAGTCAGCTGGACATTGCCGCCCCATCTGTCGTCGGTGGAAGGGTTCTTCCGGACCAAACACCTTTGACCACATGTCCATCGGGCAGTGGTCAGCACAGAATGTCCTGCAGGCACTGCAGGGAAAGGACTCTATGGACCCGGTGGCATGGTTCCCTGAGCAGACTGCCCAGCTTGTCTGGCAAAATGCCTCATCGCCAGAACTCACCAACAAGCACCAAGACCTGGCTTGGCTGGCGGTGAGGGGAGCCCTCCCAGTCAGATCCTTCCTGCACCGTCGGAACCTCACTGCCGCTTCCGGTGGCGCTATGGAGCGGTAAACCACAGCACCAGCCAGCTCCGCAAAAATTTTTCAAAAAACGGGGATTTAAACAGATTTAAAAGAACTTACCGATCGACTGCTTTCACTGTCTGCCGCCTCAACATCGACGGTACCGGCTGACGTCATCAGCCCTGCGACGAATTATGACGGCACGGAGCCCTACCGAGAAAACAAAAGCTCGAAAAACCCGGGCGAGACCGGGAGAAGGCCTGGGAGAAGCCTCGGACTCGAGTAGGGCCAGCTCCTTGGAAGACGTTTCCAGGAAAGCAGACACAGGAGGTGAGGACTTGAAAACTTTTATTTTCTCATCAGATGGCTGATTTAAAACGTGAGTTCAAGGCAGAAATGAAAGATATAAAGAAAGAAATGAAAGTAATACAGGGAGATATAAAGGAAGAAATATCTCAAATTAATAATCAGATGGACGATGAAAAATCAATGGTGTGAATTTCAAAAAGATACAAAGACACAAATTGATAATAAGTTCAAGAAAGAATCTGAAATATTGAAGAATGAAATCATTGATATGATTAATAACCTGGAACGCAAGATGGAGGGTAAAACTTGAAAATGTTAAAAAAGACTTTAAACATAAGATTGACCCTATTGCAAAAGTGGTCGAACAACAAGTTGATGGCATTAAAAACCTTGAAAAGATAGCGGAGGCTAGTACTGTGTCTACAGCAAAGCTGATAACAGAACAAGAACGTCTACTGGAGTTGTTATCCAAAGTAACAGATAAATGCACGCAGCTGGAAGGCTATCAAAGAAGGCAGAACTTGAGGATTGCAGGGATTCCTGAAGGTCTAGAGAAACACGAAGACACTCGAGAATTCACTGCTAAATTACTGCAAAGCTGTTTTATCTTTGGATGATATGCCTGTTTTAGCTCGTGCACATCGAGTCGGCAGAAGACAGACCAGTACAAACGCCCCCCCCAAGACAAATCATCGTCAAGTTACAATATGATTTCACCCTCGAGGACATTATGCGAAGAGCCTCGAGAACAAAGAATCTGATGTTTCAAGGACAAAGAATCAGTATCTATCGAGAGACTATCCCCCAGAGGTTGCCAGAAAACGAAAAGCGTTTAACGAAGCCAAAAACCTTATGAGGGGGGTAGAAAACTTGAGATACGGTCTTAATTACCCAGCCATCTTAAGAGTTACTTATAACAACGTGGAACACTTTTTCAAGACTCCAACAGAAGCAATGGAATTTGCAAAGCAGTTTGACACTTGAAAACCATCTACAAGCAAATACACTGCCTTTTACTATTTTTAAAGACCTAGTACGGTCTCTTAACATTTTATGAAACTTTATACGACAACATGGAATTAGAAGAAATCAGAAGGAATGGACAATGTCGTATGGAACGAAATGTTTTCCCGGATTGGAAGAAGCTCACCGAACATTGACAATTATTCATAATATACAACTAACACAAACAAATAACACACCTACTAAAATTATAACGCGGTTTTATTATTACTATGACTGTTATTAACCAAGACTGTGCACTATTGCTAATTAATACTACTAATAATTAATATCTTATGTCCTGTTATATTTGGAGATATCCCCCCCTCAATATATTTCTCCCTCTTTTAATAATGACTTCTATTTTTTGTATTTAAAAAAAAAAAAAAAATTTCTTTAACTGTGGCTTTATAATTGGATTTTTTTAAACTAATCTTAGATATATATACTTTTATGATGTTTAATATCACTCTTTTCATTTCTTTAATACTATATTCCCGTTAAAATATTATCATGGAATAATAATTCCTTAAAATTAGGAGCTGGCTAAATTAATAACATCAATGCCGGAAGCCTTTAAATTAATAGCCAAACATAACTTGGCTTTCACAAACTACAAATATTTTATTTGTAGTTCTTCTATTCTTTATACACTTTACTAAGCTTTTTATTCACTTTTCATTATTTTTTTATGTTTACTATATCTTTCAGTTTGAATGGAGCTATATACTGGAACAATGGAGATACACTCGTGAAGCACATAAAAGAGACCTAAAATTCATCTACTCGGTGTTCGGGTTGTAAGGTTAAGTCTACTGCGCGGACCCTTGGACCCTATTCTAGATTCCCACAAACCTAAAAATGCAGGATTTAAAAAGAAATATGGGGAACGAGGGATTAACCTTTTGCAGTTGGAATGTTAAAGGTATCAATGAACCAATAAAAAGAGGAAAAATATTGACACACTTAAAGGCAATGAAAGCTGATGTAATTTATATTCAAGAAACTCACCTAAAGAAAGACGCTGAAAATAGGCTGAAAGCTAAATGGATAGATAAAATATATCACTCTTCCTTTACACATAAATCAAGAGGCGTAGCAATATTATTTCGTAAAGGTACTTTATTTAAGCATATATCTACTATATCTGATAAAGATGGCAGATACATTATTGTAATAGGAGAAATAAATAGGGAAAAAATGATTTTTGTTAACATCTATGGTCCAAATTTTGATAGTCCTTTATTCTTTAAGAAAGTACTTAATAATATTCCAGAATTAACACACTACAATTTGATAATTGGAGGAGATTTTAATTGTACATTAGACCCTTATCTAGATAGATCTTCAAAAACAAAGGAAAACTAAATCGCATTCTAGTGATTTATTAAACGCATACATTCAAACGTCTAACATTAAAGATGTTTGGAGAACAGAAAATCCTACTGGTCGAGAATATTCCTTCTACTCGCCAGTACATAAAACCTATTCAAGAATAGATTACTTCCTAGTAGATTCAAAGATTATCTCACTTACTTACGAATCCAAATATCATAATATTATAATTTCAGATCACGCACCATTAACATTTAAAAATTAAAATAAACGGTTTTAAAACAGGAAATCTAGGACAATGGAAACTTAATCACAAATTTTAAAAAATAAAACAACTCAGGAATACATCATAACTCAGATTAAGATGTTTTTTGAAATAAATGACCAACCAGAAATATCTCGCTCTTTATTATGGGAAACATTTAAAGCATATCTTCGAGGAATTATGATTTCTTCACAAGCATTCCATAATAAGAAGATTCGGAAGGAACAACATGACTTAGAAAGGGAGATCAAAACAATTAGATATACAGAATGCAACAAAATCAGATATAATAATACATAATAAAATTGTAGCATTGAAGTATAAATTAAATAAAATATATACTGATCAAGTTTTAAAATACTACCAAACATACTAAACAATTGTTGTTTGAATTTGGAGACAAACCACAAAAACTATTGGCTCGACAATTAAGGAAAATTGAAGCGGAAAAAATTATTACATAGGATTAAATCACAAAATGGTGAATTATTAATACAACCCAAGGATATTAATGAAAGATTTATGCAATATTATAAAAATGTGTTATACTGGTAACACAACAGTAAATAAAACAGAAATAGATGCCTTTTTAAATGTATGTAACTTAAAAGAATTAGATTTACAAAATAGAGAATTTTTAAATGCCGATATTTCAATAAAAGAAATCCAAGAATCTATTAAATCTTTAAAAAATGGTAAAACTCCAGGACCAGATGGTATAGGCTCGGAATTTTTATAAAATTTTTCATGCCCAAATGGTCCCATATTTAAAATCATTATATGAACAGATATATATATACAAGAGAAATTACCAGATACATTGAACGAATCTATTATAACACTTATACCCAAAATAAATAAAGATTTGGATGACCCAGGATCGTATAGAGCAATTGCTTTATTAAATACGGATCAAAAAATTTTAACAAAAATTCTTGCACAAAGACTAAGCAAAATTGTTAACGAATTAATTCATCCTGATCAAACAGGATTTATACCTAAAAGATATTCTTCATATAATTTAAGACGGTTATTTAATATTATATATTCGAAAAGAAGTGATAAAAAAGACTTAGTAGTCATCTCATTGGATGCAGAAAAAGCTTTTGACCAGGTGGAATGGCCTTATCTATTTTCGGTGATGGAAGCCTTTAAGCTTGGTGATAAGTTTACTACTTGGATTAAATTATTATACGCAAATCCAACAGCTAGAATAATAACAAATTATATGTTATCAACTAAGTTTAGTTTATCTCGAGGTTGTAGACAAGGGCTGTCCTTTATCACCATTACTGTTTGCGTTTAGCAATCGAACCCCTTGCTCAAAGGGTAAGATTACATCCAGAAATATATGGATACGATTACTAAAGATACTAAGAATAAAATCTCGTTATATGCGGACGATATATTACTTTATATTACTAAACCGGAAATAAGTATCTGTAATTTTGTTAAAACTAATAACGGAATTTGGTTTAATTTCAGGATATACTATCAATTGGAATAAAAGTGAACTTATGCCAATAACCATGAATAATTTACAGATATTACAACAATTTCCTTTCAAGATAACAAATGAAAATATTAAATATCTTGGTATTTTTGTTACAAAAAGATTTGACTCTTTATTTAAATCTAATTTCCCGTTATTATTGAATAAATTAAAAATAAAATATCTTATATTGGAAAAGCTTACCTATCTCAATGTTAGGTAAAATAAACGCAATAAAAATGATTTTCCTCCCACAATTATTATATTTATTTCAATCAATCCCGATATATCTCTCTAAAAATTTCTTTAAAAAAGTAGACTCAATAGTCACTAACTTTATTTGGGACTATAAAAAATCATAGAATAAATAAAAAACATTTATGTAAAGCTAAAATAAACGGGGGGCTTAGCTTTACCAAATTTTATGTTCTATTATTGGGCAGTTAACATTAGAAATATGAATTTTTGGTTAGGAGAAATAGATAATAAACCAAATTGGTTAAAAATGGAAAGAGAGACTGTTTTCCATTTGAAATTAGCTCTATAATATTTGCTATATTAATGTACCTAAGAAAATTTATAGTGAAAATTTGATAATAGAAAGTGGAATACGTATTTGGAAACAAATAAAGAAAACACTAAAAACTAAAATTTATACCGCTAGCTCTTACAATTGCCAACAATTTTACGTTTAAACCGTCAATGATGGATAAAGCTTTTATACAATGGAAAAATAAAGGAATTCTAAATATAGGGGATCTTTATAAGGATAACTCTTTTTCTTTCATTTCAAGAATTACAACAAACTTACGGGCTTCATAATAAGAATATTTCAGATATTTACAAATCAGAAAACTATATCTCTGCAAATACACAAGAACTTAGAAATAGAAAGAGTGAAATTTTAGATGAATGCTTGAATAAACACCCAAATACAGAAAAAAATGATATCATACATTTATAATATTTTGTTGGAAAGTGATATCCCATCATCGGAAATACATAGACAGCGCTGGGAAAATGAACTAAGTCAAATAATAAGTCCAGAAATATGGGAAGAAAGCCTACAACATATACATTATTGCTCTTTAAAATGCTAAACATGCACTTATACAGTTTAAAATCTTACATAGATTACATTATTCTAAATCTAAACTACATAATATATTTCCAAAACTATCACCTATATGTGATAAATGTCAAATCATGGAAGCAACTCTGTCACACTCATTTACTAATTGTACGAAGATTTTAGAATATTGGAATGAAATATTCAAAATAATCTCGAAAGTTATTAATATTACTATGATTTATGACCCAAAGTTAATCATACTTGGAATACCGGAAACGGAACAAATAATTACAAGGAATCATAGAACTTTTATCGACTACTCTTTAATAATTGGGAAAAAATTAATATTAAAATTTTGGAAAGGCCCTGTATCCCCAACAATTAAAATGTGGAATACAGAAATGACGGAGACACTTCACTTGGAGAGATTGAGACTTGTCCTCATGGACAGGTTAGATCTCTTCAAGGAGATATGGTCTCCCTATATTAAATATCTACAGGGTCACAACGGTTCGGCGCAGGGACTTGACTGAGGCCTGAATATCTGAGTGGATGAAGAAATACACATAACAAATCATGAATGTATCTCCAAGATTGGATTACTTAGTAATACTTCAATCTCCATCAAACTTTTCACACTTTCTTTTCTATTTTCTATTCTTTTTCTCTATCTCTCTATCTTTAATTAAGGAAAAAATTATAGAAACATATTATATAAATTTTTAATACGTACACACTTATTTCTGTTTGTATGAAAAAGATTATAGATGTCTTAAACTTGTAATTATATAAAACTATGTATTTTCAATTATACAATAATTATGAAATATAAAATTAACAATAATACAAACATTATTAATATTTTGATAACATTATGAATATTAAAAAAAAATTTTTTGTTTAAGATTGGGTATTACTCCCAATTATATAAAATAAATAATAATGAAATGTATAATGGATAATACTACAATTATCATAAATAGTACTAATCAATAATCAATATGTTATAATTTTATACATTATACAACTTTCAATGTCGTATAAGAGTGTACTTGGTATATATTGTTTCTACAATAAAAAAATATTTAAAAAAAAAAAAAAAAAAAAAAAAAAAAAAAGGAACCTCACTGCCAGCGCACGCTGCCCTCGGGACGGCTGCTATGGCGAGGAGACGGTTGCCCACCTCTTCACAGAGTGTGGGTTTGCTAAAAGAGTCTGGAGAAAAATGCAAGGGTCCCTGGTACGCTTTATCCTGAACAGCTCCGTCACAGAGGACTCGGTGATTTACGGACTGTTCCCAGGGACACATTCAGAGACTGACATCGAGTGCTGCTGGAGGGTCATCAACTCGGTAAAAGACGCCCTTTGGTCTGCCCGAGCATTGTTCACCACCCCAGCAGAGCGAGATGTCCGTCAGGGAATGTTGCCGACTGGCCCGCTGCAGACTGCAGGAGTACGTGCTGAGGGACGCACTGAAGCTCGGTGCAGCCAACGCCAAGGCTCGGTGGGGGAGGGCCACAGTCTAACGCCCTACCGCTGCTGGACATGGGGGGTACGGTATGGTGGAGACGCCCCTCAATATAAGGGAAGGTATCCCACGCCACTGAGTGGGGGACTGATTTGTGGAAATTTGGGGGAAAGAAATGTCTAAACTGTATTGATCTATTGTACAGCCTCCGAAAATGTCGGATGGATTTTCCGCAAGGTTAATGTATTGTATATATTTATCATTTGAATAAAGTATATTTTGAAATAAAAATAAAAAAAAAGGGCTGTAGGTTAATCCGGCGAGACAGGCAGCTGCATTTAGCGCAGGATTGAGTCCCCGAAGCCTCGCGCATGTGTGTGTGAGTGTGCGCATGCGCGCGCGGCCGCCAAATAATTGTGTTCCCCCTGTCCCCCAGTCCCCTCCATGTTTTAATAACGAGTTCCGTGGCTGCACAAGTCTAACTTAGTTGTTAGGAGATCCAATGTTCTGTTACCATAATGAATGCAGGCTATAATATAACCAAAGAAGTTCTTGAAACTTGGGTGTCGTCCATCTCTGTACTTTTAGGTTTTGTCTGTGGTTCTCTGTCACCACATCAGCACAATTTACATTCTTATTTTCAAATTTGCAGCCCCCACTATTCTTTCCCCTACAAAATCCTCCCCTCTAGGTCCTTGGCCCAGAGTGGCCAACAGGGCCTAATGATTAGATCCCTAACAGTACCCTTGTTTGGCCTTCTAAACTACCATCCCACTAACGTCAATGCTTTCTCTGCCGTTGCAGTACACACACTAAAATAATAACAGTCATTAAAACAATCAGCTGTTCAACAACGATAATATGAGAGATAAATTGAATCCCGGGATGGATTTGTACATTCAATCCCAATTCTGTCCTAAAAGGGTTTCAGTCCCAGAGTCACTTTGACCCCATTCTCATGATCTGTTATCTTTTCGACAGTGACGTCTTAATGATGTCTTCATCCACCCGGATGATCTTTTCCCAATCAGCAGTAAAGTGTAGAATGGGTGGTGGTTCTGTGGCTATATACTTGTGCAATCCTTTGTCTGTGTCACTACCATAAACGGTAAGCTCCAGTGTCTCTTCTGCATCAGGCTTAGGTAAGCCCAGCCACGTAATCATTAATTCAATTGAGATGTTACTGATTGCCACATTATAACCAGTTAGATTGCATTGAACCTGCCCTTTGTAATATGCTCTTGTTCATGATGAAACGTAGAAGATATCATTCACCAAAGTATACTTCAGGTAGGTTTTGTTATTCACCATAAAATGGACAAGGAACAATATCATACGTAAGGCTTCGTACTTTCCTTATATTCCTCAAAGGCCCTGGCCAATTTCATCCTCTTAAATCTTGCATGTGCATCCTTTTTCTTTTTGATCAAATTTACAACCTCTGCAACATTCCGGTTCTGAACTTGGATCAACTGGTCTTTAAACAGGTCCCACTTGTCACTGGACTTACCCAGTAACAATTTATCCCAATGTGCTCTCCAGGGCTCATGCCTAATACATTTGTAGTTTTCCTTACTCCATTGTAGTGCCTTCCCACAAGGTCCAGTCTTCTCCCTATTCAAAACAATCCTAAAACTTACAGAATTGTGATCACTATCCCCAAAAGGTTCTTCCACTGAAACACCTGTCATGTGGCCAGCCTCATTTACTAGCACCAAGTCCAATATGTTCCCTTCTTGGTTTGTACCATCCACAACCCTCTTGATGGATATTAATGGTTGAAAGCTTCATGATCTTAGGAATAAATATCACTACCAATTTGTCCTGAACCAGCCACATTGAACCAATAGCCAAGAAAACACTCAATGATTCTACTTCCTTAGGCTCAGGAAGTTCAGCATGTCCACAAAAACTCTCACTAACTTTGACAGATTCACCATAGAAAGCATTTTATCTGGATGCATCACAGCATCTTTTTGGAACAGTTCCATCGAAGACCGCAAGAAATTGCAGAGTGTTGTGTACGTAGCCAAGACCATCACGCACACTAACCTCCCTTCCATTGACTCCATCTACACTTCATGCTACCTTGGCAAGGCCACCAGCATAATCAAGGACTAGTCTCATCCCAATCACTCGCCTTTCTTCCATGAGGCAAGAGATACAGCAGTTTTTAAATGCTAAGACAACCCTTTTGCTTTGGCATCTTATGGATATCTCTTCCTTTATCTCCTGCTTGCTATATGGGGGGCTATAGAATGCTCTGAATCCCATCAGAGTTCTTGCACCCTTCTTATTTCTAAGCTCTCTACACACCACCTCAATGGACTAATCCTCCAGTATCTTCTCTCTGAGCACCGCCATGACAGTCTCCCTGATTAGGAGCGAAACACCTGTTTCTTTTGCCTCCATATCGATCATGTCTAAAGCAACAAAACTCTGGAACATTGAGCAGCCAGTCACAACCCTCTCCCAACCAGATTTCTACAATAGCCCCAACATCATAGACCCAAGTGCTGATTTATGCTCTAGATGCCTCCTCCACAATACTTGCATTGAAACAAACACACTTCAGCCCATGAGTGTCACCATATTCCTTCACCTGTCCCTGCCTGCCCTTCCTTGGGGACTTACTGATCCTAACCTCAACCTTTCCATCACTCCTTACAATTTCTGAAGTACTACTCTGGTTCCCACTCTCCTGCCTCTCTCGTTTAAACCTTTCCGAATAGCACTAGTGAACCTCCCTCCAGGAAATTAGCTACCTGATCTCCCGGTTGCTCAGCAATTTAACTCCCCCTCCCATTTCCTATCCGACCTTTCTGTCCTGGGCCTCCTCCATTGTCAGAGTGAGGATCAGCGCAATTTGGAGGAACAGTACCTCATATTTCACTTGGGCAGCTTACACCCCAGTGGTATGAACATTGACTTCTCTAACTTCAAGCAGCCCTTGCTTTCCCTCTCTCTCCATCCCCTCCCCCTTCCCAGTTCTCCGACCAGTCTTACTGTCTCTGACTACATTCTATCTTTGTCCCGCCTACTTCCCTGACATCAGTCTGAAGAAGGGCCTCAACCTGAAATGTCACCCATTCCTTCTCTCCAGAGAATTTAAACCAGCATCTGCAGTTATTTCCGACACATTCTATCCCAGAAGAGATCCCAATGGTCTAAAAATTTGAATCACTGCCCCCTGCACCAACTCCTGAGCCACGCACTCATATGTTCTATCTTCCTACTCCTATCCTCCTGGCATTGGCACTGGGAATAATCTGGAGTTAACCACCTTCGGGGTCCTGCTTTTTAATCTTCTACCTTACTTCCTATATTCATTTCACAGGACCTCATCCCTTTTTCTACTTATGTTACTTGTGCCAATATGCTTGACCTCCAGTTGCTCACCCTTAGGGAGGCAACTACCACCCTATGTGTTGTTTACTGCCACAGAATCTCCTGTCTGTTCCCCTAACTAATGAGTCTCCTGTCTCAATGGCTCTGTCTGACTATTCCCCTCCTGGCTGTGCCTCAGAACCAGGCCTGATATTTCCAGGACTTCAGGGCGTGAGCTATAGGGAGAGGTTGGGCAGGCTGGAACTTTATTCCTTGTAGTGCTGGAGGCTGCTGGTGAAATCAATTGAGACATAAAGGTAGAGAATGTTGATGACAACAGCGGGTCAGGTCACTGTGGAGGGACAAACCTTTCACCAGAATTCTATGATTCGGTGGCATAATACATAGGTTAAGCAGCATTTAATGTCCCCATTGTCAAACACCCAACATATGGACACAGTCTGGGCTCTAATCAAGAATGGTTACCTGAGGAAAGACTGAAGACGTGGGGTCTCCTCAGAGCGGAGGAAAGAGGGAACATGACTGAAGTATATAAAATGATGAGTATTATTTAACCTGTAGGAAATGTTTCCCCATATCAGAAGCAGAGAAAACTGGAGAACACAGAATGTTAGGAGGAAGATATTCAGAGGGGATACGGTTCACCCAATGAAAGGTACTAGGCAGGACATGTAAAAACAATGGAAAATCTTGTATTGAGTTATGCTCTCCCAGGAAGGGTAGCACCAGAATAAGGACAAGGCAGTCACTTTACTGCCCAGCAATGTAGTCTTATTTTACAAATGATGCTGCTGGCACCTATGGTACAGTGGTTGAGTTACTGCTTTACTGCACCAGAGACCCAGGTTTGATCCCAACTGCGGGTACTGTCTGTATGGAGTTTGTGCGTTCTCCCCGTGACCACATGGGCTTTCTGTGGGCATTCTGGTTTCCCCCCGCATTCCAAGGATGTGCAGGTTTGTAGGTACAATTCTAAATTGTCCCTAATGTTTGTAGGATAGTGTTAGCATGCAGGGATTGCTGGTCAGCTTGGACTCGGTGTCCAAAGGGCTTGTTTCTCAGCTGTATCTCTAAACAAAAAAGCTAAGGTGTCAGAGCCCTGTGGTTAGGTGTGTTCATCTGCAAAATTATTACACATACAAGTCATCAAATGATTGCGAGAGCCAGGTATGGGGAGAGATTGGAGGAGACCAGGTACATTCCAGCAAAGGTATCACAGTCTATCACTATATAAATTCTGGACACATCCCTCCGTGGGTGGTTGTAATATCGGGGGATCAAAACCAAGCTGTTTCCATTGCGGTTGAGAAGTAAAACAAGACAACATAGGAAAAGAGCACAATACTCTACTCAGATTAAAAAGTTGCTCTCCAAGCTACAATCCACCCTGACTTAGAAACATATCACCATCCTTTCTCCGTCACCGAGTCAAAAGCCTGGAACTCGCTTCCTGACAGCATTGTAGGTATATACAACCTCAGAAATGCAGCAATTCATGAGATCAACTCATTACCAGCTTCTCGAAAGCAATTAGGGATGAGCGATTAAATGCTGGCTCAGCCTGCAAAGCCCACATTCCTCGAATGATATTAAAATAAACGTTGGCTTAATAAGGAAGGCGCGGGTTCATTTCTGTAAGGCCTGTTCATTATTGCCTTCTTCTACTGTGTCGCAATCTTCCACTGCTGTAACTCAACTTTCCGATTTGAAGCTGTCAGTAATATTTCACATTTTTTAGTCCAAGCCCTTTTGTCTGATGGTCAACTTGACTCAACTCAAATTCCATCTCAGTGATGTATGTTTTTCAACAAAGCACAGAAATCAAACCACCTTGAATTGCAACTTCTCCACCCATTTCACAATTCAGCAACATATTCACTTTATACCGTAGATCTTCCAGCCGAGTTACAAAGTGGTTCATGTTGGATTACCAAGATTAAATTCGAGGTCCCCTTAAGGACAATCTGCCCCTCTCAAAACCAGATTTTCCAGATTATCGGACGTTTTAACAATAGACTTTTTTTACCATTACACACTATTATAATTACTTTTCCAGGGAACCCGGTAAGTTTAAAGTGAGCGTGGCAAACATCACCCAACTGGTGAGCCAGATGCCGGATCATTGGGATTTCCAAATAGCCAGAGAGCAGATTATGTGAATTTTATAGCAATCCCGTTTATCTTCTCCATGTCTCTTCCCTTGCTCCTCCTTTCAATAATTTTATATACTTCTATCAGGTCTCCCCTCTTCCAATACTTCAGCGAAAACAATCCAAATCTGTCCAATCAGTCTTTATAGCAAAGATTCTCCAACGCAGGCAACAACGCTGGTAAAATGTAGACACAAGGAACTGCAGACGCTGGTTTACATAAAAAGACACAAAGTGCTTTCCGATGTGCCTTCCCAAGCCCCCATTCGCTGTGATGGTATTTCAGTCTCAGTCACAGAGGCCGACATCAGGAAATCCTTCAGAGGGGTGAACCCTCGAAAAGCGTCTGGATCTGATGGTATACCTGGTCGTGTTCTAAAAACCTGTGCGGACCAACTGGAGTTTCCACGGACATTTTCAACCTCTCACTTCTGAGGTCTGAAGTTCCCACCTGCTTCAAAAGGGCATCAATTATACCAGTGTCCAAGAAGAGCAAGGTGACGTGCCTCAATGACTATCAACCAGTGGCACTAACGCCTGTGGTGATGAAGTGCTTTGAGAGGTTGATCATGGCGCAAATCAACTCCTACCTCGACAAAAACCTGGACCCACTGCAGTTCGCTTACCGCCACAACAGATCAACGGTGGATGCGATCTCGCTGGCTCTCCACTCCGCTCTGGACCACTTGGACAACAAAAACTCATATGTCAGGCTGTTATTCATTGACTACAGCTCGGCATTTAATACTATCATCCCCTCCAAGCTGGTTACCAAACTCGCAGAACTGGGTCTCTGCGCATCCCTCTGCAATTGGATCCTCGACTTCCTCATTCACAGACCACAGTCTGTTCGTATTGGTGGAAATGTGTCAGCCTCAATAACAATGAACAACAATCTCAAGGCTGCGTGCTCAGCGCCCTGCTGTACTCTCTCTATACTCATGACTATGTAGCCGGTCACAGTGCAAACTGCATCATCAAGTTCGCTGATGACACCAATGTTGTGGGACGTATCACTGATGGGGATGAGTCGGAGTACAGAAGAGAGATCGAGCGACTGTCCATATGGTGCCAGCACAATAACCTGGCCCTCAACACCAGCAAAACCAAGGAACTGATTGAGGACTTTGGAAGGAGTAGGATGGGGACCCACATTCCCATTTATATCAATGGGTCGATGGTTGAAAGGCTCAAGAGCATCAAATTCCTGGGCGTGCACATCTCTGCAGAACTTTCCTGGTCCGAGAACACTGATGCAATTATCAAGAAAGCACATCAGCGCCTCTACTTCCTGAGAAGATTACGGACAGTCGGTTTGTCAAGGAGGACTCTCTCTAACTTCTACAGGTGCACAGTAGAGAGCTTGCTGACCGGTTGCATCGTGGCTTGGTTCGGCAACTTGAGCGCCCTGGAGAGGAAAGGACTACAAAAAGTAGTAAGCACTGCCCAGTCCATCATCGGTTCTGACCTGCCTTCCATCGAGGGGATCTACCACAGTCGCTGTCTCAAAAAAGCTGGCAGTATCTTCAAAGACCCACACCATCCTGGTTACACACTCATCTCCCTGCTACCTTCAGGTAGAAGGTACAGGAGCCTGAAGACTGCAACGACCAGGTTCAGGAATAGCTACTTCCCCACAGCCATCAGGCTATTAAACCTGGCTCGGACAAAACTCTGATAACTAATAACTCATTATCTGTTATTTGCACTTTATTCGTTTATTTATTCATGTGTGTATATATTTATATATGGTATATGGACACACTGATCTGTTTTGTAGTAAATGCCTTCTATGTTCTGTGTGCTGAAGCAAAGCAAGAATTTCATTGTCCTACCAGGGACACATGACAATAAACTCACTTGAACTTGAACTTGAAGTGCTGGAGTAGCTCAGAAGGTCACGTGGCATCTCTGGAGAAAATGGATCAGTATTTTTTTGGGTCGGGGCCCTTCTACAAACAGATTGTAGCGGGGGGGGGGGGGGGGGGGGGGGTAAGCTGGAAGAGAAATGGGAGGGGACAAAGACTGGCAAATGATAGGTGGTTATCCTGGTAAATCTCATCTGCAACCTTTCCATAACATCTGCATCCTTCCTATAACGAGGTGATCAGAATGATATAGTTGAGATCAGATAAATGATGAGGGACAGTGGATGATCGTTCCTGATGTGGTAGGGTTCGAGAACCAGACATCACAGGTATACTGTAAGAAAAAGGAGAGAATAAATAATAATACATGGAATATAATATTTTTACACCCAGCATGGTTGGAATGCACTGCCTGAAGAAGTGGTGGAGACAGCTTTCTTTGTGATTTTAGAGGGAACTGATGGGGAAAGAATTGCAAGGTTACAGATAAAGTAGCAATGTTACAACATTTTGAGATGTTAAAAATCATGTCTGCAATTTATCCCATCAGATAAAGCATAAAAAGAAGTTTAATTTGACATCTAATTCACTTTCATATCTTCAGTATTAAAAAAGTTATGGCCATTTTCATACTCGGAAATTTGCATCTTGTTATTTGCTATTGCTTTTCCATTGACTTAACACAAAAGCTGTGATCGAGGACAGTCAAAAGCCCATAACTTTCTTAAAAATTAACAGAACTGAAAGAAATTTTCAGTTATTATAGATTGAAGTATTCTGAAACAAATATAAAACAATCTTACTTGGATGACCTGAATTAAAGCCTATAATTAGTTAGTTACCCAATTGTAGCTAATTACAAAATTCAATTAATAGATCTAAACAGCTATCAATTTCTTAAGAAAAGATGAACATTTTAAATTCACAAGAATTCACAATATAACATGATTTTTAAATCTCATTGACATTAATTTATAGGCCAAATGGAAGGAATTTAATGTTTAATTCCCGTAAATTAATGGCCATTTTAATCATTTTGTGAGTGAGATTTTCTGGAACGCGATAAATTGGAACATTGCGGTTGCAGTGAATTTAAACTCCATATCGACAGGAAAAATACTGCCGGTTCATATGGGGAATAAATCACCTTCTCGCAACATGAAATTTTGATTAAAGGTATCCTAAGAAGCACTTTTTAATGAAAAAATGAACTGTGTACTTTGCCTTGTCCCCTACGCGAGGTCCGTCCCGTTGTCGGCGTTCGCGGCTTTAGAAGATGATTTTTAATTTACTACAGCAATTTAATTAGCAAGCGCAGTTTAAAAATCACTTTAGAGAATGGCAGTCGAAGCGATTTTTCTTCATCAACTAAATAGCCTGTTCAAGATTGATTTGAATTGGCTTCTGAAATACCGCATTTTTAACCCGCCCCCTCTCAAAGGCGCCAAAGTCGCGCACACGGGCAGTGACAGAACTGCAGCGTCACTCAAGGTAAGTATTGTAACATACCTAGATAAAGGGCTGGTGGGTGGAACTCGATAGTTGCTGTGGCACTGGCATGATGGGCTGAGTGACGACCACCACCCCACCCCCATATTGAGAGAACCAATAGAATCAACAACACAACAAAGATACAGAGTCAAAAAAACATGAGCAACTCATCCAGCCGACCAATTTGTTTAATCATGCCAGAACTACTTGACTGCTCATGGGCCATATCCCTCCAGACCGTTCCTATCCATGTGCTTGTCCAAGTGCATTTTATATGTCGTAATTGTACCCATCTCTACCACTTACTCTGGCATCTTGTTCCATATATGCAACACCCTCTGTGAGAAATCTGCCCTTCAGATCTCCTTTAAATCTTTCCTCTCTCATATTAAACCTATGGCCTGTAGTTTCAGACACCCTACCCTGGGGGAAAGACTGTAGCTAATTGCCTTATAGCCAGTTTACAAAAAAATATCCACTGGATAAAAAACCAGAGACATGATGTCAAGTATCCCGACACGCTTTGGAAGTATGCTATTGGCTATAGAGAGACAGAGAGAAATGCTGGGACCAGGAGAACAAACATAGAAACATAGAAATTAGGTGCAGGAGCAGGCCATTCGGCCCTTCGAGCCTGCACCGCCATTCAATATGATCATGGCTGATCATCCAACTCAATATCCTGTTCCTGCTTTCTCTCCATACCCCCTGATCCCTTCAGCCACAAGGGCCACATCCAACTCCCTCTTAAATATGGCCAACGAACTGGCCTCAACTACCTTCTGTGGCAGAGAATTCCACAGATTCACAACTCTCTGTGTGAAAAACGATTTTCTCATCTCGGTCCTAAAAGACTTCCCCCTTATCCTTAAACTGTGACCCCTTGTCCTGGACTTCCCCAACATCGGGAACAATCTTCCTGCATCTAGCCTGTCCAACCCCTTAAGAAGCACTGTGATTGACATCTGGTGAAAGCAGAGCTGAAGGTAACTTCATGGCTACGTAGTGTGGCCTTGACAAGATTAGGTGTCTGGGAACGGCCAGTTTGCAAAGAGACTGTATGATGAGAATGAAAATATGACCAGGCAACATAATTAATAATTCTCTAGCCTGTTAAGGAACAAAGATGCATTTTTGTTTATTCAACCCTTTAGTTTAGTTTAATTTAGTTTAGAGATACACTGTGTAAACAGGTCCTTCGGCCCACCAAGTCCACACTGACCAGCGATCCCCACACATTAACACAAGCCTACACACACTAGGGACATTTACACTAATACCAAGTATACAAACCCGAGCCAATTAACCTACTAACCTGTACGTCTACGGAGAGTGGGAGGAAACCGAAGATCTCGGAGAAAACCCACACAGTCAAGGGGAGAATGTACAAATTCCGTACAGACAGCACCCATAGTCGGGATCGAACCCGGGTCTCTGGCGCAGCAAGTGCTGTGAGACAGCAACTCTACCGCTGCGCACTGTGCCGCCTGTAGAGAAGATACACAGACACCTTAAGGTCTTCACTACTTTATTAATCATACATCATATGGCCCTAGCTGTACGTGCTCTGTCACGATCACCAGAGAGAGAGCTAGGGGCGTGTGGGTTACAATTATACTAACTGGTGGGGGGATGATTAGCATGGACATCGTCACTATCAATTAAAGGTGTATACACATATCATCTACATCCTTCATCTACCAAAACAAACAGTGAGTGACAGGGCGACCACATCTCATGCGCTAGGGTAAATGCAAACAGTAAAAAGCACGGGAATACAGAATCACACGTAATCGCCGTAACGGACCGGCGGCCTGACCAGGCGACCAGACCGGGTCCGAACCTCGCCATCACCTCCTTCCCCAAAGGGAACAAGCGGGGACGACGCCGGGGCATGGTGGGGGCTACGGACAGGAGAACCCCTGGGCGACGAAGGCATTGGGGGGGGACGGTGAAGAGAAGGGCGAGGAAGCCGGAGAAAGCGGGACCACAGCCTGGAGGCGGACAGGAGAAGGACGAGTAGGGGGGACCCCAGAGGAACGGGCAAAGCACTGGGCCGCGATAGTGGCAGCGGGGGGGCATACGGAGCCGCCGGGGGAGGGAGAGGCTCGTTCACGAGCCGGAGATGCTGGCGGGACCGGCGGTACACTTTGCTGTCGTGGTTGACAAGGTACGAACGAAGGGAACCGGCAGAACCGACGACCACGGCCAGCTTGGAGCGGCCAGAAATGGACCTCATACGGACGACCTGGCCGGGGAGAAGAGGGCGGAGGACACGGCAGGACCTGTCGTGGGAACGCTTCTGTATACCGTGTTTTTGGGCAATGCGTTTCCGGACCAAGGCAGGTTTAAAGACAGAGGGGGACAGGGACTGTTGAGACACTGGGACCGTGGGCCTCGTGACTCGGGACATGAGGCGCTGAGCCGGGGAGCCCAGGGCATGGTCGCGGGAGATGTTGCGGAGGTTCAGCAGGGCCAGGTAGATGTCAGAGCTGGATAGGCGGCAATGTTCCAACAATCCTTTAGCACTGCGGACCGCGCGCATGGCCAGTCCGTTGCTCTGCGGGTATTCCGGGCTGCTAGTGTAATGACGAAAGTTCCATCGTTCGGCAAAAGCGCGGAACTCGGCACTGGTGAACTGGCTGCCGTTGTCCGACTGCAGGCTGGCTGGGGACCCGAAGGTGGCAAAGTGGCGGCGCAACTTCTCGTTGACCACGGCGGAAGAGAGGAAGTCGAGCTGGTAAACTTCAAACCAGCTGGAGTAAGAGTCGACAAGCACCAGGAAGTGCTTTCCGTGCCACTCGAAGATGTCGGTTGCTAGCGCAGACCAGGGCAGGTTAGCAGCTGGCTGCTGCAGGAGCGGCTGCTGCTTTTGCTGCGGTGCAAGGCTGTTGCAGGTAGGGCACGCGGAGACTCTATTCCGGAAGTAGCGAGGCATGTCAGGCCAGAAGAACTGGCTCGAAGTATTGTTCTCGTAGTGCTGCGGGCATCACCACCTTTTGCCCCTTCACAATCACACCATCACGCAGCACCAGCTCGGCACGAACCAAGAAATACGGCACCGCTGCGGCTGGCAGGGAAGAACGGCGGTCTGGCCAGCCCTGCTTGATGATCGCGGCCAGCTGTTGTAGCGAAGCGTCAGCCGCGTGTGCTGGGCCAGGGACTTCAACTCACTGGAGGGCACGAAATTGACGTTTAGGACTATCAGATCGGACGCCTCGTACGGATGTCGGGTTGTGGATAAGAGAGGCGCCCGAGACAGCGTGTCAGCAACAAACATGTCCTTGCCCTTGTGATAAACCACTGTGAAAGTGAAGCGTTGTAGCTGGAGCATCTTGCGCTGGAGCCGGGAGGAGGCCATGTGTATCGGCTTGTTGCAGTAATTACAGGTTTTCCCCAACGCCGGGCACACATTAGAACGGTGTGAAACAAAGTTACAATTTGGACACACAGAGAGTGGTGAGTCTCTGGAACTCTCTGCCACAGAGGGTAGTTGAGGCCAGTTCATTGGCTATATTTAAGAGTGAGTTGGATGTGGCCCTTGTGGCTAAGGGGATCAGAGGGTATGGAGAGAAGGCAGGTACGGGATACTGAGTTGGATGATCAGCCATGATCATATTGAATGGCGGTGCAGGCTCGAAGGGCTGAATGGCCTACTCCTGCACCTAATTTCTATGTTTCTATGTTTCTATGTGACATCGCTGAGGCGGTCTGAAGCCCGTCGCAGGGCTTGCCCTCTGTCGCCGGGGAGCATTGTACTGGCGACCAGCGAGACTGGCTGCATGGACCACAGGGTCAGGTACAGCGGAGGAGACAGCCTCAGCTAAACGAGAGGCATGCAACGCCTCATTGAATGTCAGATCAGGCTTACGCAGCAGCTCAGAGCGCAGCTTATCATCCCAAAGACCAAAGACCAAGATGTCACGGGTCAAAGTATCAGGGGTCAGGACATGCAGGTCACATCGGCGAGCCACTTGGCGCAGCACTGCCACAAAATTGTCAATAGATTCCCCAGGGTTTTGGCATCGGGAGAACAGTTTGAAACGCTCTAAGATGTGGTTAGTGGGAAGGTCACACATCGCCTTAAATTTAGCAAGCAGGCATACTGGGTCCTGGATACTCTCGCCCTGTCCATAGATGAATGACTCCGATCGCTCAAGCGCTTCGGGACCAGCTAGATTCAGCATAAGGGAAGCCTTGACCGCGGGGGCCACAGCAGGGTGAGTGATTGTAACATAATGCTCAAAGTCACATCGGAACACACTCCAGGGATGAGTGATGTCTGCATCAAAGACTAGGATGTCAGGTTTACGACAGGCAGAAGCCATCATGGCACAGGGAGGGGGTACTGGGACTAAGAAAATAAAACGCGATAAACTGGAGGCGCAGGAAGAAGAACTTCTGACGCCATGTAGAGAAGATACACAGACACCTTGTCTTCACTACTTTATTAATCATACATCATATGGCCCTAGCTGTACGTGGTCTGTCACGATCACCAGAGAGAGAGCTAGGGGCGTGTGGGTTACAATTATACTAACTGGTGGGGGAGTGGTTAGCATGGACATCGTCACTATCAATTAAAGGTGTATACACATATCATCTACACCGCCCATGAGTGACAACTTGAAATGATTGACTTTGGAATCGTGAGCTCCTTGGGTTAAAGCAAAGCCTTCCTTTAGGAGATTGAAGCAAAAATGGCATAAAAGAAGGGTGGTCCGAGACTTCGGCAACCACATCCCAGGAACAACCATCGCAAGAAGCAGTGACCTGAGTTTAAAACTCAGAGAAGACTGCTCCCTACCAACAGAGTGAATCTGGCCAGTTCATTCATATGTAATAAGACTGTCATACGTTTTGTGATTTAGTTTAAGAAATGATGTTGGAATAGTAAAGTAAATGAGAAGTTTTTAGATGTCAATGGTTTGCATGCATGCTTAAGTAACTCAAGTGTTTAGAGACCTTGGTTTAGAGTCTTTTGTTCGACACGTCAATTGATTATTGAGGTAATAGGATCAACAAGCTTATCTACCTCATGATGTTATAAACCTTGATAATGTGCTCCTCTTGCCACCTCAGCCCTTCTTGCCGAAGCCTCTTGAACCAGCGCCTCAGTTTTGCGCTTAACCCTCGGTGCGGCCCTCGGCCAAATCTTCCCTTCCTTTTATTGGCTTGCTTCTTTAAATGTCCTGCATATTCAATAAGAAAATGTTTTTTTGTATATGTCTGCTGATTTTTAAAATTGAATACTCTCCTCTCAAAATGGCTGCTCGCCTGCTCTCTGCTTGACTTTCAATGTAGAAAATGAACTTTGTACTGAACATGATGTCAAGACCATCATCTGCACATAAACCATATCCCTCCATTCCCTGCTTATCCATATGCCAATCCAAAAGCCTTTTAAATCCCACTAACGTATCTGCTTCGACCATTATCTCTGCCAATGCATTCCAGGTACTTACCACCCTCTGTGTAAACATAGAAACATGGAAAATAGGTGCAGGAGTAGACCATTCGGCCGAAAGAGGAAAATAAAGAGTGTCGAGATAGATAGACAGGAGAGTAGAAATGAATAGCGAGAGACAAAAAGCAGAGATAAGAAGCTAAAGAGATTGAAAAAAAAGAGAAAATAGAAAGAAAAGAAATTAAGATATACCTATTTAATATCTTTATCCATCCGTCACCCGGTTCTGAACCATTTAATTTCTAAGGTTATGTTATGTTGCACCATATGCTTGTAAGAAGTCGATAAAAGGAGACCAAATCTTTAAGAATTGGTCTACTTTGCCTAGTAGGAGGAATCTCATTTCTTCAAGATGTAGCGTTTCCGACATATTTCAAATCCACATTTTAAACGTTGGCGTGAATGCTTTTTTCAAAATGTAAGTATACTTTTTTTGCTGTTATTAAACCATAATTAAAGAGAGCTTCTTGGAACGTAGTTAATTTACGTCCCTCTTCCATTGATCCGAAGATAATCAGTTCTGTATTGGGGTTCAATTTTGTGTTAAATAGTTTTGTAAAAGTTCCAAAGATTTCATTCCAAAATTTATGAAGTTTTGTACAGGAGACAAAGGAATGTGCTATAGTGGTATTTTGAATTAGACATTTGTTACAAATGGGGGAAACGTTTGGAAATATTTTATTCGTTTTTGTTCGTTTTATTCGTTTTTGAGTAATATAATCTATGTAAAATTTTTAATTTAATTAATTTATGCCTTACATTAATCGAACATTTATGTACATATAATAGGTTTTTTCCCATCTGTCTTTCGGGATTTTTATCAATATCTCTTGTTCCCAGTCCCTTCTAATTGCCTCTGTCATTGGTGTTTCTATATTTAAAATTATATTATATAAATATGATATTAAATTGCTTGATTCTGCCTTTCTGTTCATTCCTTCCTCTAATAAATCTGAGGTTAGAGTTTGATATCCTTGTATATATTTTTTCAAATAATCTCGAATTTGAAGGTATTTGAAATATTGGTTACTTTTCAGTTTATATTTTAGTTGTAGTTGTTGGAATGATAGAAGTTTTCCCATTTCATACATATCTCCAATCATTTTAATTCCTATTTTTTCCCAATGGATAAACGTTTTATCAATAATAGATGGTTTGAATGAGGGATTGTTACCTATTGGGGAAAGAAGCGATAAGTTTCTTAATTTTAAAGTTAATTTTATTTGTTTCCAAATTCGTATTATGCTGTGAATAATTGGATTCTTCTTATATATTATATTGTTCAGTTTCATCGGAGAAGGAAGAATCGCTCCTATATTATAGGGGGAACAATCCTCTTTCTCCATTCTTATCCAATCTGCTTGTTGGGCAGAACTGTCCAACCAGTAAATTATATTTTTAATATTCACTGCCCAATAGTAATACAACAAATTAGGGAGTGTCAGTCCCCCTAATTCTTTAGATTTACACAGATGTTTTCTTTGAATTCTATGTGATCTATAGTCCCATATGAAATTTGTAATATCTGAGTGAGTAATTTTTTTAAGAATTTTTTTGGTAAATATATTTGTAATGATTGAAATAGGTGCAGTATTTGTGGTAAGTAGATCATTTTTATAGCATTTACTCTGCCTATTAAGGACATCGGCAATGTTTTCCAGAATTTAATCAACCCATTTAATTTAGTTAATAAAGACATATAGTTTACGTTAAATAATGATTTATATTTTCTAGTAATTTGGATACCCAAATACTTTAATTTTTCTGTTGCAATTCTAAAAGGGAATTTCAACAGATGTGTTGGCTCTTGAGGTTTTATCGTCATAATTTCGCTTTTGTTCCAGTTTATTCTATATCCTGAAAAAGAACCAAATTCCTCTATTAAATTGAATATATTTGGTATGCTAAGGTGCGAATTTGTAATGTTTAATAATATGTCGTCTGCATATAATGAAATTTTATTATTTGAGTGTTTGGTATTATATGCATGAATATTCGGAGACTTCTTATACTTTCTGCTAAAGGCTCTATCACTAGTACAAATAGCAGGGGCGATAATACACATCCCTGTCTATTGCCCCTTGATAATTGGAATTTCGGGGATAATATATTATTAGTCAGTATTGTAGCCGTCGGCTTATCATATAATAATTTTACCCATGAGATACAATTATCTCCCATATTAAATTTTTGCAATACTTTAAATAGATATTGCCATGCTACTTGATCAAAAGCTTTTTCTGCATCCAGTGAAATAATTGCTAAGTCTTCCTCTTCAGTTTTATGTGAGTACATTATATTAAACAGCCGTCTCAAATTGTTGAATCAGTATCTCTTGGGTATAAACCCCGTTTGATCCGGATTTATAAGTTTGCTAACATATTTACTCAATCTTCTCGCTAGGGTCTTTGCTAATATTTTTTTATCTGTATTTAGGAATGCTATGGCTCTATATGAGCCTGGGTCTTCTAGATCTTTATCCTTTTTAGGTATAAGTGTAATAGTTGACTCGGTTAGTGTTTCTGGTAATATAATTTCTTTAAAAGCATGTATATATAAATTTTGTAAGTGTGGTGAAATTATCTCGTAGAATCTTTTATAGAATTCATTACTAAAGCGTTTTACCATTCTTCAACAAATTTATTGTTTCTTCTATTTCCTTAAGTGTAATCTTATTCCTCTTGTTCCAACGTATTGAGTTTTGGAAGATTACAATTGTCTAAGAAGTTTGTAATTTTAGTATTGTTTGCAGAGGTTTTAGATGTATATATATTTTGGTAAAATTGAGCAAATCTTTTATTAATGTCTTTAGGTAGTGTTAATAATTCATCTTTATCTGATTTAATTTTAGTAATTGTATTTTCCGTTTCCCGTTTTTTTAGATGACGTGCTAAGAGTTTATGTGGTTCATCACTGAATTCGAAGTTTTCCTGTTTGTAATTTGAAATAATCTTGTTATTCTTGCCGATAAAATTTTATTTAATTTGTATTTTAATATTGTTATCTTATTATGTTTATCTATTGTTGGTTCTTTGGCATTTTCTAGATCTAATTGTCTAATTTGTTGTTCTAACTGCAATTGTTCAGTGTTGTTCTTTTTATTTTGGAAAGCTTGATATGAAATTATAGTTCCTCTAATAAATGCCTTAAAAGTTTCCCATCGGAGGGTGAAATACCTGGTGCATCATTTGTCTCAAAGAAGAATATCATCTGCTATTTTAAATATGTACAACCTTGTGAGTTGTTTAAAATTTGGGGGTTAAACCTCCAGAACGATTTTTTATCAGATATTCCTTCTAATTAAAAAATAAATAAACGGGGAGTGATCAGAAATAATACTATTATGATATTTAGCGTTATATATATAGGGAATTAATTTCGTGTCCACTAAAAAATAGTAAATACGTGAATACGTTTTATGTACCGTTTAATAAAATGAGTATTCCCTACCTACTGGATTAGCGATTCTCCATACATCTGTTATGTATTTAGGAGTTCACTAGCTTTAGATTTTTTTGTTTTGCTGAGTTATCCAGATATGGGTCTAGAACACAATTGAAATCTCCCCCTATTATCACATTTTGATAGTTAAACTCTGAAATTATATCCAGAATTTTACTAAAGAATCGGGGGTTATCAAAGTTGGGAGCATAAATATTTATCAAAATAAGTGGGGTAGAGTGAATTTCTCCCATAACTATAACGTACCTCCCCTCTTTATCTGCTATGATATTCTTTGGTTTGAATGGTATACCTTTATGAGTAATAATAGCCGTGCCTCTAGATTTAGAAGTAAATGAAGAGTAGCATGTTTGCCCAATCCAATTTGCCTTCAATCTTATCTGTGTTTGATGTTTCAGATGTGTTTCTTGTAACAAAATTATGTCACAATTGAGTGCTTTTAATTGGGCAAAAATCTTACCCTTTTTAATTGGTTCATTAGCGCCCCTTATATTCCAGCTACAGAACGTGATTCCTCCAGTTTTCTTTTGTTTATCGTCTTGCATTGTAAATCATGTTAATACCCTTAAGTCATATGGTGCAACCAAGTATCTCAGAACGCTAGGTGATGGGTCGTCATCCACAGCTGTTAAATTTTGTTGGCATCTCCTCTTCAAAATAGACCTTAGAAAAGACCAGAAAGTGTAAAGTGGTGAAAAGGTAATTGAAAAACAAAAAGTGATTATAATATCTAAAAATAAAGATACTATAATTTAAAATAAGCCACCAAAAGGTGGTGGAAATATTATTGTAGACCTCCGTAGATGTTGTTATATATTCCGCTCTGCCCCCTTGACCAATTATTATTAAAAGGCAGAGAGGCCGTTCAAAATTAAAAAAAATATATAAGATAAAACGCATTTCAAATCTAACTATTCAAATGCATCTTCAAAAAATCTAACATTAAGTATACACTCAAATATAACAGTAACTAAGTTAGTTATATACCCATGTCTGCCGATATACTGACAATTATTAAATTTCACTCCCTAATTAAGTCCCATTCTTTTGTATTAGACAGCAGCAGGTTCCAAGGGGTTAACTAGATTCAGACCCTTGGATAATTTCCAAGTATCTGAATCTCCTCCGCCCCACTTTACGCACAGTTTAAACTAGATCTACTATATCCGTTAAGTTTGTTAGTATATTTTTTCGCGGCGACTTCAGATGACGTCACTTATGTGACGTCAAACAGCTCCGGTGAGTATTTTTTAATCGGTCCCGTCTTCCAAACCATCTTTTTTCAAGATTTAACGGGAGCAGAGCTCGATGCTGCACCTTTGTTACTCCATGGCGCCACCAGAAGTCCTGCATGCCTACTTTCAATGACTGGTGTACCATAACACCCAGGTCTTGTTGCATCACCCCTTTTCCTAATCGGCCACCATTCAGATAATAGTCTACTTTCCTGTTCTTGCCACCAAAGTGGATAACCTCACATTTATCCACATTATACTGCATCTGCCATGCATTTGCCCACTCACCCAACCTATCCAAGTCACCTTGCAGTCTCCTAGCATCCTCCTCACAGCTAACACTACCCCCTAGCTTCATGTCATCCGCAAACTTGGAGATGTTCCATTCAATTCCCTCATCCAAATCATTAATATATATTGTAAATAGCTGGGTTCCCAGCACTGAGCCTTGTGGTACCCCACTAGTCACTGCCTGCCATTCTGAAAATGGGTTCGAAGATCCTGTTCGAATAGATGGATGGCTATTCTTGTACTAGCATTGCCTGCTGTCAAACTCTGGACACACTCCCTGACCAAATGCCCCACTGCTGGACCCAGTGGTGATTCCAACTGTGTGGTTGGTTTAAGTCCACTTGCACGCTTGTGTTTCCAAGTTGTCATGGTTGGTGATCTGCTGCCAGCTGATCTGCCAAGTGCAGGACAGCACGATTCGACCCAGCATCCCTGCCCTCATTGGATAGAGACTTTGGAGATATATTACTCTTAACATCACTGAAGGTCAAAGTAAATCCCAGGACTTTTCCCATGGACAGAACCATCAGCTCCAATGTGATCCCACCTCACCCTAAACACATTCAACTCCCCTTTCAGCATCTTGAAGGGTCAACCTCTTGCAACTCCCTGGACACTCTTCCCATTCCAATCAAAATGTTTTCCTGCACATTCCCATGCAACTTCAGGTGAGGTCCTTTCACCTCTTCCGTGGATAAGGGAGAACCAGTGGATGTGGTATATCTGGACTTCCAGAAGGCTTTCGACAAGGTCCCACATAAGAGATTAGTATACAAACTTAAAGCATACGGTATTAGGGGTTCAGTATTGATGTGGATAGAGAACTGGCTGGCAAACAGGAAGCAAAGAGTAGGAGTAAACGGGTCCTTTTCACAATGGCAGGCAGTAACTAGTGGGGTACCGCAGGGCTCAGTGCTGGGACCCCAGCTATTTACAATATATATTAATGATCTGGATGAGGGAATTGAAGGCAATATCTTTTGCGGATGACACTAAGCTGGGGGGCAGTGTTCGCTGTGAGGAGGATGCTAGGAGACTGCAAGGTGACTTGGATAGGCTGGGTGAGTGGGCAAATGTTTGGCAGATGCAGTATAATGTGGATAAATGTGAGGTTATCCACTTTGGTGGCAAAAACAGGAAAGCAGACTATTATTTAAATGGTGGCCGATTAGGAAAAGGGGAGATGCAGCGAGACCTGGGTGTCATGGTACACCAGTCATTGAAAGTAGGCATGCAGGTGCAGCAGGCAGTGAAAAAAGCGAATGGTATGTTAGCTTTCATAGCAAAAGGATTTGAGTACAGGAGCAGGGAGGTTCTACTTCAGTTGTACAGGGTCTTGGTGAGACCACACCTGGAGTATTGCGTGCAGTTTTGGTCTCCAAATCTGAGGAAGGACATTATTGCCATAGAGGGAGTGCAGAGAAGGTTCACCAGACTGATTCCTGGGATGTCAGGACTGTCTTATGAAGAAAGACTGGATAGACTCGGTTTATACTCTCTGGAATTTAGGAGATTAAGAGGGATCTTATAGAAACTTACAAAATTCTTAAGGGGTTGGACAGGCTAGATGCAGGAAGATTGTTCCCGATGTTGGGGAAGTCCAGGACAAGGGGTCACAGCTTAAGGATAAGGGGGAAATCCTTTAAGACCGAGATGAGAAAGACTTTCTTCACACAGAGAGTGGTGAGTCTCTGGAACTCTCTGCCACAGAGGGTAGTTGAGGCCAGTTCATTGGCTATATTTAAGAGTGAGTTGGATGTGGCCCTTGTGGCTAAGGGGATCAGAGGGTATGGAGAGAAGGCAGGTACGGGATACTGAGTTGGATGATCAGCCATGATCATATTGAATGGCGGTGCAGGCTCGAAGGGCTGAATGGCCTACTCCTGCACCTAATTTCTATGTTTCTATGTTTCTTCCGTTCCATCCATCCGGATGAAGCAGTGATTCACTCACACTTCTTCCACTCTGGTGCACTGCATTCAGTGTTCACTGTAAAATCTCCTCTGCACTGGAGAAATCAAATACAGATTGTGCCGTTGCTTTATGGTGCACCCATGCTCAGTCCCAGGAGTGTCCCTGAGCTTCCCGATGTCTACTACTTCAATTATCAGTCCCGGTCCCCTTCTGATTCCTCTGCCTAAGGCCTCCTGTACTGTTATGAGGCCAAATGCAACATTAAGGAACAATGCTTCACCTTGCTTCTCACATTGCAGCTTTCCGGAGTCAACATCAGTTTGACTTTTTCTTTCTGTCTGTTTCAGAACTGACTATTTCTGCCTGTCATCTGCTCAGTTTTGTTTTTTCTACTAGTATATTCTGGCCTGCTGGATATGGTCCACAGCCGTGCTATTTACAGCGTATTATACAGACAAAGAACCTTAAGCTGTTACTCAAAGCTGCATGAACGCTTTTCGTCTCATCCTATCTGGGATATTCCCTTGGTTCTGCCCAACCCTCCCCCACTTTTTCTGCTACTGAAAACAAACTGGTTTTCTCTCTTTCCCATTTCTGACAAAGGGTCTCAGACCTGAAACATAGTGTTTCTTTCTCCACAAATGCTGCCTGACCTACAAAAATGTTTCCAGCATTTTCTATTAATTTATTTCAAATCCCAAGCAATAATAGCTTCCATCCATTTCACTATTAGAAGTACAAATGGGATGGTTGGAAACATCAGTAAGTAATTGACAAATAACATATTCATCTGGATGAATCATAACCATTATAGTTACTATGTAACTTCTGGCTTTTTAATCAGGAAGAAGTTGGATATTTATTATAAAGTTTCTTGTTTACTTTATACACATGACAATGTGGGAACATGTTCCTTCATTTAATTGATTAAATGATTAAATGTGTGTTTTTTTTCTTACACAAAACATGTAACTAACATCAGAAAACGGTGCCCTGATTTCTGGGCTACAATATGCACATATCCTATTTTCCAGCTTTCCTGATCCCAGGAGAGGAAAAACAACCCAGTAAAATACAAAAAACAATGAAAGCAATAACAATCTTTGGGATTTCTCATGGTGAATAGTCTATGGGCTTAAAAATTTGACCTGATTTTTATAATATAGCAACAATTTATTTTGCAAGATGATCTTAATCTCACCAGCAAAGGCACCATCTCTTGATTGAAGCAGTTTACAAATCAGTCTCAAGTAGACAAGATGACCCTACTAAGGGCAACTTTTTACTTGTGAGAAGGATGTGTGTCCTGGCATTGGTTTGCTTCTTTTAAGGTCAGGCCAACATTATTGTTCAGCGAATGAAGTGGGCATTCACCAGCAGAGGGGGGATGGGGATATTTCCAACCATGCCAGCAGAATTGTTGTCTTGGAAGTGGGAGCTGGGCATTCTTCCAGCTCTCAGTAATTGGGGGACTTCAGGTGGAGAACATCTAATTGGAGATGACAATGAGAGCATTTGTAAACCAGCTGGAGAGAGTTTGAAAAGCATTTCAACTCCCCCTCCCATTCCCAATCTGACCTTTCTGTCCTGGGCCTCCTCCATTGTCAGCGAGGCCCAGCGCAAATTGGCTTCTGGAGGATGTTCACATTTCCAAATTGTCATCTGCAGACTTTGATGCGTTTACCCACTAATAAACGTGAGAGCGAGTGGCTATTCCAGCACTGACTCCAGAAAACTACGCTATATGCCTCCCTATATACTCTTCCAGTTGCCGAAATATTTGTGTAAAAACAAGCAACACCATGAGCAACGCATCCATTCACAAAGAACATTTCACATCAATTCTCACATCCAACTATTTCCCTTGTGATTCCTAATTTTCCTATCAACATCCTATCAAGGAGTTTATTTCACATTCTGTTTTAACCTATTAGCATTCAAGGATCCGGCCTTTGAAAAGTCGGTGATGAGTTACATAGAAACATAGAAAATAGGTGCAGGAGGAGGCAATTCGGCCCTTCGAGCCAGCACCACCATTCATTGTGATCATGGCTGATCGTCCCCTATCAATAACCCGTGCCTGCCTTCTCCCCATATCCCTTGACTCCACTAGCCTCTAGAACTCTATCTAACTCTCTCTTAAATCCATCCAGTGACTCAGCCTCCACTGCCCTCTGTGGCAGGGAATTCCATTACTTCACAACTCCATGGGTGAAAACGTTTTTTCTCACCTCAGTCTTAAAATACCTCCCCTTTATTCTAAGAGTTGCTTCTTATCCTTCTGGTGAAGTATCGATCGGCAAAGACTCTTGGGTTTCAGACACTTGTACCGTCTGACATCTGATCAGGTGGACAGCTTACAACCCAATGATATGAATATTGAAGGTAGACACAAAATGCTGGTGTAACTCAGCAGGACAGGCAGCTTCTCTGCAGAGAAGGAATGGGAGATGTTTCGGGTCGAGACCCTTCTTCGGACTGATGTCAGGGGAGGGGGCGGGATAAAGATAGAATGTAGTCAGGGACAGTAAGACTAGTAGGAGAACTGGGAACGGGGAGGGGATGGAGAGAGAAAGCAAGAGTTATCTGAAGTTAGAGAAGTCAATGTTCATACCGCTGGGGTGTAAACTACCCAAGTGAAATATGAGGTGCTGTTCCTCCAATTTGCACTGGGCCTCACTGACAATGGAGGAGGCCCAGGACAGAAAAGTCAGATTGGTAATGGGAGGAGGAGTTGAAGTGCTGAGCCACCGGAAGATCAGGTAGGTTAAGATGGACTGAGTGGAGGTGTTCAGCGAAACGATCGCCGAGCCTGTGCTCGGTCTCGCCGATGTAGAGAAGTTGACACCTGGAACAGCGGATGCAGCGAATATTGATTTCTCTAACTTCAAGTAACCTCTGCTTTTCCACTCTCTCTATCCCTCCCCCACCCTAGTTCTCTGACTAATTTCACTGTCCTCCTGATTAAATGTTACTGTATGTCTTGTCACCTTCCCCTCCGCTAACAACAAACTATTCTACATTTTCCTTGATCAGCATCCCCTTTGATCTGTGTTTTCACACCTTACCCTTCTATATCTCTATGTCTCCCTCTCCCTTGACTCTCAGTCTGAAGAAGGGTCTCAACCCAAAATGTCACCCAGAGATGTTGCCTGTTCCGCTAAGTTACTCCAGCATTTTGAGTCTATCTTCGGTGTAAACTAGCATCTGCAGTTCCTCCCTACACATCTGATCAAGTGAAGCAGTTTCTCCAATATACTCATCAAATATTTTCACAAGCCGAATTAAACTCTGGTCCACTCTGAAGAGAGAATAAGAGTTTCTTCTCAATTCTCTCCATTCAGACAAACATATTGTAGTCTATCATTATCTTTATTTACAGTGTGATCTGAAGAACAGTAATGTGGGCGTGCAAAAAAAAGTTTTATCTGCACATGCTCCGCTGAGCTCACAGTTCCCAATTATTTTTGTGGCTGTTTGCCAAAATGCCAGTGAAATACGTTCACTGAAGTCATGAGGTGGTGGCTGAGATGTGTCTCAATCTTAGGGATCTTTCCCTTGATCACAAACTGTTTCCAGACTCAGTACAATGGGTAAGTAAATAAAATGTTCTTATCATGTGAGAAATTAAGATATTTATTAGTAATTGTCAAATGTAAAGGGTGAAAATAACTAGTAGAAATCTGTATCTTTTTACGATGGCTAGTGTTGCTTGTGTACAGCTGGAACTCTGCACTGAGATGTTTAACCAGAGTTGTGTCTGTCATTCGCTAACCGAGGGTATTACTTTTTTTTTTTCACCAATGGAGGTGTTTCTCAACAAACACCATTAACTGAAGGGGACAGATTAGATATTTGGTGGATCAGTGACAGAGCCAACTATTTTTTTATTTCCAAAGTTAATCTTTATTCAGAATTTAAAAATATGTTCATAGCAAAAACTTTTCCGACATTCTCAGTCTATATATTCATTTGCGTCATACTCAGTAATGTTTGCAACTATCATTAAACCAAGTGCCCTTGCGACTCTTGTGGCCCGCTGGGGTGATTTCCCTTGCCGTGTTTGGGGAGTGTCCCACAGGACTATGCGCTCTATGGCCGGCGGTGGATGGACGCTAGACTGTGGACCCTGCACATTCCCCTTCTACTGCCTTGTTGTTAGCTCCACCAAGCTTCCGCGAGTCCTTCAGCACAAACTCCTGCAGTCTGGAATGGGACAGTCAGCAACATTCCCTGACAGGCATCTCACTCTGCTGGCAGGCCAACATGTTTAGGGCATGTCAGAGAGCGTCTTTCACTATGTAGATGATCTTCCAGAAGCACTCGATGTCTGTCTCCGAATGTGTCGCTGGGAATAGCCTGTAAATTAGAGAGTCTGCTGTTACGGAGATGTTTGGGATGAACTTTGCATCATTCTACAGACCATTTTTGAAAATTCACACTCTGCATGCGAAGAGGTGGGCAACCATCTCCTCTCCGTAGCAGCCCTTCCCGAGGGCAGCGTGAATTGGTAGTAAGATTCCGGTGGTTCAGGACCTGACTGGGAGGGCCAGCCAAACAAGGTCAAAGCTTGTTGGTGAGTTCTGGTGGTGAGGTGTTTCGCCAGATAAACTGGGCAGTCTGCTTGCCCTGAGCAGTTGTTGGATATGCCGCCAAAGTTTTGCCTTCTCTGTAAATTGTTCATGTGTAAGAAGGAACTGCAGATGCTGGTTTACACCAAAGATAAACATTAAATGCTGGATTAACTGAGCGGGTCAGGCAGCATCTCTGGAGAAATGGAACAGGTGATGTTTCAGGTTGAGACCCTTCATCTGAAGGAAATCCTTTTCTACAGAGATACTCGCTGAGTTGCTCCAGCATTTTGTGTCTATCTTTGGATTATCAACATAACAGCGACAACAACATGGGTGCTTATGCGACGCCCCTGATAATGCTAATTTTATTTGTTTTGTATGTGCACTGTAGACAGGTGATTCAGCAGATAAAGAAGGTGCTTTGTTTGTTTGTTTTGCAATCCGCTTACAAACTCAATCCAATTAAAGGTGTCAGTGCTATTCGACAGTGCTCTTTCCTGGGGGTCATGACTCTGATGTAAAACTGTGAGCAGTGGGATTTAATCAACTACCTCTATGGTGGGACACATGGTGCTGTCACAGATGTAGTTGATTAAATCCCACTGCTCACAGCTAAAGGTTCGTTCTTCAGCACTCAGCAACCGATCAAATGGCTCTGTCACTTTGGGGAGACATGAAGGAGAAGTAAAAGGCATTTGAAAGGGAAGAGTGTTGAACTATGAGGGGCATTCCTACTTAGCTACCATCAAACGCCTCCATAGATAGGCATGAAATACTGGAATAACTCAGCAGGATAGGCAGCATCTCTGGAGAGGTGTTTTTCCCGCAGAGTTACTCCAGCATTTTTGCGTCTATCTTGGTGTAAACCAGCGTCTGCAGTTCCTTCCTACACATCTAACACCTCAAGTTGGCTGGGTCAAAAAGGAGTCTGAAGCACCTTCTTTAGTTTAGTTTTGTTTAGAGATACAGTCCACAGAGTCCACACCGCCCAGCGATCCCCACGCATTAACACAAGCCTACACACACTAGGGACAATTTACACTTATACCAAGTAAACAAACCCAAGCCAATTAACCTACAAACCTGTACGTCTTTGGAGTGCACTCTCAACATGATCTAGCAAGGGAAGGAAGAGACTACAGGGAAACACACACGGGACAGGTCTGTGGCTAAATAATGATTGAGAAATATATATAATTGAATTCTCCCATTTTTCCATGTGAAAACACAATATTCGCCTGTTGGCATCCTTGAACTAAGTCCCATGAGAATTGTGTTTACTGACCTACTGTATATTAACTCCCGATCCCCGATTTCCTTTCTATATTTCCTATCTTTCTTAATACCAGGAGATATGTTACTATCTTTTACTATATTTTACTATCTTTAAAGATTGTATATGAACGTATAGGCAATAAAGCTGTAAATGCTGGAAACCTGAAATTAAAAATAAATACAAACAGGAAAGAGAATACTTAGCAAGTCTGGCAACTTGTTCGGTGAGAAACAGGTTAACATTTACATTAGTGACCTTTCATCAGATTGTAATCGTGGACCTGAAAACTAAAGTGTGGAATTCCATTTACAATGAATGTGGAATAAGTTGGAGCCTAAGATTTTATTTATTTATTTTATTTATTTGTTTATTTGTTCCGAACAAGTAAAGACATAAATAGGAATAAATAACAACAACAAAATCGAAATAGTCAAACAATTGGACATTCCAGGCAATATTTACAAAGCAATGAAAAGTATAAAGCAAAATTTAAATGTCCAACACTTTTTCTTTACAAGCTCGAAAAGGAGTGAGAAGAAGAATAACTTTTTTAATCTCACCCCTTCTCCCTAAACCCTTCTTCCATATTTAATAATTAATTAATAATAATAATTACCATTATTAATAACATTGCTTATAATAATAATAACAATAATGATAATCATTAGTATCAATAATAATGTAATATGTAACACAATATACAATATATAATCTACAATAGCTAATTATTCATTTGAGATACAATTTAACCGTAGACGTACCCCAGACAATTATTAGCGATGCATACAGACATATATATACATACAACTGATAAACACATACAAGTAATATGTATGAAGTAACCAAAAAAACCATAAATAAATAATAAATAAATAAACATTAATAAACATTAACCCCTGTTTGTCAACCATCCCCTTCATCCCTGTACCTTGTAAGATAGTTCTCAACAAAAGCTATTTGGTGTTTGAATTCTGATAAATACTTAATCAAAAACATTTTTAGGATTGATGAAAAGTCATCACCCAACAATGTTAACAGTTCTTTATTTCTTTGGGTATTTGTAGGGTTTTTGATAGTTTTTACAAATTATTAAGTAATGCAAGGAGAAATTAAAATTGTGAAAACAAACCTCTCATTTCAGGGACCAAATTCTTCAGCTCATCCCTGTGGATTCCAGCCATGTGGAGTTCCTGAAACAACTAGCAGCGGAAGAGCAGGTCAGTTTTGAAATGAGCCAGGCTCCAGATCAACAGCAATCACATGAAACTGGCAGGATGACGAGGGCTACATTTTTGCTGGAAACAGGCTTACTGCCCACTCGCAGCACACTTGGTTTAGAAACTAGTGATTCGTGATTGTTTGATGCAATTTATTCATTGTCATTGTCGGTCAGATCAAAATTACTTTCACACCTTTGTGCTCTGGTGCAATGCCTTGTGACTGCTTGTGATTTAGATTAATTTAGATTAATTTACTACTGTCTAACGTTCACCAATGGAGCGATAAGCATTGATAAGCATAGGATACTGGGGAGACCACGCCTGTGCACCATCAAGCACTGCCGCAGGTTCTTTGGTATCGGTATTTGATTATTATTGTCACGTGGACCAAGAAAGTTTTGCTTTGCTTTCTATCCTGATAGATAGATAATAGATAACATAAAAAGGGAAATTGTCACCGCTACAAAGAAAGTGCAGATAAAAAGGTGCAAGGGCCAACAATGAGGTAGATGGGAAGATTGGGAGAAAATCCTTGGCATATGAGAGTTCTGGTCAATAGTCAGACAACAGCAGGGAAGATTTTTTTCTTGAATCTGGAGGCACATGCTTTCAAACTTTTATACCCTTTTCCCAATGGGGGAGGGGAGGAGAAGGAATGATAGAAGTGTAAGTTGTTCTTGAATATGTTGGCTGCTTTCCCAAGGCAGAATTAAATTTAGATAGTCAAGGGCAGGGGGAGGGAGGAGGAGGGGTGGAAGGAGGGGATGGTTTGTGTGATGGACTGGGCTGCATCCACAACTCTCCTCAATTTCTTGTGTTCTTGGGCTAAGCACTTGTGAAGCAATACTATGGTGCATCCCAATAGGGATTGTTTCTGTTGTTGGAGGGCCAACGCGGTCAGCTTTAACTTCTCATGCAAGAGATGCAACCTGTGAGAGTGCAGTGATCTCTCTGAACTGCACTGAAGTATGGGTTGGATGTTCAAGTCACTGCTCAGCCCTGTACAAAGCTGAGCCTTCAATAGTTAAGTGTGTAGGACCGAACGGCAGATGCAGGTTTAAACCGAAGATCGACACAAAAAGCTGGAGTAACTCAGTGGGTCAGATAGCATCTCTGGAGAAAAGGAATAGGCGACGTTTCGGAGTCCGAAGTAGGGTCTCGACCAGAAACATCACCTATTCCTTTTCTCCAGAGATGCTATTTGACCTGCTGAGTTACTCTAGCTTTTTGTGTCTACCTTCAATGGTTAACCTTGAGTGATAGCAATAAAGCACAGATGACAAATGGAATTGAATCAGTAATTTTGATTGAAAGATTGAAACAATGAAAAGTAAATAAAATTAAAGAAAGGAGAAGGCTGTTAAAAGTAAAGTTAAATTGAAAAGTAAAGCACAGGTAGAGATGCGTCACCCCAATGTAGTTATGCGGCTCTTTGAAGGTGCTCCAATTCACCTAATCCTCCCCACAACCATGAAAAAGGGGAAAGAGATCACTGTTAGATTTTTTATTTATGTTTGTGGCACTTTCTTGAACTTTGAAACGTGTCTTATTACTCAATGTTCCTGGAAAGTATTTGCAATAACTTCAAGATGATTAGTGTTGAGATTAAAAAGTGAATACTTTATGATTAAGTGCAAATCAGGAGAGTTTGATTGCATCTGTTATCGAGTGTCCCATGTTCTGTTGCTTTGTTCAGGTTGATTTATGGAGGCCTCAGTCACCAGAGGGAATTTATCCTGGGGTTGAAGTTGACGTTCGGATCCCAGCATTAGCAGTTGGCAAAGTTCGAAGTGAACTGAAGAAAAGGGCCCTTCAACACAAGTAGGTGCAAGTGATGGATTGTTGGTCAGATGTTGACCCTGTGGCACTTTGCCTGGGCAGTTACTGAGCCCTTCTGCAATCTGGGCAGGTTGTCACTGCAAGTTCCCAATCAACACCGTCTAATGCCCTGCACTTAGTGCCCATTTCTCAAGAGCATCTTGGATGCTCTCTAATGTATGATCTCATTTTCTGGAGGAATTGAGGAGGACGTTCTTTAGATATTGAACAATATTTTCAAGGTGGAGATTGACAGATTCTTGATTAGTTTGGGTATAAGAGGTTATGGGAAGAAGGCAAGAGAATGGGGTTGAGAGGGAAAAATAGATCAGGCATGGTTGAATGACTAAGACAATGGGCCGAATAGCCTAATTCTACACCTATAACTTATGAACTTATGAACATTATGCTGGGCATAATGTATCCTGCAGGGCAGGAGACAGAAGGTGTTCACCTCTGTTCACTGTCTCATGAATCAGGTTCCAGAGATGGACAGTCGACCTCATGGATGCCACTGGACATTCCATCAGGATGGATGTCCACTCTCTTCACCTCAGCATCCACTGTCAGCTCTGTTCCATGCAAACTGATCTGACCTCGCTCTCTCCACTCCTGCACCTAGTAGGTTATAGAGTCTTTCTTTCCTGTTTCACAGTGTACCAATGTGTCCTCTTCTGGGTCAACAGGGTTTTAGCAGAAAATATTCAAGCCCTTCTGGATGGTCAGTTTCAGAGTAACAACAAGCTACGGCGCAGCATCAGAGGACACAGCTACACCAAGTATCATCCAATGACAGAGGTGAGACTCGGACAAGGAACAGAAGGAACTAGGTCTCTTCATATTTTGTTTTTAAACCACGTTTTACATTTGTTTTCTCAAACTTCCAGATTTATTCCTGGATGGAGCAAATAAAGGAAAATTACAAGCACTTGGTATCAAAGCATCTGCTGGGTTCCACTTACCAGAACCGGCCCATGTATTACCTGAAGGTACCTTCACACACTCTCTTCCTTTCTCTTTGACTCCATGTGTTATGTGCTTCATCTCTTTGATCTTACCTGCTTACCTCTTTGTAGAGCTGTCTTGCTAAAATTCATTTTATATTTAAAAACATAGAAACATATAAAATAGGTGCAGGAGGAGGCCATTTGGCCCTACAAGCCAGCACCGCCATTCATTGTGATCATGGCTGATTGTCCCCAATCAATAACCCGTGCCTGCTTTCTCCCCATATCCCTTGATCCCACTAGCCCCTAGAGCTCTATCTAACTCTCTCTTAAATCCACCCAGTGATTTGGCCTCCACTGCCCTCTGTGGCAGGGAATTCCACAAATTCACAACTCTGTTGGTGAAAAAGTTTTTTTTCCCCTTTATTCTAAGACTGTGGCCCCTGGTTCTGGACTTGCCCAACATTGGGAACATTTTTCCTGCATCTAGTTTGTCCAGTTCTTTTATAATTGTATATGTTTCTATAAGATCCCCCCCTCCAGTGAATGCAAGCCTAGTCTTTTCAATCTATCCTCATATGACAGTCCCGCCATCCCAGGGATCAATCTTGTGAACCTACTCTGCACAGCCTCAATCACAAGGATGTCCTTCCTCAAATTAGGAGACCGAAACTGGACACAATACTCCAGATGTGGTCTTACCAGAGCCGTATACAACTGCAGAAGAACCTCTTTACTCCTATACTGAAACCTCTTGTTATGAAGGCCAACATTCCTTTCTTTCTTTCCAAGCTTTCTTCACTGCCTGTACCTGTATCATTTATTACTTTGCTCAAATCTTTTGCAGATTCCTTATCATCCTTGGTCACTCGCTGCAGACTGAGCTGCTTCTTAAACGGAACCCTCACACGAATCATCCAAAAGTTTGTCTCAAACGTTGCTTGCTTCAGTGAGGTGGCCCTTTGGATATTTTAGCCCCTCTTTGGTTTTCTTAATCTCTCAATGCATGTTTTCCCTAATTGTTCCTGGTAGAGGTAACAACCTTGTTCTTTGCTACACAATCTATGTTCTATCAATACCATTGTCTAATTTACTGCCCTGAGGTTTTCACACTCCACGTTGAAACCTAATCCTATTTCAGCACATTCTTTCTAGTCAACATAATTTTTGTCCTAACTGACCACCAGTCTTTGCAGAATTTACTTTACAACCTTTATCTTAATGTTAACAATCTTTACGACACTACTCCATTGCAGGAATAATAATAAAACATACCAGGAACTCTTAAAATAGACGTTTACATTTTAAAGCTTTGTACAATTCATTTATGTAATCTTTTGCACTATAATAAATATTCCTGATTGAGGATCTGAAATTTTTTAAAAATCGGTTCTAAAAGTCACAGATTCCCCAGCTTTGCACCAATAAGAAAACAAAAATGTTTGTGTATATATTGGCACATGGTGTGCCTACCTTCATCGGTCAGGGCATTGAGTGTAGGAGTCAGTCCGTCATGTTGCTGCTTTATAGGACTTTGGTTGGGTTGTTTTTGGAGTATTGCATACAGTTCTGGGCCCACATTACAGGACGGATGCAAGGGCTTTGGAGAAGGTGCAGAAGAGGATCACCAGAATGCTGCTGGTTTAGAAGGTTTTAGCTATGGAGAGAGACACAAAAAGTTGAAGTAAAGGGCCCGTCCCACTTGGGCGTCATTTGTGCGTCACACAGGTGGCGTGCGTAGGTTTCGTGAACCCCAAAATCCTGGGGCGCCGCGCGCGACCGCGCGTCACTGCCTACGCCACCACGCCTCACCACGCGCCTCACGCGTATAATGCATGCCATGACGCGCAAATGATGTTAAGTAAATGACGCGCAAATGACGCGCAAGTGGGACAGGCCCTTAACTCAGCGGAACAGACAGCACCTCTGGAGAGAAGGAAACAGAATGAAAGATATGCATAAAAGGTAACGATGATAAATTAAACAGGCCATTGTTAGCTGTTTGTAGGGTGAAAATAAGAAGCTAATGTGACTTGGGTGGGGGAGAGATAGAGAGAGAGGGAATGCCAGGGCTATCTGGTGAAATAAATCAATATTCATACCACTGGCTGTAAGCTGCCCAAGCAAAATATGAGATGCTGTTCCTCCAATTTGCGTTTCGCCTCACTCTGACAATGAAGGAGACCTAGGACAGAAAGGTCTGTTTAGGAATGGGAAGGAGAATTAAAGTGTCCAGAAACTGGGAGATCAGGTAGGTTCAGGCGGGCTGAGCGAAGGTGTTCCACGAAACGATCGCCCAGTCTCCGTTTGGTCTCGCCAATGTATAAGAGTCTGCATCTTGAACAACGGATACAGTCGATGAGGTTGGAGGAGGTGCAAGTGAACCTCTGCCTGTCCTGAAAGGACTGCCGCGGTCCCTGGACAGAATTGAGGGAGTAGGTATAGGGACAGGTGTTGCATCTTCTGCTGTTGCAGGGGAAGGTACCTGGGGAGGAGGTGGTTTGGGTGGGAAGGAATGAGTTAACCAGGGAGTTGTGGATGGCTCTAGATGAGGACATACATCGGCATAACTTGCACCTCCTCCAACACTCAGTTCTTAAAGCTCTCCAGGCCACACACACAGTACAAGAGGTGCAGGTCTTGATGTTTTCCAAATTTTAAGGAATGTACACACAAATACACACACACACTTCTTTCACCCCTTAACAGTCTCCTCTATATTTCCATTTTATTTATTTTCTAGATCAGTAGAAAATCCGACAAGCCGAAGAAGATTATCTGGATGGATTGTGGAATTCATGCAAGGGAATGGATTGCTCCTGCTTTCTGCCAGTGGTTTGTGAAAGAGGTAAACATGTCTTCTTCGAGTCATTTTAGTCAGAATCTTTAGTTTAGTTTAGTTTAGAGAAACTGCATGGAAACAGGTCCTTTAGCCCACCGAGTCAGTGATCTCCATACACTAACACTATCCTAGACACTAGGGACAACTTATAATTTTACCGAAGACAATTAATCTACAAACCCGAACAACTTTGGAATGTGGAAGGATACCAGAGTACCCGGAGAAAACCTTGGTCCCTAGCGCAGTAAGGCAGTAACGTTACCACTGATCCATTGTGCCACCCTAAATCTCCTCAAAAGATTTCAATATTTAAGTGCCCAAATCTCTGAGGTAAGTGGTGATGCAACTGCCCAGTGAAAAATTAACGATGAATTTAGGGGCATCTAATTGGGTCAGATCTTTATGGGGTGGTTGGAAACTTGATGAGGATTTTGATAGTAGAGATAGAGTTCAATCTAGGCCAAACTTTGTCAGGTAATCAGGATGCTCCAATGTTCAGAGAACGAGATATAATCAGTGCACTACATTCACCTGAGAAATAGAAGATCATTATTTCTTGACATGACCAGTGAAAAGTATGTTCGATATTTTATTTGCTGCTAATTATGAGGAAACCCTGTACAAACATGGGTGGTTGATATTCTAAAATCCTAGAACTATGTGGGACACCAGGAATTGATTCCACACCCTTGTAGATCAATATCCAATAACTGAAAAAGAATAGGACTGATAAATTTACAAGACTTGACCAGTCATCTATCCTTGAGTGAATAAAATAATAAAAGAAAGAAAAGGGTTGATAGGGAACTCAGTGGGCCAAGCAGCATTTGAGGAGGGAAATAAATGATGGACATTTCAGGTCAGACCCTGTCCATTCCCCTCCATGGAAGCTGCCTGACCTGCAAATGTTCTCCCAGCAGTTTTTTTTTGCTCCAGCATCTGCAGTATCTTAAGTGAAAAGTTTTTTATCATGGTGTCAGTATTGAGCAATGTGTTTTGAAACTTAGTGAAAGTGTTAGGTATTCACAAAATAAGTCCAATGTTGGTTATACCTCCTTAAATAAACTGGCAATCAAATATTCCCAATCCCCCTCTATAATCCCTTCTTGTGTTTATGTGTGTACGTGTCAGGTATTAGAAACCTACACTGCAGACCCGAAGACAGATCGCTTCTTCGAGAACATTGACTTCTACGTCCTGCCAGTTCTGAACATTGATGGCTACATTTACTCCTGGACAAAGGTAGGTACCATCCTACAGAGTGCGTTACGCAGCTTTGATATAAAGGAACTCCATGGGCGATTCCTGCTCACATTTCTAACACCACTGAACAAAACATCTCAGCTGCCAAATTACAGGTGTAAGTCGCCATTTCTGTGTGTGTAGTTCAGTTCAACATCCTTTTCCATCTCCAGGAGCGCCTGTGGAGAAAATCGATGTCTCCGTGCTTCAACACCACCTGTTTTGGAACCGATCTCAACAGGAACTTTGATGCACAATGGTGCAGTAAGTGGAAATCTACTTACCTTTCCCCATATCTTCCAATGTACAAAATTATATTTATGAGAATTTATAAGAACTTTTTTCCATCCTAGATTCCTACCAAAGATTCCTAAACTGATTGGACATGTTATCTCTTGTACATCCATCGCAGCTGTCTGCATCCAAGCCTCTGCCAGTGAAGGTGTTACCCAGAGCTGTTTTCCTCTTGTGATGCTCAATCTACATTCAAATTTGTCTGTTCATCCAATTGTGCAGAGTCTGAATGTGCCAGTGCAAACGCAGGGCCCAGTATGAGCAAAGCAGCAGGCTTAGGATGATTTGGGGCAGAAATTTATCCCTGCACTGCCATTCACCATTCACCGTGATTAATTGGTTTTGTTGCCGCTCTTTGTATCATTCACTCAACAGCAAGCTCACTTTATAAATAATGGACTGGAAAGGTTTATTGGATACTGTGGCTTTAAATTGAACGTGACAACACTTCAAGGCTGGTCGGCTGAATCTATAGATTTCCTTCTCTCCAGAGATGCTGCCAGTCCGGCTGAATTACTCCAGCATTTTGTGTCTATCAATTGACAGATCACAAAATGTACTTGGTATGAGCCTAGTTAGTCACTTACATGCATGTAGTGAATCAACCTCATCTCAATTGGAAATATACTTATTTTCAATGCTAAGTCCTAAATCAAAGATGTGAGCACTTAAAGTTAGCCTGATCGCTGGATCAAGTTTCCAGTATAGCACCGAGGGAATGCTGTAGGGTAGGGAGTATCAACATTGGTTGGGCTGCCAAGACAAGGATGATTTTTAAATGGATGTAAAAGCTCCTACTATATTATTCTAAAGAGAATCTGAGAAGTTTAGTTTAGTGTAGAAAACCTGAGCACCTGGAGGAAGCCCCAACAGTCAGAGGGAGAATGTGCAAACTCAGACAGCACCTAATGTCAGGATCAAAACTGGGAGTCTGGCACTGCGAGGCAGCAGCTGTACCACCTGCGCCACAGTTCTTCCAAAAGTTTTGACCAATATATTTCCATCACTCTTTATCACCAAAGGTGAAGAATTTAAGTAGTTGCCATAACTATGCACAAGGTTGCTGTTTTTCCTGACCATCGCCTTGACAGTATCTTGTGATTGTTAAAAACCTTACAGAAATACCCTTTTCCTGATTTTATTTAAAGTGTGTTGCAATATAGAACATTCACTCTATTTCATGGCCTTGGTATTTGAGTGGGTTGGTGGGTGTTAAACATACATCTACGGAGTCACAAGGGTGTCATGTTATAATTGGTAATTTACGTACAGGTTTGTAAGTTAATTGGCTTGGTATAAGTGTAAATTGGCCCTAGTGTGTGTAGGATAGTGTTAATGTGTGGGGATCGCTGGTTGGTGTGGACTGGGTGGCCCTGTGGGCCTGTTTCTGCGCTGTATCTCTAAACTAAACTAAACATAACTAAATTCAATAATACTTCAATTGGACATAAACTATGTTTGAAGTGTGAGTTTACACAAAGTTGTTAAATCTCATTCTGAAGATGACAGAAGAGGGAAGAGTTCACAGTAGTCCAGTTCTCAAACTGGGAATGGTGCCATCTTATTCCAGTTTTACTAACAGTGGATTTGGTGAAATTAACTCTGAATATGATAAAGTTATGTTCATGTGGATCTAGCCAGCAGAGCAGAAAAGTGGTAAGGGTGTTCAAATACCATTCAATTTCCGTTGAGGCGATTCAACAAACTTAGACCATGCAGCATTGGTGTAGATTCTGGACACAGAAAGGAGTTATGGGTTGAGTGGCTGTGACTGGTGGACTGCTACATGGATTGGTACTGGGGACCCAGCTGGTCACAATGTACAATGTACAGTGGGATCTTGTGTAACATAGATATATGTTTTACACCCACCAACTCACCTAAACACCCGTGCCATAGATGAAGTGAATGGTCTATATCCCAACACATATACCAGTTAGCTGGGGTTAAAAAACAGGTTGGCAGAGTGGGTAGTGGGGAAGGTGAAGACAGGGTTCAAGACAGATTAGAAGAATGGGTATGGAAGATGGTAACGTGTAGAAAATGGCAAGGGACCCAGCAATTACTGAATCCTTGGGACTGTCTACATACTGTAAGAGGGCTGTGGAAGTTCAGTCACTGAATGTATTCAGGAAAGAGACTGATAAATTTTCAATAATAGGAATTCAATATTAAATCAAGGGACCTGGAGTACGTGCAGTAAAGTAGGACTGATGTAAAAGGTGGGCTGTGATCTTGCTCTGTGGCCTACTCCTGCTTCAATCTTCTTATAGTTTCTGCTTCTCACCTTGCCTGGGAAGGCTGACAGGGGTTGAAAGAAAATGTAGTACAAGTTTTCACTGGCTGCCCGAGCTATGTACATACCACAGCAAGACCCACTGCACTAGCAGTGTTTTGGTGCACAGAAGTGAGAATGGTGTTCTGCACATCTCCGCACCACCACCGTCCTTTAACACTGCATTCTTTTACTTTCACTACAGGCATCGGGGCTTCAAGAAACTGCTGTTCAAACATCTATTGTGGTTCGGCCCCCGAGTCAGAACCTGAGACTCGTGCAGTTGCTAATTTTCTCCGTCGCCATAAGTCTGACATCCTGTGCTTTCTGACCATTCATTCCTACAGTCAGCTGATCCTGACCCCGTACGGATACACAAACTCAACAGTCAGCAACCACAAGGAAATGGTGAGACATTATCTGGGGCGAGATCCAGAGCAATGATGAGGTCTGGGATTGGCTGTAACAAGGAGCCCTTCAGGAACAGAGATCATACTGTAATTAGACACCACACCAAGTTTCCTTCAACTAGTCTCCAGGACTAGTAGTCAGTAACCCAGTAGTATAAGAAATTGGGAGTTTGGGAGAAGGGTGCACTGCAGATTGCAAACAAGGAAGAGAGTCCTCCATTTAAGGAAAACTAGGCAAGTTTCTCATGCTCAGAATGACAGTAAAAGGATGAAGTTTGTTACATAATTAAAGGTAGCTCGCATGCTTAAGACAATAAAATGACCTGCACTGAGTAGTGATGTTACAAAACCTACCTTCAGCGGCGCTGCAGTTCTGCCACTGACCGTGTGCGCGACTTTGGCGTTTTTGAGGGGGGGGGGGGGCGGGATTAAAATGCAGGTTTGTATCACTTGTCGGAGAGGGATTTCCTCGGGCTGCTAGTCGATGAAGAAAAAACTATTGGACTTCCGTTCCCGTTTTTTTAATTAAAAAATCGCTGGACAATTTAATAGTTGGATTAAAGTAAAAAGCGACTTCGAATGCCCTCAACACCTACAACGTGACTGTTCGTAATATCAGGACAAAACAAAAGGTAAGTTGTTTATTTCACATATAATCTTGCTTCTTGGGGTGGCTTTAACCTAATTTTACGATGAGAAAATGTTATTTGGGCCCATACGAACCCGCCATATCTTTCCTGCCGATATGGGGTGAAAATTCACGGCAACGGCAACGTTCCAATCGATTGCATTCCACAAACACCCACTCGCAAGATGATTTAAATTCTCATTTTTTTTGGACAATCATGTCATAAGAGGATCTAAATCGTCTATATTTTGTGTAATTGTCTATCCATAGTCAATATTTTTATACTAAATATCCACAACAGTTTAGACACATGTATTGTGCAAAAAAATAATAATTTTGATTATATTGAGAGTGGATGTTTCTAGATTAATTTATGGGAATTAAACATTAAATTCCTTCCATCTGGCATATAGGTTCATGACAGTGAGATTTAAAAATCATGTTATATTGTGAATTCTTGTGTGAATGGGATTAATTTGTTATTTGGACACTTAGGCTATTAAAAAAAAATATCCTTTTCTTAAGAAATGGATAGATGTTTAGATCTAGTAATTGAATTTAGATAAATTTAATTGATTTGATGAAACTGATGAATATGAATTTTTTCCCTGTGACCCCCACTGACGAACACCAGGCCGCCATCTCGAGCACCATAACTGACTTCATTAGCTCCGGCTCCCTACCCCCCCGAGCCTCCGACCTCATCGTTTCCCAGCCAGCACGGCCCGATTTTACCTTCTCCCCAAAATCCACAAACCCGACTGCCCTGGCAGACCATTGTCTCTGCCTGTTCGTGCCCCACCGAACACATTTCCACATACCTTGACGCCATCCTATCCCCCTTTGTTAAATCCCTCCCTACCTATGTTCAAGACACCCTCAGACACTCTCGTCGGCTCCGTGCAATTCCCCAGGCCCCCATCCTCTCATCTTTTACCATGGCGTTCACTCTACACCTCCATCCCCCACCAGGACGGTCTCAAAGCCCTCCGGTTCTTCTCGACCAGAGGAGCAACCCATACCCGTCCACTGACACCCTCCTCCGCCTAGCAGAGTTGGTCCTCACCCTCAATAACTTCTCTTTTGATTCCTCCCATTTCCTCCAAACACAAGGCGTAGCTATGGCACACGCATGGGCCCCAGCTACGCTTGCCTCTTTGTTGGGTATGTCGAACAATCCTTGTTCTCGGCATACCAGGGCCCCATCCCCGACCTCTACCTCCGTTACATCGACGACTGCTTTGGTGTCACCTCCTGCACCCACACACAACTGACTGACTTCATTCATTTCACCACCCAACTTCCATCCGGCACTCAAATACACTTGGACCATTTCCGACACTTCCCTACCATTCCTTGACCTCACCATCTCTATTGCAGGTGATAAACTCCTGACCGACATCCACTACAAACCTACTGACTCCCACAGCTACCTGGACTACTCCTCTTCCCACCCTGCTTCCTGTAAGGACTCCATCCCTATTCCCAATTCCTCCGTCTACGCCGCATCTGCTCCCAGGATGGGTGTTCCACACCAGGTCATCACAAATGGCCTCATTCTTCAGAGAACGGGATTCCCCTCCCCCACTATTGATGAGGCTCGCACCAGGGTCTCCTCCATACCCGCAACACTGCCCTCTCTCCCCATTCCCCCACTCGCAAACAGGGCAGAGTCCCCCTGGTCCTCACCTTTCACCCCACCAGCCGGCAAATACAACATATAGTCCTCCGCCAATTTCGCCACCTCCAACGTGACCCCTCCACCCGCCACATCTTCCCATCTCCCCCCCTGTCTGCCTTCCGCAAAGACCGCTCCCTCCGCAACTCCCTTGTCCATTCTTCCCTCCCCTCCCACTCTACCCCTTCCCCGGGCACTTTCCTTGCAACCGCAAGAAATGCAACACTTGTCCCTTCACCTCCCCCCTCCACTCCTTTCAGGGACCCAAGCAGTCTTCCAGGTCCGACAGAGGTTCACCTGCACCTCCTCCAACCTCATCTACTGCATCCGTTGCTCCAGATGCCAGAATCTATATCGTGAACCAAGCGGAGGCTTGGCGATCGCTTCGCGAACACCTCCGCTCGGTCCGCAATAACCAACCCGACCTCCCGGTGGCTCAGCACTTCAACTCCCCCTCCCATTCCACATCCGACCTCTCGGTCCTGGGCCTCCTCCACGGCCAGAGTGAGCAACACCGCAAGCTGGAGGAACAGCACCTCATATTCCGCTTGGGGAGTCTGCATCCTTTGGGCTTGAATATTGAATTTTCTCAATTCTGTTAACCCTTGCTGTCTCCCCCTTCCCACCTCTCCCTCAGCCCTCGGGCCCTGGCATTCCCTCTATCTCTATCTCCCTCCCCCACCCAAGTCGCACCAGCTTCTCATTTTCACACCACAAACAGCTTACAATGGCTTGTTCCCTTTATCACCGATACTTTTTTGCATATCTTTCACTCATTGTTCCTTATCTCTCCACATCACCATCTATATCTCTCGTTCCTGATCCTGACCAGTCTGAAGAAGGGTCTCGACCCGAAAACGTCGCCTATCTCCTTCGCTCCTTAGATGCTGCTGCACCCGCTGAGTTTCTCCAGCTTTTTGTGTACCCTCGATTCTCCAGCATCTGCAGTTCCTTCTTTAAAAAATGAAATTTTTTGTTGGGTATTTATTATTTGTTTAAGCATTTAACTTTATAATTTCTACCTTTTTTCTAAAACTGCAAATAATAACTTGTTTCTGTTAATGCTGTTCGGTGTTTTTTTCCCTTTACATTTTAAACAGATGTCTCCGAAGAAGAAATGCAAAATTGTCAATCCAAATGCCAAGCAAAAGAGACTGATTTAGACAGTATTTGCAGAGATGATTCGAATTTGGATTACTCCAAATGTGATGACTACAGGACATTTTTAGTGGGAAAGTAGTGGGCAGAAAGTCATGTCATGCGTGGTTTGAAGAGCAAAAACTAGTAGTTTACAATGCCAAAATTGAAAAGTTGAGGAAAAACAAGGTGTACTGAGTTGCTTATTAGTTACAATCTGAGGAGTATGATGATGCTACTGATTATGAATATGCCAATGTACCAGCTAGTAACTGATCTTCTCCATAAAGACTTGGTCTATTGCTAGAAATTGTAATTTATTTACCTATCTGTTATGGACTTACAGCATATAATACAATAATATTAAAGTTCTGATCTTGAGAATATCACATTTTTGAATTTTCAAGGCAGTCTGGGTGTTTATTACTATTTCTATCACAACGGTCAATTTTGTAATTAGCTACAATTAGGTAACTAACTAATTATATGCTTTAATTTCAGGTCATCCAAGTAAGATGTTTTATATTTGTTTCAGAATGCTTCAATCTATAATAACTGAAAATGTCATTCCGTTCTCCCAATTTTTAAGAAAGTTATGGGCTTTTGACTGTCTTCGATCACAGCTTTTATGTTAAGTCAATGAAAAAACAATAGGGAACAAGATGCTAATTTCCGAGTATGAATATGACCATAACTTTTTTAATACTGAAGATATGAAAGTGAATTAGGTGTCAAATTAAACTTATTTTTATGCTTTATCTGATGAGATAAATTGCAGACTTGATTTTTTAAATCTCAAAATTTTGTAACATTGTTACACTGAGAGTTTTGATGTCTGAATTTTTTCTTGTTATTGAAAATCGGTGCTTTGTTATATTTCAGATGCGAGTTGGACAAAAGGCAGCTACTGCTTTGATGCAGGTGCATGGGACCAAGTACAAAGTGGGACCTTCCTCGTGGATTCTCTGTAGGTTGCATCCGTATTAACCCTTATGTTTATCCCAATGGCCCCTATGTAATCTTACCTTGATGTGCTCATACACTCCTAAAGTAAACTCAATGCATCTCAATGCACATGCTGGAAATTTGACATAAAAACAGAAAATGCTAAAAACATTCAGCAAACCTTGAGTGAGAACTGAGTTAATGTTTCAGGTTTATGACATGTCATTAGGTTTGGAGATTGGATAAGCACAATAGACTGGCATTATTTTCATTTGTGAATGTTTTCCAACAAAATGCCTGCTCAATTAAGAGTGGTTTGAAGAAACTTCAGATAGAAGTGATTATTGATCATCCGTTCCCATAATGGAAACTCTTGTAGAAAGTGGATATTATTGCGTAGAATATTCTATCAATTGGTAGATTGGGTTGGGTAGTTAATTGACCACTATAGGTGATGGTATAATCTGGGAAAGTTAATTTGTATGTGGGAAGAGTAAAATGGGATGAATATAGGATCAGTGTAGATGAGAGCTTGATGTTTGGTGTGGCCTTGGTGGGCTCAAGGGCCCGTTTCTGTGCTGTCAGCTCTATGACTGTATATGCACTACAATAAACATCTTAAACATCTATAAAATATTAGGTGTTGTAACTCCAACAATATGGTATGGTGCAACCAAAACATGGTAAGTTGTAGTTGAATGTCATGTTCACCCCATAATGTTAATCCTGACCAGGTCTGGACAAAATTAACAGTGTTAGCAAAGAATAAAACAATGGAGGAAAATATGGTGATATTAACCCTGCATGACATTATTTTGACCAGAACAGCTAAATGTCCATTACCTCTTAGCCAGAGAATATTAAAGAAGAATAAATAGAGCACTCATGAGAGAATGAGATGCTTGAATTGCATAGCAGTGGAGGACATGTTGCTGAAATTGACCGGCCAAAGAGAAATGCGTAAGGTAATTTGACCTCACAGAGAGCTTTCAATTCATCCACGGATGAATAACCTTGTGAATGACCTCCTATAGAATGGAAATGATCTGCTAGAGTATCCTCATGCCCCAAAAAAGGGAAGATATAGAGAAGCTTCGAGCTCAGATACAGTAACGCTTTCACACTGGAAGGGGAAATTGAGTTAATGGGCCTAAATCAGCTGAAGGATCTTCAGCCTGAAACAGTGATTATGTTTCTCTCTCCACAAACCCTGTTGGTCTGCTGAAAGCTTCTCAAATTTTCAGTTTTTTGTTCCAGGAAAGCAAAGGTGATGTCTGAAGTGCAGCATCAGTGGTCAGGTCGGGAGGGGTTTCCCCTGCCACGGGTACCACGTAATCCCGTGCTACCTGCTCCTTGGTCGGATAGTCTCCCCCACATGGTTTGCCAGGTGAGGAGGGAGCTGTGGACTCCCAGCAGGACCAAAAACAAGACCTGTCAAAGGGCTGGTGAGCTTCTAGCGAGCCAACGGCCATCCACACTTCAGTAGAAGTTGTGATCACTGTCGTACATAGCATTGTATGGAATGATGATACAGCACACACCAAAATCCTATACTTCCAGTGGCAGAAGTCCGCAGGAACGGGAGGACAGAGATGTGTGGTGCTTCCGTCACCGTTCCCGTCGGAAACCAACACCACTGCGTCGCTAATGTTTTCAACGATGATGAATGAATTAGGCAGTTTCTTTTGTCACACCTTTTTATCATCCAGGCATGTGTAGAATTCTCCATCATGCCCATGACTTGTGCCCTGTAAATGATGGAAGGACTTTTAGGTGTCAGGATGTGAATAACTCCCAGGCTCTAATCTGCTCTTGTGGCCATGGTATTTTGTGACTGGTCCAAATGAATTTCTTGTCAGGTTCTTGATGGGATAAACTCGGTGATGGTAATGACAGGGTAGGTGGTTAGACTCTCAGTTGCTTGCGATGCTTTTCCAGTCTTTAACATTCAGGCCACAAATCAGTCCATGCTTGTAAGTTGCCTCCTCCTTGCTGCATGCAGGAATGAGCAAGCATGAAGAGATGCAATGGAATCGAACCTTGCGCAAACATCCCCACGTGACCTTAGTTGCAAAGTGGGTTAATGATAAAGCACCTGAAGATGTTTGGGAATAGGAGACATCACTGCAGGAATCTTCTGCAGTGATGTCCCGAGGCTGGGAATGGAGGAAGTGCCTTTGTAATGTCTTTGTACAGGAGCTAAAACAATACAGCTCTAACATCCTAAACATTCCCTCCTTTAGATTACTCATCCGGTTCCTCACGAGACTGGGCAGCCGATCTTGGATTAAAATTTTCCTACACGTTTGAGCTCCGAGACAATGGAACGTATAAATTCCTACTCCCAGAGGATCAGATCCAGCCCTGCTGTGAGGAAACAATGGCAGCGGTGACAGCCATCATTGACCACAACTATGAGAAACATTTCCAGAACTCCACTCCAGGCATCGTAGCCCTGTGGTTGTATGTCTTGTCTTCTTGTCTATTAAATGTGTATTTTGTTAATTTGTCATAACAGGAAAATGAGAGATAACTGTCAGGTTTGACATAGAATTGTAGAATAATTCATTCACATGCTGATTCATAATTAATTTGCCTGTCCTTAATAGCCCACGAGAAGGTAGTTGTGAGCTGGTTTCTTTATCCATTGCAGTCCTTGAGGTGTGGCAAACCCACAATATTGTAAGGGAGCTCCAAGATTATGACCAGGTGACAGAAATATAAAGTCTGGGTACAGTGTAACTTGGAGGGCAACTTCCAGCTGGTGGTATTTCCATGCATTTGCTGCACTTGTTCTTCTGCTGGTGGGCTCTGAAGGTGCTGTCTCAGCCGTCCATTTGCAACAAGTGCTATTTAGTCTACTGTGTTTGTGCTAGATGAAAGAGTGCTATCTTTCCCAATCCCACCATCCAGCACAATGTTGACAGCCCTGCAGACCATAGCCCTTCAAGGACATTTCCAAGTACTGTTTAAATGTCGAAGGCTTCAATCTCTGTTGCCCCCTCTCTCACCTGATGCTACCCCCCTCCCTCTCTAGACGCACCTGCGAGTTGGGGTCAGTGGATAGGGCGTAGATAGGATAAAAGAAGCCAATGAATAATATTCATATAATATCAAGGGGGTTGGTTAGTGTGCGTGTGTCGCCACAGGCACGTTGAGGGGACGGGACCCAACAGGTCCCACTTGTTCTAGTTATCTTTAAATTTGCATCTTCTAGTTTTTGATCCTTTTAATAGGTTGTTCCCATTTAATTTGTAACATAATTTTACACACTTCAATTAATGGCGTTCTCCTTCTGTTACAAAGAGTAACCTTGGCACTTCCAACCTTTCCCTTAGCCTTGTTTCCATTCCTGGTAACATCCTCAAGAATTGCTGCACCCCAGAGCATTGCACATTTTCTGTGTAATCAAATGTCACCACTCTTGGGGATCATCAAAAAGTATAAGTGTGCCATATCAATCCTATAAAGCATTCAGGAGAATCTCACCCCCACAGAATTGTGAGGTGGAATTTGCTTTCATATCCTGCTGATGAGAGGAATGAGAGATGCAACAAAGGGAGAATGAAATATTACCATAAGTGGAAGAAATTTTATCAGGAGAGGAAAGGATTAAGTAGTACACAAATCTGGCCTAAAGCAGTTAGAATATTAGGCCTGCTGCAAATTTGTATGTTTATTTTAGAAGAACTAATAAGTTCATTGAAACGACACAATTTTGATGAATTCCTGACCGTTGAATCCACCTCTTCGTGGCCCCTTGCAATGTATGCTTATCTGCATTTTCCCTGAAGCTGTAGCACAATATTTTGCAGTCTTTTTACTTCCTCAGTTGCGCTCACTATCTGTTGTACTCATGCAGGCTATGATTTGCCTTCATAGCAGTTTTTCATTGTATCTTAGTACATGTGACAATAATAATAAACCAAGCAAACCTGCACCAATACTGACCATTCGTATTTTTCACGAGATTTCTGTTGTAAAAGTGGAACGATTTCTTGGTCCCTGGTTTGATATTTTGTTTGATGCTCGAACATAAAAAAAATATTTCATCAACTTGATAAACGCTTTGAAAGAATAAATAAATCTGACAATCATCCTGCCCTTGCCTGTGCAAACACTTCAGATCAGCCAAGGAAGCCTGGAATTCAGATCAGCATAGTTTAATTTGGAGCAGCAGAATGTGCACAGGGTCAGACATTAAAGGGAAAGGCAGAACTCAGTGTGCCGTTAGGTGTGGTCTCTCCGTGCATCACCTCTCCTGATGCAGAGGTTTCAATTATCTATTCAGAGACCCAAATACACGACTTGGGCCAGCACTGCTAGTGCATTATTGAAAGAGCACTGCATTGTCACAGACAGTTTTTGAGATGAGCTATTTGAAATAAACTGCACTTAGCCAGGCGTAAAACATCTAATGAAGAGCAGGGAAGTTCTCCCTCTCAGACGTGGCTGATATTTATCCGTCAACCAATATTAAAACAAATTATCTGGCCGCTCATTGTTGTTTATCCACAGTCTGGCAGCTAGGTTTCAATAGTCACTGTATATTAAAAGTACTTCACTGGCCAAAAAGGATTTTAAGACTTCTTGAGGTCATAAGTGGTATCGTTTTAAAACTTATTTTCTTTTACAAGGACGTTGCCAGATTTATGAAAATGTTGCCAAGACTCGAGGGTCTGAGCTATAAGGAGAGATTGAGATTTATTCCTTGGAGCGCAGGAGACCAAGGTTATAGATCTTATAGAGGTGTATAAAATCATGAGGGAAATAGATAGGGTGAATCACCCAGAGTAAGGGAATCAAGAACCAGAGGATATAGGTTGAAGGTGAGAGGAGAAAGATTTAATAGGAACCTAAGGAGCAACATTTCACATACAGGGTGGTAGGTGTATTGAACAAGCTGCCAGAGGAAGTTGTTGAGGCAGGCACTACAACAACATTTAAAATGCATTTGGACGGGTTGGAAAGGTTTAGAGGGATGTGCCAAATGCAGACAGGTGAGACTATTATAGATGGGGCATCTTGGTCAGCAAAGGGAAGTTGGGCTGAAGGGCCTATTTTCACGCTACATGACTATGACAATGCAGGAGTTTAACCCGTGTTGCAGGAGTGAAGTGACTCTATGCCTGGCTCATGGTTCACACTTGTGGCAGAACAAAACTTTACTCTAGCAATGTTTACTAATAAATCCCCTGAACAAAATATTAATTAGATGTCACAGCAATTCTAGCTGCCTGTTCATCACTCATTACATTCTACATACAGGAATAAAGGTCATGACAGGTGCAATTTATATTTTCTTCCCAAGATAAAGACAGTAGGATCTTAGTCCAATATTATCTGCTTTTGCAACCTATCCATATTAGGCATAATATTCCCATAGTGTCAATAACTGAAAGCCATTTGCCTTCTGTGGACTGTTGGCAATCCATCTCCATTAACTAGATTCCTGTAATGTCCCTGTACTGCAGGAAGCATCCTGAATTACATGCAAATGTGCATGTGAAGACCAAAGCATTAAATCATGGTGCACTTGAATCTTCGGTGATTAAAATCTCTTACCCCAACTCCCATGAAAGTAGAGGCTGAAAAAAATAGATCCTTCGAATACAAATATGGAATCAAATCATGTCTTCATACATCTTGTGCAAATACACAATATTGTTGCCTCCAAGCCCTTAAAGAACTTGTCAATATTTCAGTGTTTTGTATTTGGCAAGTCAATTTTGACTGAAGTCTAGTGAATTAATGCTGAGAGTTCCTCCGGATGTAAAGTAATAGCAACCGCACAGCTACCAGAGTGTCTCAGCTCTTTTAAACTCAGTTTTGAATCAGTATTTTCTTTATCTGGCGGATAATGCATATATTCGTAAATTGATAGACACCACCAGAAAGGAATGAATGACACATTTCTCTAAGTACTAATAATTATGGAATTATTTTAAAAATGCATTCTCCTTTTTGATGCATCAAATGTTTGGAGCTACTTAGTGTATACAAGGATTGAGAACCATGATTCCATAGTTCTCAATATCAGCTGTGTGGGCTTGACGGAATAATGAGGGGCTTACTTTAAGAAAAGGCCAGCACCTCAACAGTTCTTTTGTTTGGACAAAGATCGAAGAGTTCAAAGATCACAAGATCAAAAGCTACATTTTATCTCATATTCTGAGACGGATATTCCCTAGGACATTGAGGGAAGTTAGTGTAGAAATAGCAGGAGCTATGACAGAAATATTTCAAATGTCATTAGAAACGGGAATAGTGCCGGAGGATTGGCGTACTGCGCATGTTGTTCCATTGTTTTAAAAAGGGTTCAAAGAATAAACCTAGCAATTATAGACCTATTAGTCTGACGTCAGTGGTGGCAAATTAATGGAAAGGATACTTAGAGATAATATATATAAGCATCTGGATAAACAGGGTCTGATCAGGAACAGTCAACATGGATTTGTGCCTGGAAGGTCATGTTTGACAAACCTTCTTGAATATTTTGAAGCGGTAACTAGGGAAATTGATGAGGGTAAAGCAGTGGATGTTGTCTATATGGATTTCAGTAAGGCCTTTGACAAGGTTCCCCATGGAAGGTTGGCTAAGAAGGTTCAATCTTTGGGTGTTAATGGCGGAGTAGCAAGATGGATTCAACAGTGGCTGAATGTGAGATGTCAGAGAGTAATGGTGGATGGCTGTTTGTCAGGTTGGAAGCCGGTGACCAGTGGGGTGCCTCAGGGATCTGTGTTGGGTCCACTGTTGTTTGTCATGTACATCAATGATCTGGATGATGGGGTGGAAAATTGGATAAGTAAGTATGCAGATGATACTAAGATAGGTGGTGTTGTGGATAATGAAGTAGATTTTCAAAGTCTACAGAGAGATTTGGGCCATTTGGAAAAGTGGGCTGAAAGATGGCAGATGGAGTTTAATGCTGATAAGTGTGAAGTGCTACATCTTGGCAGGACAAATCAAAATAGGACGTACATGGTAAATGGTAGGGAATTGAGGAATGCTGTGGAACAGAGGATCTAGGAATAACTGCGCATAGTTTCCCTGAAGGTGGAATCGCATGTTGATAGGGTGGTAAAGAAAGCCTTTGGTGTGCTGGCCTTTATAAATCAGAGCATTGAATATAGGAGTAGGGAAGTAATGTTAAAATTGTACAAGGCATTGGTAAGACCAATTCTGGAGTATGGTGTACAATTTTGGTCACGTAATTATAGGAAGGATGTCAACAAAATAGAGAGAGTACAGAGGAGATTTACTAGAAGTTGCCAGGGTTCCAGCAACTATGTTACAGAGAAAGGTTGAACAAGTTAGGTCTTTATTCTTTGGAGCGCAGAAGGTTAAAGGGGGACTTGATTGAGGTCTTTAAAATGATGAAAGGGATAGACAGAGTTGACGTGGATACGTTTTTTCCCATTGAGGGTAGGGAAGTTTCAAACAAGGGGGCATGACATGAGAATTAAGGGACAGAGGTTTCGGGGTAACGTGAGGGGGAACTTCTTTACTCAGAGGGTGGTGGCTGTGTGGAATCAGCTTCTAGCAGAAGTGGTGGAGGCAGGATCGATTTTAACATTTAAGAGTAAAGTGGATAGGTATATGGACGTGAAGGGAATGGAGGGGTATGGTCTGAGTGCAGGTAGATGGGACTAGGGGAAAACAAATGGTCGGCACGGACTGGAAGGGCCGAGAGGGCCTGTTTCCGTGCTGTAATTGTTATATGGTTATATGGTTATGGCTACATTTTATCTCATATTCTGAGATGGATGACTTGCCTAAACAAGTATTCTGCCAGCAGCTGAACAATTTGTGGACTTTTACAACTGTTCTCATAAAAGTTGCACAACAAAATTTAATTTCAAAGCACAATCCCAAACTTGACTTTAATTTACATCCTGTTACTGAATGCAGTCACGACATTGGAAAAATATGTAAGATTGTACACATCTGTGGCTCAGTGGTAATTCCTCCCACTCCAAGTCAGGAGGTCATGGGTTCATGTTCTCTTCCTGAGATTTGAGCACATAATCTAGGTTGATAACCTCGATCAGAGAGAATGCTGAGCTATCTTTTAAATGACACTGAAAGATAACTCAGAACAAGGCCTGGAAATTAAAGTAAGGGAATTCTCCTCAGTCCATCATGTGTTTATCCTTTAAACATATGCTGGACACCAACCAGTGATCACCCGTACACTAGTTCAATCCTACACACTCGGGACAATTTACAGAAGCTAATTAACCTAAAATCCCACATGTCTTTGGAATGTTGGAGGGAGCCTGCCCGATCGCAGGGAGAATGTACAAACTCTGTGCAGACAGCACCCGCAGTCAGAATCAAACCCGAGTCTCTGGCACTGGAAGGCAGCAATTCTACTGCTGCACCACTGTTCCGCAAGTAAATGTGCTGGGACCACTTCTGTTTGTGATATACATAAATGACTTGGATGTAAATGTAGGCAGGTTCATTTGTAAGATGCAGATGACACCAAGATTGCTGGGGTTGTGGATTTTGAGAAAGCCTGTCAAAGTATAGAGCAGGAGTAGATCAGCTACAGGAATGGGCAGAGAAATGGCAGATGGAGTTTAATCAGAGCAAGTGTGAGGTGTTGCACTTTGGCAGGTCAAATGTAAAGTGAAAATATACAATTAATGGCAAAAGTGTAAAATAAGTCACATGGTATATTTGCTTTCAAATGTTTTGGCAATGAGTATAAGTCAGGAAGTCATGATGCAGCTTGCAATATGAGACTTTGGTTAGGCCGCATTTGGAATATTGCGTACAGTTCTGGTCATCCCATTGCAGGAAGGATGCGGAGGCTTTGGAGAGGATGCAGACTTTTACCAGAATTATGTCTGGATTATGGGGTATTAACTGCATTGGACAGACTTGTTTGTTTGCTCTGTAACACCGGAGCTTGCAGGAGGACCTGATATAAGTATATAAAATTATGAGAGGCATAAATTAGGGAGACAATCAGAACCTTCCCCCCCCCCCCCCCCCCCCCCCTCACCTCCCCCCTCTCCCCCCCCCCCCCCCCTCCCGGCGCTGAATAAAAATGCAGGTTTCAGTTGTCACCCAAGAGAAAACAAAAGATTTCAAATTGTCAGCTGACTGACACACAGTTCATGCTCACAATTATTCTAATTGATTCTGGGAGACCATTCCTGTGCACAAAGAAAGAACTTAATGCAAATCCTGCCACATCAAGCTTATCTCTTGCCATGATATCTTGATCAACACCATTAGAGCAGCTGTTTGTGTTCATCTCATATTGATTCATTCTGATCTCACTGCAAATTGGCTCTGGATAAACACAGCATTAATACAATTTTGAGATTCCATTTCTTGAAGAGTGCAAATGGTATCAGAGATTTACTGAAGTTGTTGACCGCATCTTGCTCACCACGGGCACTCAATGCAATGTTCAGTGACTTCTCAAAGGCTATTCATTCTCCAAAGATGGCATTCTTTAAAAACACAACTCTTTCATCTTCTGACAGCTTGTCAAATTCATGTTCCGCGACCTAAAATAAATAAAGACAGGAAAAATAGAGTTAAAAGATGGAAGGTTGTTGGTATCAAAATTCCCCCTCCCATAAATCGCATAAGGCCAAACAGGAACTAAGAGCACCAGGCTTTGACGGAATATTTGTCTGCCTCTTCCATCACACAAACTGAGCTTCAAATTCACGTGGTGATCAGGAAGCGGACGCTAAAATACAACTGCCCAAAATTGCAAAGAAATTGCAGGGCTGTGGACGTAGCATGGCCAACAACAGAATCCAACCTCCCCCACCCCATCTACTCAATCTATACTTCATAAGGCCTTTGGAAACCAGTCCACATTAGCAAGGGCCATCCACTCCCCAGTCATTCCTTCTTCACCCCTTTCGCGCTGGGCGGAAGACACAAAAGTCTGGAAGCACACATCACCAGATTCAGGAACAACTTCTTTCATGCTGCTATTAGACTCTTGAACAGATCTCGCATATGCCAAGGATGAATTCCCGTTCTCCCAATCTACTTCAATGCAGCCCTTGAATATTTTTTATCTGTACTTTCTCTGTATCTGTAACCCTATATTCTACTTCCTTTATCTGTTTCTGCTGCTCCTGCCCCACTGAAATAATTTCCGTGTACCTTGACTCCATCTTATCACCCCTGTTCCAATCCCTCCCGATCTATGTCCAAGATACCTCACATGCCCTTTGTCTCTTTAATGATTTCCGCTTTCCAGGCCCCTACTCCCTCATCTTTACTATGGACGTTCAGTCACGCTACACCTCCATCCCCCACCGGAAGGCCTTAAAAGCCTCCTGTTTTTTCCTCGACTGCAGAACCAGCCAATTTCCCTCTACTAACTGTCTCCTTCGCCAAGCTAAGCTGAGACAGTCCTCACTCTCAACAACCTCTCCTCTGATTCCTCCAACATCCTCCAAATCAAAGGCGTAGCTATGGGCACCCGCATGGGCTCCAGCTATGCCTGCCTCTTTGTTGGGTGCGTTGAACAATCCCTGTTCCAGGCATACACTGGCCTATCCCCGAACTCTACATCCATGCTACCTCCTGCACCCATGCAGAAGTCATGAACTACATTAACTTCACCACCAATTTCCATCCTGCACTCAAATCACTTGGACCATCTCCGACACCACCCTCCCCTTTCTTGATCTCACCGTCTCCATCACAGGAGATAGACTATCGACTGACATCTATTATAAACCTACTGACTCCCACAACTATCTAGACTATACTTCTTCCCACCCTCTTCCCATCCGCGATGTCCTCATTCTTTAGGGAACTGGGAATCATAGATGGAAGAGGGGCACCCTGGCCCTAACACGTGTCTCCTTGGTACCCCGCAGCTCCACTCTTGCTTCCCCACACCCCAGTCACAACAGTGACAGAGTCCCCCTAGTCCTTACCTTTCACCCTATCAGCCATCACATACAACACATAATCCTGACATTTCTGCCACCTCCAACATCTCCACCCCTTTCCGCAGAGACTGTTCCCTCCACAATTCCCTGGTTAACTCATCCTTTCCCACCCAAACCACTCTCTCCCCAGGTACCTTCCGCTGTAACCGCAGTGGATGCAACACCTGTCTCTATACCTCCTCCCTCGACTCCATCCAAGGACCCAAACAGTCTTTCCAGGTGAGGCAGAGGTTCACTTGCACTTTCTCCAACCTCATCTACTGCATCCGCTGTTCCAGGTGTCAACTTCCCTACATCAGAGAGACCTAGCGCAGACTTGGCGATCATTTCGCTGAACACCTCCGCTCAGTCCATCTTAACCAAGCTGATCTCCCGGTGGCCCAGCACTTCAACTCCCCCTGCTATTCCCAATCTGACTTTTTTGTCCTGGGCCTCCTCCTTTGTTAGAGTGAGACCCAGCACAAATTGGAGGGACAGCACCTCCTATTTCGCTTGGGAATTTTACACCCCAGCGGTATGAACGTTGACTTCTCTAACTTCAGGTAGCCCTTGCTCTCTCTCTCCTTCCCCTCCCCCTTCCCAGTCCTCCCACTTGTCCCACTGTTCCGCCTACTTTCTTTCTTTGTCAAACCCCCTCCCCTGACATCAGTCTGCAGAAAGGTCTCGACCCGAAACTTCGCCAATTCCTTCTCTCCATAGATGCTGCCTCAGCCGCTGAGTTTCTCCAGTATTTTGTGTCTACCTTCATATTTCGCTTGGGCAGCTTACAAACAATCGGTATGTGTACTCATTTCTCTAATGTCAAGTAACCCTTGCATCCCCACTCTCTCCACCCCTCCCCTACTCTAGTCGTTGTACTGGTGTCTTTGTCGTGCTGGTGAGTTTCATTGTTTGTAACTCATTTTCACCTAGCCCACAGTTAACTATGGCCTGTTGCTTTCATCACGTTATTTTTTTGCATATCTTTCATTCATTTGTTCTATATCTCTCTATATCACCACCTATATCTCGTTTCCTTTTCCCCTCACTCTCAGACTGAAGAGGGGTCTCAACCCGAAACGTCACCTATTCCTTTACTCCAGAGATGCTGTTCGACCCGTCGAGTTACTCCAGCTTTTAGCATCTATCTTTGATTTAAAACAGCACCTGCAGTTCCTTCTTACACGTAAAGTAAGGGTTTGATCATACTCTTATATGGTATAGTTTGCCTGGATAGCACACAAAACATTTTCACTGTATCTCAGTAAACGTGACAATAATAAAAAATTACCAATTATCACAGAACATTTTTCTTTTAATGAAAACCTATAACTGCAGATGTGAAAATCCAACAGAAAACCCGTAACATTAACTCTGTTTCAGCTTCAGCAGGCACTGTGGAACCCGCTGAGTGTTCCAGCAAATTTCCCTCAATTCCTCTTGGTATGTACATAGTTGTCCAGTTGCTCACTGCAATTGTTGCATGCACATCCCCTCAAACGTACCAGAATGGCATAAAGATGTGGTAGTTATGTTAGAAGAACAGCAAATTAGAGGGTTCAACAAATAATTTGAGAAAAAGATTTAGATTTAAATAACACCTTTCACAACTTTAGGACATACTAAACCGCCTTACCATATCCTGAACGGCAGTCACTGATGCAATTCAGGAAACACAACATCAAATTTATTCCCAGAGACGGCAATGAAATTAAGAAAAAAATTAGCGATTTAAATTGGTTAAGTATTATTTGAATCAAGGGGGATAGTAGCATTGCTGTTTATTGAAGATAGTGCCTTGTTATATATCACTGCTACATGAGAAAGAAGACAGTGGTCTGTTTAACATCATCCAACAGACTTTGACACTGCAGGACTCCCACAATATCCACTTCACAATAAATCTGTAAATACAATGCTGGTCGATATCAAAGAGAATATTAAGCTGTTACTAGACTCTTGTGTAAAAAAAAAAAATCAACAGTTTACTGCTGTATGTTGAGTAGGGGAACCTGCCACCTTGCATGGGTGTGATTGGCACTTAACTGCCCTCACAAGCTGCTGTTATTTGATTGAATCAACTACCACCCACAGGATCACCTTCAGCATCTCAGGAAAAGATAGAAAGTGATGAATGCTGACCTTAGCAGCATCAGATACATTGCAAAAATGAAAAAAATCTTGACCTCATGGTCCTGTTGAGACCGTCATAAACAAATTCCTTGAAGAGCTATTAAAACAAAGGGGAACTAACTTTATGTCTACCGAAACCTGATGGTTACATATGATATTTACAGGTAGTTCTACTGGTTGGAAACACTTTGTACCAGGGGCCGGCAACCTTGTTCTGCATAGAGGCCAGGACGCATGTCTGTGGGCCACATCTATCATGTCTGTGGGCCACATCTACCCCGCCCCCATCCCACCCCGGATAGCAGGCATCAAATCACATGTTCACACAGATCCCGCCCCTTTGAGGATGCCGCCGGAGCACTGGCCCCTAGTTACGGGCGCTCACCAATATGGCTAACCTACGGACCATTGCCTTGGCTCTGTCCTGAAGGTGGTGGCTCAAATACTCATGCTCACTTGTCCCCGGCCTATTGACAACCGCGATCCCGATAGTGAAGCCCAGACACAGAAGGTGCGTGTCCATACCGGCGGCTTGCGCAGGATGCGGTACAGCCAGATTTCGGCACTCGGCGGCTCAGCAATTGCGGCCGCCAGCACAGGCCTCCTTGTGTCACCGTGCCTGGGCACCTCGGGCCCGGGAGGTACTGGAGATGAAGGAAATCTGCGAGCCGGACGACTACGGAAAAAAAAACACCCGCGGGCCGGATGATTTCAGGTTACGGGCCACATTCGGCCCTGGGGCCGTAGGTTGCCGACCCTTGTTTTATATGAAGGGTGCAAAAGCGCGGAGGTTAGGAGCAGGAATAGACCTTTTTGGCCCTTCAAGCCTGCTCTGCCATTCCGTATGTTTTCTCTTTTGCACTACCTGTTGTACAACATGTATGGATATGATATGATCTGCCTGGATAGCACGCAAAACAAAGTTTTTCACACATTTCTGTGTCAAGCGAGAGACTGGAAGAATTGAATGTATAAAGAGAGGGGTACAGTTTAAAGGAGATGTGCGGGGCTAGTTGTTTTACACAGAGAGTGGTGGATGCCTGGAACGTGCTCTCTGGGGTGGTGATGGAAGCAGATGCGATAGATGCACTTAAGAATTTTTTGGATATGCAGGGGATGGTGGAATATGAACCACCTGCAGGCAGGGAAGTTTAGTTTCATGGCACAGATGTTATGGCAGTGAAAATTAAAAATACCCGCAGGTCCTGGAAATGTAAAATAAAAGCAGGTACAATCACAACGTTTAAGAAACATTTAGACAGATACATGGAGAGGGCAGGTTTAGAGGGATATGAGCCAAATGCAGGCAGGTAGGACTAGCATGGATGAGACATGTTGGTCGATGTGGGAAAGTTGGGCCGAGGGGCCTGTTTTCATGCTGTATGACTATGACTAAACTGAAATAGCTGGAAACACTCAACAGAAAAGCTCTGAAGAAAGAGTTTCATATGAATCGTTTACTGTTTCTCTTCCAACAGACGTGGCCTAACCTGCTGATTATTTCCAGCAATTTCCGTTTTTACATTTATGATGGAACCAAGTCAGATGGAAGGAGCGTAGAATAGGGTAAAGCTAAATGGCTGTCTCTGTTCTTCCGTCTCCGAGTGACGTTGCAAATAAAGTGAAACCATCAAAAAAAGCATAAATATGCATTTTAATTAGATGCATATTTATACAAATCAAAATCTAGCCAGAAAAAAACACACCAAAGTAGTGAAAATGTTGTTCTCAGTCAGGCACTAGGCTGAATTTTGTCCAATTGATTTAGCTTGGCCAAACCTACCACTTCAACTTGGAAAGTTATCAAACCAAATAAGTTATTGTAATACTCACCAATGCTACTTGATAGCCCAGTGTCTTGAGATGCCGAACCTTCAGTGCCAACCTGTCTTTAGGGTGCACTGACCCAAGACAAAAAGCAGACGCTGGTGCACAAATCACAGCCACCCTGGAAGGCACAAATAGCAGTTACATTACAAGGAATGTTCCTTAAATTGTTGTGCACAAGAAGATAATGAAAAGTCCACACCATTGCAACAGAACATATTTTAAAACCACTATTATTTTCTTTTGTACTTTTTAAAACAAATGAAGTTCCTCTTTGTTTTCAGAACATCACAGGGACATAGATTTCAACATAATTATAATCCATGTTATTCAATTTCCAGCTTTAATTTTGACGTTGGGAGTCGTGGGGTCATGGTGGATGTCAAGTGTCATATTGGGTCCCCGTGCAAGATTGGGGCTTCCTTTATTTTGCACATGAGTCTAATACTGATACGTTGCCAAGTCAGATTCTCAGACACCGCAACTCAAAAGTTCAAGTCCAACTGATTATTGACTCTGGGAAGGATCATAATTAAGCCTTACCCAGTTCCAAGCTGTTATTGAGATAAAATATTCTTCAAGGCTATCATGAGAGATAGCTTGATGTTGTGCAGAACCTTCCAATCATTGTACATTTATACAATTTCCTGCTTTTCATTAATTGGCAGAATTGTATATATTAATATTAGCCGTTATTCAGAAAGAGGAATTAAGAAAAATAATTGCTGATTATTTTTCGCGCTGAGAAGGTGGCCCTGGCGGCCATTACTCCGTCTGAAATTGTGGGGAGATAAATTACCATATTTACAGAGGAGTGCATTTATGAAATCGTAAGTTAAATCCCTACCGAAATCGTAAACATCTCTGTGTTTTTGCATCTGGTTTTCGAGGATACGTTTTAAAGGCAAAATAACACACTCACACACAAGTTTTAAAAGTATACTAGACCAAATGCAGACCCGTTGGGTCTGTTCCCCGAACGTGCGGTTGAGGGGGGGAGAGGGAGGGAGGGGGGAGAGAGGGAGGGAGAAGGAGGGAGGGGGGGAGAGGGAAGGAGGGAGGGGGGGGAGAGGGAAGGAGGGAAGGAGGGGGGGGAGAGGAGCGGGGGAGAGGGAGGGAGGGTGGAGTGGGCTGGCGGGCGTGATGCCGAGTGAGCCTGCGGGCCAGGCGTTGAGGAAGTAAAATAGCCAGCGGAATAAGAAAAATGTCGGCGTTTTTGGAGGAGACGATATGGTCGCTGGCCAACAGGAAGCTACAAAACGAGTAAGTTGGGGGGGGGAGAGAGAAGGATTTTATTAAAAAATGGGTACATAAAAATGTAATGAGGAGTGGATTTGTGAATGTAAATGTGAAATTGCTAGCGAAATGGAAAAATCTGAGTTTTTGCGTGTGGTTTTGGCGGACCAAGGCCAAAAATCACCCACAAACACACACAAACACACACGCAGAGTTTTAAAAGTATAGATAGATAGATAGATATGATATGATTTGCAAATCTTATAATAAAGGATTGGCATTCCTAAGAGCCTTAGCTGACAATCTTTCAATTGATTTTTATTCCTATACCTATAACTTTGTTGTACCATGTTACACTTTAAAATAGTTAAATTGTTGTTCTTTGTTATTTTTAAATTAGTTATATTTTTGATCCTTGTTACATTTTTAATTAGTTATTTTGTTGTTTTTTGTTACATTTTTAATTAGTTATTTTGTTGTTCCTTGTTACATTTTAAATTAGTTAAATTGTTGTATCTTGTTACATTTTAAATTAGTTAAATAATAAATTTGTTTGTGTATTCTTGTGGCAAATATAGCTTATTTAAAATGTTTCCATGTTTCATACCTATTTATCATTTAGGGTTCATGTGCATTCAGCGGCAGATTGTTTTTGTGGCTTAGAATCTGGTGGTGAACGAACATGACAGTGAAAAGCCTGTGTGGCAATCACAGCGGTTTGGAGTCACTGCCACCATTTTACAAATGCAAGCTCAAGCTTCCCCCCACTCTCCAGCCTTACACCCCCCCCCCCCCCCCCCCCCCCCCCCCCCCCCCGGCCAGTGATGCATATCTTCCTATGTGGAACCCGAAATGATGCAACTTGATACAAATCCACATAAAAAACTTGAGGGATTCCGCAAGCAACTAACTAATTTATCTTCAACGAAAGACGCTTTAAAAAATAATGAATATACGCCCCACTCTTTCTGACCTGTTAATGTATAAATCTCCACATTATTTTGTAAACTGGACGTTAGTTGTTTGGTCTCATTATCAGGGGTATTACAAAATGGACTCAAAACACGATGAAACACTAGCCATTAACTGACGGAAGTCTGCTTTAATAATTAATCAAATGAAATGTACTGCCGACATGCATCCAATATTTATATAGGGAAGTTGCACGGCAGTCGAGGTCACCACCTGTGACAAGTACTGTTGCCACGCAACGCCTTCTGGAGTACAAGCGGTGAACGTCAAGTAAGCACTTACTATGGCTGCCAGTGCCCCGGGCTGTCTGTCCCCGCGGCCGAGGGGGTGAATCACTCTGTGTGGGTCACGGGTCCGGGTGTTTGAATCACCCTGGTGTGGGGGTCGGGTGCCGGTAACGGTGAATCTCCCTGTGTATGGGTCAGGATGGGGGGGTGAATTATCCCGTGTGTGGGTCGGGGTCCGGGGGGGATGAATCACCCCGGTGTGGGGGTCGGGTGCTGGTGATGGTGACTTTGGGTAGGCGGAGGGACCAGACTGTCCCCAACTCTGCTGCAGCTGACGGGTTTTCGTCCCTGTGTGTCCGCTGCCTGGAGCCGCGGCCCCGTTACACCCGGCCCCGTGTGTGTGTGTGCCCGTCACAGTGCAGCCACATGGGGAACACAAGGCGGAGGGTGGCCGTGGCCGGACAGCGCTGGCCCCGGGCGAACAGTGGGGGCTGTCCCGAGGGATGCGATCCTTCGGCCGCTTACACCTTGGTGCTCGGGTTCAGAGTGCCCAGTCACCCTCCAGCCTTGGGCAGTCTTGTGTTGGAAAATGATCCCCACCCTCCCGTCTCCCCCGACAGTGATGTGATGGAAGCAGGGGTCTGGACCAATCGCTGACATGTCCCGCCCCCCCGTCGGCGTCATGTTTGTTATTTGGCGTTTCGGCTTTGTGTCCCTTCGGTTATTTGGCTTTTCGGCGACGTGCCCTTTACGTTATTTGGGTTTTAGTCGTCCCGCCCTTTCGGCGTCGCGTCCGTTCGGTTATTTGACTTTTTGGCGTTGTGTGCATTCGGTTATTTGGCTTTTCGGCGTTGTGTCCGTTCGGTTATTTGACTTTTTGGCGTTGTGTGCATTCGGTTATTTGGCTTTTCGGCGTTGTGTCCGTTCGGTTACTTGGCTTTTCGGCATTGCGTCCGTTCAGTTATTTGACTTTTCGGCGTTGCGCCCTTTTGGTTATTAGGCTTTTCGGCATCGTATGCTTTCGGTTATTTGGCTTCCACTTCTTCGCTTCGGCTTCTCGTCCTTCGACGCCATGTCCGGGTACCCTTAACAATATCCCTTAATCTTATTGAGATTCTGGCCTTAAAGTGTTTTCGCAATAAAACAGCAACTTGAGAATGGTGCCTTCAGAATGGCAAGCTTGAGGACTAACCCATATTTAAAGGATGGTACACCTCTCCCTTTAAACGAGATTGGAAATTAAACATGACTAGCGCAGTAGATATACCCCAACTGCAGATAGTAAGAGATCCGCACAGGCCAGTTAATACAATCTGTTTTTGCCACAACCAAGGCACGGTGTATTTTTAGGAAACAGTACTTGTATGACAACCCAGTCAGCCACCATTGCCGGCCCACCCCGACCGGTTAATGGCACATATTTTGTATGTGGATCCTGGGCCAACCCATGGTTTCCAGGAATGCCACCGGCATACGGGGCAACTTGGGAACGATTAAAAGGACACCATCACTGGACTGGGTGTTGTTATGTTGCATATGTGGTCCCACACATGAGAAGCATAAATCAGTTACACCAGCACACGGGGATTTCCAAGCGAAGCCTAACGCAGGTTGAGCAATTTGTTTATGATCCTCTTCCCGTCCTATGGTAGCATGGTAGTATCACGGGAAATCGTTAATATGGCCTCCGCTATGGAGAAGCTTGCTAATGCCATTGCCGCCTCCTTGAGTGCAAGCCAGAAGGAGATAGAAGGGGTAACAGCTAAGATAGAAACTATGAGAACTATTATTACAGAAGAGAATGGTCCTAGATTTTATCCTAGCAGTAAAAGGAGGGACGTGCACCATAATTGGCCGAGAATATTGTACTTTTATCCCCGATTCTTCCTCCAACATTACCGACTTGGCCGCCCTTATCAGAATGGAAGTGGCTAAAATAAAGAAGGTAGGGACTGAATTCCATGATTGTAGCTCTAGGGGAGTTTGGTGGCCATTTAATATGTTTGGAAGGACTTGGGGAATTATTGTCCACTATGGATTGATTATATTATTAATTGTACTCTTATTTTGTCGGTTGCGATGCTTATGGCCTTTCTTATGTACTCGGCGAGGACTGTAATTGTTATCATCAAAATGATAAGAGGAGGGAATGAAAAGGTTAAATGCTTTTAAATATATAAAAGATACATGGTGGAATACTTGACTAGGTTATAGCTTGTATTCCTTCTCAAGCAGGCTTTCTCGAGTGGAAAAGTACCAATTGATAAGAGAAAGACAAGCCCAGGCTTGTCTCAGGTTGATGTATATTCAGACAATGACTAAATGAGGGTTACACAAAAAGCTGGAGAAACTCAGCGGGTGCAGCAGCATCTAAAGAGCGAAGGAGATAGGCGACGTTTCGGGTCGAGACCCTTCTTCAGACTGGTGACTAAATTACTTTGGAATGTCTTGTCCTGAAAGTACCATCTGATAAGAGACCGATGCCTTTGAAATGTCTTCTCTTGGAAGTACCAACTGATCAGATGCCTTTGAACTCTCTGGTCCTGAAGGTGCTGTAGTGATGTATAATGGTTGCATCTTGTGACCATGACCAACATCTTTGGAATGTGACATACAGTAGAAAACACTGTACGAATCTTTGTTAATTGAAATGGTGGCACGGGGAAGTCTAGTATCTCTTGCTTACTTGACAGGTCTACCCCTGTCACTTCCGCTGCTGATGATCAGTAAAGCTTGAGTTGGTTCACCTAACGTTTTTGTGAGTTGTCTGTTTTTTAAGTGGTGAACCTTATCACAGGTGCTACTTTAACAGTGGGTGGTTACTGAAATTGAAAAGTAACCACTTCTATAGACACTGTTATTCTATTAAACAATGTGATATAAATTTACAGTAAGAAAAACAAAATCATTGTTATCCCACTTCTTAAGAAAGGTGGGAGAGAGAAAATAGGGAAGTGTAGACCAGTTAGCCTGACATCTGTGGTGGCGAAGATGCTGGAGTCAATCATAAAAGATGAAATAGCGGCACATTTGGTTAGCTGTAACAGGATCGGTCTGAGTCAGCATGGATTTACAAAGGGGAAATCATGCTTGACTAATCTTCTGGAAATGTTTGAGGATGTAACTAAGAAATAGACAAGGGAGAGCCAGTGGATGTAGTGTACCTAGACTTTCAGAAAGCATTTGATAAGGTCCGACATAGGAGATAAGTGCGCATTTTTAGAGCACATGGTATTGGGGGTAGAGTGCTGACATGGATAGAAAATTGGTTGCCAGACAGGAAACAAAGAGTAGGGATTAACGGGTCCCTTTCAGAATGGCAGGCAGTGACTAGTGGGGTACCGCAAGGTAGACCGCAGCTATTTTTAATATACATCAATGATTTAGATGAAGGGGTTCAAAGTAAATTTGCAAATTACACCAAACTGGGTGGCAGTGTAAACTGTGAGGAGGATGCTATGAGAATTCGGGGTGACTTGGATAGGTTGGGTGAGTGGGCAGATGCATGGATGCATGCAGTTTAATGTGGATAAATGTGAAGTTATCCACTTTGGTAGCAAAAACAGGAAGGCAGATTATTATCTAAATTGTGTCAAGGGAAAAGGGGAAGTACAACGGGATCTGGGGGTCCTTGTTCATTAGTCAATGAAAGTAAGCATGCAAGTACAGCATGCAGTGAAGAAAGCGAATGACATGTTGGCCTTCATAACAAGAGGAGTTGAGTACAGGAGAAAAGAGGTCCTTCTGTAGTTGTACAGGACCCAAGTGAGACCACACCTGGAGTATTGTGTGCAGTTTTGGTCCCCTAATTTGAGGAAGGACATTCTTGCTATTGAGGGAGTGCAGCGTAGGTTCACAAGGTTCATTCCCGGGATAGCGGGTATGTCATATGCTGAGAGAATGGAGCAGCTGGGCTTGTATACTCTGGAATTTGGAAGGATGAGAGGGAATCCTATTGAAACATATAAGATTATTAAGGGTTTGGACACGCTAGAGGCAGGAAACATGTTCCCGATGTTGTGGGAGTCCAGAACAGGGGCCACAGTTTAAGAATAAGGGGCAAGGCATTTAGAAGGGAGATGAGGAAACACTTTTTCACACAGAAAGTTGCGAGTCTGTGGAATTCTCTGCCTCAGAGGGCAGTGGAGGCCGGTTGTCTGGATACTTTCAAGAGAAAGCTTGATAGGGCTCTTAAAGATAGTGGAGTCAGGTGATATGGGGAGAAGGCAGGAACGGGGTACTGATTGTGGATGATCAGCCATTATCATATTGAATGGCGGTGCTGGCTCGAAAGGCCAAATGGCCTACTCCTGTACCTATTGTCTAATTCTCCCATAATTGAAACGCAATTGACCTCAAGCAGCAAAGCTTTTAAATAAAGCAATAAAGCTTAGTGTAGATGGGCCATGGCGTGGAGAAGTTGGGCCGAAAGGCCTGTTTCCACACTATATGACTCTAAAAAATGTTGGATCAATTAAAAGATATGCAGTAATAAACCTTACCTTTGAATGTTGGTTACATGGGCAAGCTCATCATCCTGAGGAAAAGGTACTGCAATTTTTCTCTCCTGGTCCAAAGCAATTTCGAAATCTTCAAGGGAATGTGGAAAATAGAAATTACACTTAGCATCTCTACATTTTTAATAAAAACTTGGTTCTGCAAGTGTAAATGTTTGAATAATCCAGTCATGTGCCATCTGTATTAAGGATGCACACTTCCATCTCTATCATCTGCAGCCGTGAGGAAGCCAGCAGTATTAACTGCTACCATTGCATGTGATAGGGTAATAAAGCATGGAAACAAGCCATTCGGCCCATCATTTCCAGGCTGACCTTTTGGCACCATTTATTTTTACGCCCTTTTCCAGCACTTAGCCTATAGCCTTCCATGGCTAGATGTTCTAAGTGCTCATCTGGCCATTTCCCATATGCTCTTAGCACATGCCTTGGTTACATCCAACAATGAAGACCAATAAAGCCTTGCACACTGGCCACTCACCTACTCTCCTCAATCCTGAGCTCTTCCAAAGTTCTGTTTGCCATAAGCAGAGCTGCCAAGTTTCGTCAGAGCATTTCAGTATTCTAGTACCTGAAAATCAGCATTTTGCTGAGGAAATCAGTATTTTTACGCGGTGCCATTTTGCTGATTTATTTTTTATGTGCAGTCATACCCATGTAAGAGTACAATGCATAACTTTGCTACCAATTGACATGTCTTCTATGCACCTTACTTGACAGTGCATTCAATGCCATCTCTTTGTATACTGTTGTTTGAAAGGCTGCTTCCTGCTTTTAGCACCAGATGATGATGTAGAAGCCATTTTGGAAGCCTCCCTCTCCCTCCCTCGCTCCCCCTCCGTCCCTCTCTCCCTCCTCCTTCCTTATTTTCGCCCTCCCTCTCTTATTCCCCCCCTCTCCCTCTCTCCCCCTTGAGCTCACCCACCATTCTGTAAAATCAAGGCCAATCCCAATGTAACTGCAATCCCACTGGTAACCTTTCACCACTAGGCTTATCCAGAATTCTACCACTGCCTGAAAAATAATCAAAGGCTCAACTACCAGTGAGAAAGAGAATTCCAAAGATTCATTGTTATACGGAAATTTTCCTGAACAGTGTGCTCCTCCCCCCCCAGGATTTCCGCCCATGCTTACAATGGCACAGCTGGATTTTACTTTTCCAGTCTTTGATTCAACAATTTTCCTGCCCGATGACCGTATCGTCAATTTGCTATACACCAGGTGTGCTTCAGTTTGAGCCACTTGTGTATCTCTTTGCCCACCATAGGTGTCCATACCTTTGACTGGGAGGACATTAAATCTCTGGAATTTCCTCTTTAACCTTCCACCCACCTCCAAATGTAAGAGGCTGTTTACAGCACCTTCTAGGACAAACGCCGGCTTGAAAACAAGTGGTAGCGGAATTCAGCAACTTGAGCAGCCGCTCTGGGGCGGGGGTGGGAAGGAAGGAACTGTCGATGATTCGTTCGTGCTCACCCACTGTAATATCTTCTTTAGTGCACCGTTAATTTGTCTCGGGAATAATTTAGAATGTTTTATGTTGCTCTATAAACGTCAGCTGGTTTATTGTTGGAGAGCAGTAAAAGGGCAGTGTGGGAGGTGCGAGGACAAGGGTTTTCAATCTGATGAGTAACTCCAGTGTCGCTAATTATGCTCATCAAAGCGTGCTTGGCTGGCAGGAAAATGTATATCCTGACACATAAATGCTCTGAGCCGGACTCCTCTTTCTTTCTTTACCAATCTTTGATCCTGGACCAGATTACTTTTCAGCTACTCGTGTTTACTACGGTTGAGGCCTGGCACTGCCTAGAATTTACGGGTGTGTTAGTTCTGGCCTTAGACTCCTGCGTGGTCCCCTTTGACACCAGCCCTGCACAGAATGTTAACCAGATGGCCAGCATCATGCTGCTGAAGCAGGAGCTGAGGACACAGCAGGATAGTGGATTGATCTCGAATGGTTCAGTCAGAATAGGCCTCATCTTTGTTCTGCAAATCTCTGTGCCTCAATAAGGGAAGCAGTCACAGGAATTCCAACCCTTTCCACCAACACTAAAATACAGGAGCATGGAGAGACGTGCATTGGTGGCCCCTCTCTTGTCTCTGTGGTCCTTCTGAATACCTGTCTTTCCCCTGGTGTGCTGCGGTCCCAATGTGTGCCATTGCTAGCAATTGTTGGGCCCAAGCTCCTCTTCTTTCCACACCACCCAGAAAATTATCCCGTTTCAAACGTAACCAACAGCCTTTTGAAAGTTACTACCGAACCCTCCAGGAGCCAGCTCTAGACCGTAATAATATGCTACAGGAACAAAAAAAAATCTCTTAATCTCCTATTCAGTTCCATCGCCAATTACCTTAAATCTGTCGAGTGGAGACAATGTCTCTGTATTTTGCTCCTTTAAAAGCTTTGAAGAGCTATATCCAATCTCTCGTTGATCACTTCTGAGCAAAGGAGAACGCACTAACTTGCTTGCAATGCTGACATCATTCTGGATGATTCCCCTGTCCACTCTCCAAAATCTTGACAACATTTTGGGCTTGAAGACCACCAAGACCACTAGGGAGATGGCAGCTCTGCCGGCAGTCTGTTCATCTTTTCACTTTTTGTTATTTTTTAGTTTGTTAAAAGTTTTTGTTTTAATGTTCTTCGGTTTGTTTTATGTGGGGGGAGGGGATTGGGGGAAACTTTTTTTCAAGCTCTTACCTTCCCGGAGATGTGAACAATTTTCAGATCACATTCTCCAGGCTCTGCGGCCTATCATCGATGGAGCTGAAAGCCTCCTCGGACAGTCATGAGCCCCACTGCAGGGCGCGGACTTAACATCGGAGCTGATCCCTTCCCTAGGATTGCTCCCACCGCGGAACCAACACCAAGGGCTCGCAGTCTCGGGTGAGGCCGAGTCGGGAGCTCTAAAGTCGCGGAAGGTTCACCAGCCCCGACGAGAGGTTCAATCGCCTGGCGCGGGGGAGCTGATATCCCCATGATGCGGGAGCTTGATCGCCTCGATACGGAGGGCCCCAAACGCCGCCGGCTACGGGAGTCAAGATCATCCCGTCAACGGAGGCTCGAGGCCCACGACCGAGGAAGAACTAAGGGAATGGACTTTATTTCGCCTTCCATCACAGTGAGGAGTGTGTAGGAGTCACTGTGGTGGATGTTCATGTTAAAATGTGTTTTTGAGTGATCTGTTAATTGTATGACTCTCCTGGCCAATGAAATTCCTCGTATGTTGCAAAACATACTTGGCGAATAAAGTGTGATTCTAATTCTTATCAAAATACATTAAACCCTTCCAACTGAATGTACAGCACAGTGCGGTGACTAGTGCAGCCACTGCCTCATAGCTTTGGATATCCCGATTCGATCCTGACCGTGGGCAATTTCTGTGTGGTGTTTGCACAATCTCTGTGTTACCGTGTGGGTTTCACCGGGTGCACTCGATTCCTCTCACATTCCAAAGCCAAATGGGTCGCTAGAGTTATGCAACAAACAAACTAAACCTTCGGCCCAAATCATCCATGTCAACCAAGGTTCCTATTAAATTTTCCATCACACCTTAAACCTGTGCCCTGTAATTGTTGAAAAACACTTGAAACTCCCAATGTTTTCCTGCAGATGCCCTGACATATGGTTGCAATTCTCCGATATTTGCCTGGCGCCTCATCACTCATCTCCAATGGAGAAGATAATTCGCAAGAGAGGGAAGCAAAATCCAGCAGAATAGTAGCAAATAAACAAACATGTCTCAAATACCTATGAAATGAATGTTTCTCAACACCGATCCACAACGATATAGACTGCTGTCACCCAAGATGGCTTCTACCATCTCCTTCACGGCTGAGTTCACTGCAACACTGGGCAGCAAGGGATCGGCGATCGTAACACTCTCCAACACGGCAAAAGAAGGATTGTCTATCTCCACGCCCAGCTTGATGTACTGAAGTATTCGCTCATTTGACACTCGGTTGGGATGGTCTAGAAAGACGGAGTAAATACAACTAGGAATTATGGCAAATCAAAGGCAGAAATGAACTAAAAGTTACAATTAGACTAAGGTCCATGTTAAAGGCCATTGCCTGGAACAAGATACCATGTGGGGTAGAATAATCATGTACCTCAACACCAGACAGTGGAGAATGGAAAACAAGTTGGTCAGGAACTGTAACTTTGGGGGTAGGGTGTAAGTCATGAGGAAAGCGAAGAAGAGTTGTCTCCTCCTCCAGTGGAGACAACTGGAGGAGGAGAGGGTACAGATTAAGTGTCCAGGAGATTATCGAGAGGGAGGCCTGACGGCATCAGGATTCAGCAAGGTGGATTTCTCAATCAACACGAATTGAAAGACAAACTTACTTTGCACAAGATGGATGCCTTCCATTCCTCCTGCAGTGATCATGTATAAGCTGGCTTTTAAACAGTAAGTCAGCCCTCTTTAAACAAGTCTTGCTTAAGATCAGTTAAAGGAATAATGCATATGGTCCAATATTATGGGAAATGAACAGAAGTCCTGGAATTGAATTATCAATGCATAAATAACCTGATAGGCAGCAGGTTTCCTAAAATGTTGTGGTGAGGGGGGCTGGAACATATTACATTATGGATCAGATTTACATGGACAATATAGCCTTAAAGACTCGTCGCTAGGAAGGCATAGCTAACCCTACACTCAATTTCTCCATCTCAGCCGCATCTACTCCCAAGATGGGGCTTTCCATTTTGGGACATCTGAGATTGTCCTCTTTCTTTAGGAAATGTGGTTCTCCCCTGCTGTCATAGATGGATCCCACAACGAAAATGTCTGAGAATGATGTGCTGGATGTGGATGGGGTAAAAGGTGAGGACCAGGGGAAATGCTATCCTTATTCCCTCTGTGGGGAGCGAGAGCAGAAAACCTACTGGATCTCTTTCGGATGCTAACCTCCATGGCGGTCGCCGAGTATATGCGCGTCTCATTCCAACACCAACCTTTCTGTCCTCAGCCTCCTCCATTGCCAGAGCGAGGCCATTTGCAAACTGGAAGAACCTCACCTCATATTCCATTGATTACAACCCAATGATATGAACATTGAATATTCTAATTTTAGGTAACAAACCAAAACTAACCCCCCCCCCCCCCCCCCCTCCCCTCCCCACCCCATGCCCCACCTGAACTCACAACCATTTATCCACACCCCTTCTGCTACATTCCTTTCTCTGGCTTCACAATTCGCAACTCTTCTATACTTATTTCACACCTCTTACCTTTTCATCACTGGCTTTTGTCCAACCATCTGTCTATCAAAAACTTTGCGCAGCTGTAACTAGCTATCTCTTGTCAGGCTTTGTCCTGCCTCTCATCCCTTCCAGCTTTCATCCTCCCCCACCGCAATCAATCTGAAGAAAGGACCTGACCTAAAACATCACCTGTCCATGTTCTCCAGAGATGCTGCCTGACCCTCTGAGTTATGCCAGCACTTTGTTTTTGTTATTTGTAAACCTGTATTTACAGTTTCATGTTTCTACTTTATAGCTAGTTACAGATTCAGGCATGATTTCACCTGCAGAAAAAAAGTAGGAAGTATTGGCCAGTGGTGCAGGAGGCTGGCTAGGCCCCCGGTGGAGGTTCAGGAGGCTCCTGCATTTTAAATAAATTGAAAGTAATTCCTAAGCTTTCTGCTGGTAGTTTGCATAATAGAAGCTTAGAATTTTTCTAACACATAACCAGTAAAATAACCCCCAAAAGATAAATACTTAACCATATAACCATATAACAATTACAGCACGGAAACAGGCCCTCTCGGCCCTTCCATCCGTGCCGACCATTTGTTTTCCCCTAGTCCCATCTACCTGCACTCAGACCATACCCCTCCATTCCCTTCACGTCCATATACCTATCCACTTTACTCTTAAATGTTAAAATCGATCCTGCCTCCACCACTTCTGCTGGAAGCTCATTCCACACAGCCACCACCCTCTGAGTAAAGAAGTTCCCCCTCACGTTACCCCGAAACCTCTGTCCCTTAATTCTCATGTCATGCCCTCTTGTTTGAATCTTCCCTACCCTCAATGGGAAAAACGTATCCACGTCAACTCTGTCTATCCCTTTCATCATTTTAAAGACCTCAATCAAGTCCCCCCTTAACCTTCTGCGCTCCAAAGAATAAAGACCTAACTTGTTTCAACCTTTCTCTGTAACATAGTTGCTGGAACCCTGGCAACATTCTAGTAAATCTCCTCTGTACTCTCTCTATTTTTGTTGACATCCTTCCTATAACTAGCGACCAAAATTGTACACCATACTCCAGAATTGGTCTTACCAATGCCTTGTACAATTTTAACATTACTTCCCTACTCCTATATTCAATGCTCTGATTTATAAAGGCCAGCACACCAAAGGCTTTCATTACCACCCTATCTACATGCGATTCCACCTTCAGGGAACTATGCACAGTTATTCCTAGATCCCTCTGTTCCACAGCATTCCTCAATTCCCTACCATTTACCATGTACGTCCTACTTCATGAAATAATTTACTTCATACGGCTAAAAAAATCTTTACCAAAAATGTTACCTGAATGTCTAAATGAGCTATTTGTAGAGATGCCAAAATAACACAAAAGTAAAACCGACACATCATAGAAACATAGAAAATAGGTGCAGGAGTAGGCCATTCGGCCTTCGAGGCTGCACCGCCATTCAATATCATGGCTGATCATCCAACTCAGTATCCTGTACCTGCCTTCTCTCCATACCCCCTGATCCCTTTAGCCACAAGGTCCACATCTAACTCCCTCTTAAATATAGCCAATGAACTGGCCTCAACTACCTTCTGTGGCAGATAATTCCAGAGACTCACCACTCTGTGTGAAAAATGTTTTCCTCATCTCGGTCCTAAAGGAATTCCCCCTTATCCTTAGACTGTGACCCCTTATTCTGGACCTCCCCAACATCGGGAACAATCTTCCTGCATCTAGCCTATCCAACCCCTTAAGAATTTTGTAAATTTCTATAAGATCACCCCTCAGTCTTCTAAATTCAAGCGAGTACAAGCCAAGTCTATCCAGTCTTTCCTCATATGAAAGTCCTGACATCCCAGGAATCAGTCTGGTGAACCTTCTCTGTACCCCCTCTATGGCAAGAATGTATTTTCTCAGATTTGGAGACCAAAACTGTATGCAATACTCCAGGTGTGGTCTCACCAAAACCCTGTACAACTGCAGTAGAACCTCCCTGCTCCTATACTCAAATCCTTTCGCTATGAATGCTAACAAACCATTTGCTTTCTTCACTGCCTGCTGCACCTGCATGCCTACTTTCAATGATTGGTGTACCATGACACCCAGGTCTCGTTGCATCTCCCCTTTTCCTAATTTGCCACCATTAAGATAATAGCCTACCCTCCTGTTTTTGCCACCAAAGTGGATAACCTCACATTTATCCACATTATACTGCATCTGCCCACTCACCCAGCCTATCCAAGTCACCTTGCAGCCTCCTAGCATCCTCCTCACACCTAACACTACCCCCCCAGCTTAGTGTCATCCGCAAACTTGGAGATGTTGCATTCAATTCCCTCGTCCAAATCATTAATATATATTGTAAATAGCTGGGTCCCAGCACTGAGCCTTGCGGTACCCCACTAGTCACTGCCTGCCATTCTGAAAAGGACCCGTTTACTCCTACCGTTTGCTTCCTGTCTGCCAGCCAGTTCTCTATCCACATCAATACTGACCCCCCAATACCGTGTGCTTTAAGTTTGTATACTAATCTCTTATGTGGGACCTTGTCGAAAGCCTTCTGAAAGTCTAGATATAACACATCCACTGGTTCTCCCTTATCTACTCTGCTAGTTACATCCTCAAAAAATTCTATAAGATTTGTCAGACATGATTTACCTTTCGTAAATCCATGCTGATTTTGTCCAATGATTTCACCACTTTCCAAATGTACTGCTATCCCATCTTTAATAACTGACTCTAGCAGTTTCTCCACTACCGATGTTAGACTAACTGGTCTGTAATTCCCCGTTTTCTCTCCCTCTTTTTTTTAAAAAGTGGGGTTACATTAGCTACCCTCCAATCCTCAGGAACTACTCCAGAATCTGAGGAGTAATAGGGACTGCAAGGGACCTACATTTGTTTTAACTAATCTCTTTCTCTTCACATATCTATAAAAACTTGTGCAGTTGTTTTTTATGTGCCAAATCCAGTTTTCTTTCATAATCTATCTTTCCTTTCCTAATTAAGCCCTTTGTCCTCCTCTGCTGAACTCTGAATTTCTTCCAGTCCTCTGGTAGGCTGCTTTTTCTGGGAAATTTGTATGCTTCATCTTTTGTTTTTATACTATCCCTGATTTCCCTTGTTATCCATGGATGCACTACCTGAACTGATTTATTCTTTTGCCAAACTGGGATGAACAATTGTTGTAGTTCATCCATGCAGTCTTTAAATACCTTCCATTGCACATCCACTGTCAACACTTTAAGAATCACTTGCCAGTCTATCTTGGCCAATTCACGTCTCATACCTTCAAAGTTACCTTTGTTTAAGTTCAGAACCCTTGTTTCTGACTTAATTATGTCACTCTCCATCATAATGAAGAACTCAACCATATTATGGTCACTCTTGCCCAAGGGGCCACGCACAACAAGACTGCTAACTAACCTTCCTCATTACTCAATACCCAGTCTAGAATTGCCTGCTCTCTCGTTGGTTCCTCTACATGTTGGTTTAGAAAACTATCCGACATACATTCCAAGAAATCCTCTTCCTCAGCACCCCTGCCCATTTGATTCACCCAATCTATATGTAGATTGAAGTCACCCATTATAACTGTTTTACCCTTGTTGCATGCATTTCTAATTTCCTGTTTGATGCCATCCCCAACTCCACTACTACTGTTAGGTGGCCTGTACACAACTCCCACTAGCGTTTTCTGCCCCTTAGAATTTCGCAGCTCTACACATATCGATTCCACATCCTCCATGCTAATGTCCTTCCTTTCTATTCCATTAATCTCCTCTCTCACCAACAACGCTACCCCACCTCCCTTTCCTTTCTATTCTATCCCTCCTGAATATTGAATATCCCTGGATGTTCAGCTCCCAGCCTTGGTCCCCCTGGAGCCATGTCTCCGTGATCCCAACTATAGCATAGTCATTAATAGCTATCATTAATCATCTTAGAAAGGTACCATCTTAAGGCATAATTATGCACAATATTGTAAGGCACAGTTAACTGTTAATACACTGATATCACATCAAAAACGCTAAGAAGGCAGAAAACTAAAAACCTCTGCCAATAACAATGAAAACAAAAATTCCTAATATAAACAGAAAATCACCAGAAAGGGGAGGGGGTAGCCGCTGCCCGGGAGGTAGGGAGGCATCTCTCTAACCCCCACTATCATCGCCGGTACTATTCCCTTTCCAGTCGCAGCTCCATATGGGAAACACAAAACACCCGCCTCACCTTGCATCGCCGCCGGACCGGGGCTCCCCGAACATGGCCGCCGCACCGCACCCCACTCATCTCGCCGCCTCACCGGTCGGACCGACCACCCGCCCACCGGACCCCCAACGCATCGCCCACTGACCCCGACTCCACTGCCCGTGGACTCCTATCTTCGGGTCCGCCGACCCACGACAATCCACCGCTCTCCAGCAGCCGCGTCACCTGCAGACTGGACTCTGCAGTGGGCTTGAAGCCTCCACGTTGCTAACTCCTCCAACCACTCTGTTTTTAACGGCACAGGGTCCTAGTGCCCGAATCCCCAGCCCCAGTAATCTTAGTGGCTATTCCACTGGGTCTTCCCCATCCCCCCCCCCCTAAAAAGTAACCCCTGCTCTTCCCCAACCACACCACAGCCACCATACCCCCCCCACCCCCTGACCACCCTCCACCCCCCCCACCACACAACGCTCCGTCCTCAGTGCACTCACCTGCCTTCCTCCGGCCACAATCCCCATAATTGCCGCATGTTCACCATCCCCCCCCCCGGACCTCCCCCTCTCCGACACTGAAAGGTCGGTCCTCAGCAGAGGTCTTACCTTTGTCCCCCTCCGTCCCAACCTCAATGAGCTCCGCGCCCACCCACGACTTGGAGCTCTTCTACCGTCGCCTCCGCCTCACAGCGATCTTCCACGGGAAGAAGTCCTCGCCCCCACTGACGATCCCCTTTCCTGTCTCCAACGTACCCCCTCCACTTGGACCCCCCCTCGTAGCCTTCCGGCTCTAGAACTATTTATCCAGAACTGCCGTCGGGACATCAACCGCCTCGACTTCTCCACTCCCGTCTCACTCCAATCTCTCCACCCCCGAACGCACTGCCATCGACTCACTCCGTAACAACTCAGACTGGGTTATCAAACCCGCCGACAAGGGAGGTGCCGTGGTAGTCTGGCGCGTCGATCTCTACAAAGCGGAGGCCGCGCGCCAACTCTCGGACATCTCCTCCTACTTACCCCTGGACCATGACCCCACTGACGAACACCAGGCCACCATCTCGAGCACCATAACCGACTTCATCAGCTCAGGCTCCCTACCCCCCCGAGCCTCCAACCTCATCATTTCCCAGCCCCGCAACGGCCCGATTTTACCTTCTCCCCAAAATCCACAAACCCGACTGCCCTGGCAGACCCATTGTCTCTGCCTGTTCGTGCCCCACCGAACACATTTCCACATACCTTGACACCATCCTATCCCCCTTTGTTAAATCCCTCCCCACCTATGTTCAAGACACTTCAGGCACTCTCCGTCGGCTCCGCGCATTCCATTCTCCAGGCCCCCATCCTCTCATCTTTACCATGGATGTCCAGTCACTCTACACCTCCATCCCCCACCAGGACGGTCTCAAAGCCCTCCGGTTCTTCCTCGACCAGAGGAGCAACCCATACCCGTCCATTGACACCCTCCGCCACCTAGCAGAGTTGGTCCTTACCCTCAATAACTTCTCTTTTGACTCCTCCCATTTCCTCCAAACTCAAGGCGTAGCTATGGGCACACGCATGGGCCCCAGCTACGCTTGCCTCTATGTCGGGTACGTCGAACAATCCTTGTTCTCGGCGTATCAGGGCCCCATCCCCGACCTTTACCTCTGTTACATCGACGACTGCTTTGGTGTCACCTCCTGCAACTGACTGACTTCATCCATTTCACCACCAACTTCCATCCGGCACTCAAATACACTTGGGACCATTTCCGACATTTCCCTACCATTCCTTGACCTCACCATCTCTATTGCAGGTGATACACTCCTGACCGACATCCACTACAAACCAACTGACTCCCACAGCTACCTGGACTACTCTTCCTCCCACCCTGCTTCCTGTAAGGACTCCATCCCCTATTCCCAATTCCTCTGTCTACAGCGCATCTGCTCCCAGGATGAGGTGTTCCACACCAGGTCATCACAAATGTCCTCATTCTTCAGAGAATGGGGATTCCCCTCCCCCACTATAGATGAGGCTCGCACCAGGGTCTCCTCCATACCCCGCAACACTGCCCTCTCTCCCCATTTCCCCACTCGCAACAAGGGCAGAGTCCCCCTGGTCCTCACCTTTCACCCCACCAGCCGGCAAATACAACACACAGTCCTCCGCCAGTTTCGCCACCTCCAACGTGACCCCTCCACTCGCCACATTTTCCCATCTCCCCCTGTCTGCCTTCCGCAAAGACCGCTCCCTCCGCAACTCCCTTGTCAGTTCTTCCCTTCCCTCCCGCTCTACCTCTTCCCCGGGCACTTTCCCTTGCAACCGCAAGAAATGCTACACTTGTCCCTTCACCTCCCCCCTCCACTCCTTTCAGGGACCCAAGCAGTCCTTCCAGGTCCGACAGAGGTTCACCTGCACCTCCTCCAACCTCATCAACTGCATCCGCTGCTCCAGATGCCAGATGGTCTATATCGGTGAGACCAAGCGGAGGCTTGGCGATTGTTTCGCCGAATACCTCCGCTCGGTCCGCAATAACCAACCCGACCTCCCGGTGGCTCAGCACTTCAACTCCCCCTCCCATTCCATACCCGACCTCTCGGTCCTGGGCCTCCTCCATGGCCAGAGTGAGCAACGGCGCAAGTTGGAGGAACAGCACCTCATATTCCGCTTGGGAAGTCTGCATCCTCTGGGCTTGAACATTGAATTTTCTCAATTCTGTTAACCCTTGCTGTCTCCTCCCCTTCCCACCTCTCCCTCAGCCCTCGGGCCCTGGCATTCCCTCTCTCTCTCTCTCTATCTCTCTCCCCCACCCTAGTCGCACTAGCTTCTCATTTTCACACTACAAACAGCTTACAATGGCTTGTTCCCTTTATCATCGATACCTTTTTGCATATCTTTCATTCATTGTTCTTTATCTCTCCACATCACCGTCTATATCTCTCGTTTCCCTGATCCCTGAAGAAGGGTCTCGACCCGAAACGTCGCCTATCTCCTTCGCTCCTTAGATGCTGCTGCACCCGCTGAGTTTCTCCAGCCTTTTGTGTACCGTCGTGTTCATTTATATATTTTCCCCACAAGAGAGGAGAGGGAGGGGATCAACGCCCCGCAGCCATCATCCCCGTCTCAGCCATCATCCCCGGTCACCCCGAGCCTGCGCTCCCATTCGTGGCCCCGTGTTCACCCGTTCGCGCTCCGGTTCCCTCCGACAAACGGGCACCATCACAGCTCGCACTGCTCCGCCGGGCTGATCTCAGCAGCGGCCAAAGAGCGTCTTTGTGCTCCCTCCACCCACGGCCTCCCGCGTGTCCCCCCTGCTATTGGCTGACCTTGCTGACTTCCATCATGAATCACAAGCTTTCCCGCCTCAAGGCCGGTACCTCCACTGACTCACTCTCCATCCCTCACCCTTTTATTTGTCGATCTTGCTAACTAAACTGTGTCAAAATCGGGCGCAAACATTTTTAAAATCTGATTAATTGTTTAAAAAAAATCACAAAAAAATGCAAAATTCCGATTTAAATCGGAAGAATATCATGCATGCAGATTGAAATGGATTTAGTGAAAAGGCAAAATTATAGACAAGTACATGCATAGGACAGGTTTGGAGGCAAGTGGGACTAGTGTGGCTGGGACATTGTTGGTCGGTGTGGACAATTTGGGCAGAAGGGCCTGTTTCCACACTGTATCACTATGCAGTTCAATGTGGGTTCATCCAATTTTGACTCCATTTGTCATAAGAAGGATGAATCAGCAGGTGAGAAAAAGGATATACAGTGGCTTGCAAAAGTATTCATACCCCTTGAACTTTTCCACATTTTGTCACATTACAACCACAAACGTAAAAGTATTTTATTAGGATTTTATGTGATAGACCAACACAAAGCGGAGCATAATTGTGAAGTGGAAGGAAAATGATACATGGTTTCCAAATGTTATTACAAATAAAAAACTGAAAAGTGTGGCGTGCAAAAGTATTCAGCCCCCCTGAGTCAATACTTTGTAGAACTACCTTTCGCTGCAATTACAGCTGCAGGTCTTTTGGGGTATGTCTCTACCCGCTTTGCACATCCAGAGACTGACATTTTTGCCCATTCTTCTTTGCAAAATAGCTCAAGGTCAGTCAGATTGGATGGATAGCGCCTGTGAACAGCAATTTTCAAGTCTTGCCAGAGATTCTCAATTGGATTTAGGTCTGGACTTTGACTGGGCCATTCTAACACATGAATATGCTTTGATCTAAACCATTCCATTGTAGCTCTGGCTGTATGTTTAGGGTCGTTGTCCTGCTGGAAGGTGAACCTCTGCCCCAGTCTCAAGTCTTTTGCAGACTCTAACAGGTTTTCTTCCAAGATTGCCCTGTATTTGGCTCCATCCATCTTCCCATTAACTTTGGCCAGCTTTCCTGTCCCTGCTGAAGAAAAGCATCCCCACAGCATGATGCTGCCACCACCATGTTTCACAGTGGGGATGGTGTGTTCAGGGTGATGTGCAGTGTTAGTTTTCCGCCACACATAGCGTTTTGCATTTAGGCCAAAAACTTCAATTTTGGTCTCATAAGACCAGAGCACCTTCCTCCACATGTTTGCTGTGTCCCCCACATGGCTTGTGGCAAACTGCAAACGGGACTTCTTATGGCTTTGTTTCAACAATGGCTTTCTTCTTGCCACTCTTCCATAAAGGCCCGATTTGTGGAGTGCACTACTAATAGTTGTCCATGGACAGATTCTACCAACTGAGCTGTGGATCTCTGCAGCTCCTCCAGAGTTACCATGGGCCTCTTGGTTGCTTCTCTGATCAATGCTCTCCTTGCCCGGCCTGTCAGTTTAGGTGGACGGCCATGTCTTGGTAGGTTTGCAGTTGTGCCATACTCTTTCCATTTTCGGATGATGGATTGAACAGTGCTCCGTGAGATGTTCAAAGCTTGGGATATTTTTTAATAACCTAACCCTACTTTAAACTTCTCCACAACTTTATCTCTGGCTTGTCTGGTGTGTTCCTTGGGCTTCATGATGCTGTTTGGTCATTAATGTTCTCTAACAAACCTCTGAGGCCTTAGCAGAACAGTATTTATACTGAGATTAGATTACACACATGTGGACTCTATTTACTAAATAGGTGACTTCTGAATGCAACTGGTTGCACTGGATTTTATTTAGGGGTATCAGAGTAAAGGGGGCTGAATACTTTTGCACGCCACACTTTTCAGTTTTTTATTTGCAAAAAAATTTGAAAACCATGTATCATTTTCCTTCCACTTCCCAATTATGCGCCACTTTATGTTGGTCTATCACATAAAATCCCAATAAAATACATTTACGTTTGTGGTTGTATTTGTGCATGTGACAAAATGTGGAAAAGTTCAAGGGGTATGAAGACTTTTGCAAGCCACTGTATACATTCTACCACATAAATCACTAAATACTAGTGAGCAAATGGTGTGGTTCTAACTAATCCACCAAGAATGTGCTAGACACCTTGATTAAAGCTAGTTGCTACAGTTATTTGTTATGTGATAAGTATATGTTATGAGATATAAATTTTGTTTGTTCATTTGTACGTGAGAATTTCCACCAATAGAGTGGACCTCTGAAGAACGGGGTTGTGAACTATGCTAAGGTTTGTAAAAGAGAGGAAATGCTTGTAAAAGAGAGGACGTGCTATCGCCAGGAGCCCACAACATACGGCATGTTCTCAAAAATTGATTGACCAGACGTTCCCTTCAAAATGCAACCAGTATCATCGGACTTCTACTTGGGAGGAGGGATGCGCGAATACCTCCCATCCCTCCTTTGTTATAAGCATTTTTATGCAACAAATAAATAATTTCCTACACATATTGATAGGATTCAAGTCACAAGGTATTATGAAAAACATTTTATGATGGACAAAGATGTATAATCAACCAAATCAGTGATGGCAAAGCATCTAGGGACTGAATGGTCTAGTCATGTTCCAAATAAACACATGGTTCAAATGAATAGGACTGACTAACATTATGGGAATATATGTGACAGTCACTCACCTGGACACTGGAGATCATTCAGAATGTCATCCTGGAAGAGCTGGTTTAGAGCTGCTGGAAGATAGTGGCCCATAGAACAAAGGTAATAAACTCCCCGGAGAAGCTCAAGTGATGAATATCTTGACAAGTACGACTGAAACAGGTCAACCAGAGTCTGCAGAAATCTACAGGGTGTGCCAGGGACATAAAGAAAAACAACTATATTTGAACATGTTTTCTAAAACCTGTCAAATTTCCCAGATTAATGTCAACAATGAAAACAGGCCAGTGAATCAGAATTGCTTCCCTCATCCAAACACAGATAAAAAAATTACAAAGAACTGTGTACGGTTTACATTTTTTTTTAACATACTATGCTGAATTTATAGCCCAACAAGTCAATGTCAACTACATTGAAAGGAGTCACTGAAATGGTTTACCATTAATCTGTTCTTACTCATAACTTTCACCAATTCTCCTGTCACTCACCCACATTAGGGGCAAATCACAGCAGCCAATTAACCTACCAACCTGAGCATTTCGAAGGAAGCCAGAACATCTGACGAACCTCTCATGGTCACAGGGATAATATACAAACTCCACGCAGACAAGACCAGACAGAGGTCAGGATCAAATCCAGGTTCCCAGAGCAGTGAGGCAGCAGCAGTTGCTACTGCCCCGCCATCCCATCCATGTACATGTTTCTGATGATGCATAGAGGAAGGTTGACTTTATAAATAGAGGCTAACAGCACAAAAGCAAATCTCTCTCTCTCTCTATATCGGTCTCAATGTAAACTACCGCGGGCCCCGTCTTCTCCAGCAGGGCAGCGATAATGTTGGGTGGGGGCGAGCGTCTAGGGTCAAAATGTTTTTTTCTTCCTCAGGGACCCGACAGCTCCACAGGCAAGTTTCCATTTCTGCCCCCTCCCCCCTTGGCCAGGCTATCGCCGCCCTGCGTCGGGGGGGTCGAGCGTCCTGGAGCCGGGAGAGAGAGGCCGAGGGCACCCGGCGTGATACTCCCTGCCCCTGGATTGCAGCCGGTGCAGGGACTGGGGATGGGGAAAGGCCGCGCCGGATATGTCCGGGAGCTGGACTGTCTGGATCGAACCCGGGTTTCTGGGGTTGAAAGTGCTGCAAGGCAGCAACTCTACCGCTGCGCCACTGTGCCGCCTTAGTTATGCAGTATCGTTATAAAAACGTTGGTAAGCCAGCTGGGACAGATGGGTTATTCCATATGCAACACCTTTGTAATTGTAGAGATTTCCTGAAAGGGTAATAGGTGGGATCTACCTCAGTTGCAGAGGAACTGCAACGGACTGTTCCAGCTTCTACGGTCAGGCAAACGCCTCCGTTGCCATGCTGTGAAAACGGAGAGGATGAGAAGGAGTTTGTTCCTCCGAGGCCATTAGGACTGTAATCTATCTCTCCAGGGATTAACTTTACTGTACCATTTTACTGTTGTGTGGGGTCTTTCTAAAATTGCTGTTTTTTTCCCTTTTCCCACAAATATGTAATATGTGAATATGTGATTCTGTTCCATTCTGTTTGTAGTTTGTTTATTTGTTTTTTGCACAATCCGCGAGCATTGCCACTTTTCATTTCATTGCACATCTCGTATGTGCATGTGACGAATAAACTTAACTTTACTTGTCTTGAACTGGAGAAATTGACACTACAATCAAACAACATTGGCTAAAATGTCTATGGCACAAGCCTGGGATAAAGCAATCTACAATTTTTTAAAATAATGCCTTTTAATCTAACTTTGTTTAGTTGAAAGGAATTCTATAACTTGGTGATTGGGATTACCAATATATTTTTTAGACATTGTTGTCCAAGGATAAATATTAGCCAGGATCCTGGGGGAAACATGCCCTGCTCATTGCCACAATAATGCCAGGACATCCTCAGACTGGATTATGTTCCTAAATCCTGGATACATTTTTAAACCGCATTTCATTGGTGAGAACTGTGCTGCGAGTACTAAGTTCTAAAGATATCACACGGAGTGCTTCAAGCTAACAGCATCCTTCAGCTGGAGGGGAGATACCTACTGCTTGTTAAAATAAATGAATTAAGAACATCAGAATTTATCCTTTGCCATCCACGGGGACAGATACCAGAATAATTATTGTTTCCTGATGAAACCAGTTGATTGTCACCAACAACAAAATAAATCTAGACACAAGGAGGAAAGCTGCCTTGAAACTCCCTGTCCACTCATTAAATATGATTGTAATACATTTTTAAGTCCCTCGGAGCCAGATTTGTGAGAATACTCGGTGGGACCACATAGGGCAGGGAGCAGCAGAAAACACCAGATAGAGCAATGATAGAACCGAGACCTACTGCTCATCTCGCTCCTCTCCTGGACGGTGGTTCAACAGGGAGAACACGCGAAGAGTCGACAGCACATCCTTAGAATTTAGGGATTCAGATCTTGCCATCACCATCTCTGCGAAGCCATCCAACAGCTCCATGTGACGGAAACCGAGTTCGGCAAATAGCACCAGCAAGAGAGTGAGCTGGATAAGAGGACAGAACAATGAAATATGGTCTTTGTTTTCTCAGTTATCTCACTGAAGATGACATTTCAGTGACAAGCCTGCCTACTTTTTTTAAACAGACCTCCCTATACAGATAGGCTGATAATAACCCCTCTCCGTTTACCTGAGATTTAACAAGACGTCATCGCCAACTTCTGCATTCCCTCAAGGTATTGGTCCTCAATTTTCATAGCAAAAGGATTTGAGTATAGGGGCAGGGAGGTTCTACTGCAGTTGTACAGGGTCTTGGTGAGACCACACCTGGAGTATTGCATACATTTTTGGTCTCCTAATCTGAGGAAAGACATTCTTGCCATAGAGGGAGTACAGAGAAGGTTCACCAGACTGATTCCTGGGATGTCAGGACTTTCATATGAAGAAAGACTGGATAGACTCGGCATGTACTCGCTAGAATTTAGAAGATTGAGGGGGGATCTCATAGAAACTTATAAAATTCTTAAGGGGTTGGACAGGCTAGATGCAGGAAGATTGTTCCCGATGTTGGGGAAGTCTAGAACAAGGGGTCAGAGTTTAAGGAAAAGGGGGAAGTCTTTTAGGACCGATATGAGAAAAAAAAATTTCACACAGAGAGTGGTGAATCTCTGGAATTCTCTGCCACAGAAGGTAGTTGAGGCCAGTTCATTGGCTATATTTAAGAGGAAGTTAGATGTGGCCCTTGTGGCTAAGGGGATTGGGGGTATGGAGCGAAGGCAGGTACAGGATACTGAGTTGGATGTTCAGCTATGATCATATTGAATGGCGGTGCAGGCTCGAAGGGCCGAATGGCCTACTCCTGCACCTATTTTCTATGTCTATGTTTTCTAACAACCACCCACAGCTGATGACATTCCATCAACACTACTGATCGATGGAGCTGCTCGTTTCTGATATTAAAATACACCACCATAAATAACAAAAGCATTTCATGGGCGAGATGTACGTTGTGTTTATTGTAATCTCTGCATAAATTCAAGATTTTATATTAATCACCAAGAACCATCTACATCTTTTGTTCCCATCCCTCCCCACCCAAGGACTTCAAGGTGGTATAGATAACGTCAATGATAGGAGCTACTTTTCTCATGCATATGTGCTTCTTGATTATGCTCAAGAGGCTCGGCTGGAAGATTATTGCAGCCCACCACAAGGATATCTGCATATTCCCTATCCAATCTTTGAATAGCCTCCAGGTATATGGCAACTCTACCGTAAATTAACCTGTTTATGCTCGATGACTTTCTCAGTTGCTGGAGGTCCTTCTTTTTGTAGTTACTGTAGCCAAATCCAGACACATTATCATATCCTGGATGAAGAAGAGGCCTCTCGGCCTATTGTGTCCATGCTAGGTCTTGAATTGAACCTTCAAATTTACCTCTTTTCCTACATCCCTGGAACTACGTCTCTTCTAATAGCTATCTGATAACTCATGAAAGGCAGGCCCTTAAGAAAACTCTAGGAAGTGTCTTACCTGTTTAACCTCCCAGACAGACAGCATGGAAGCTACATGGTTGCCCGCAGCAGTAAGAAGAGCAGGATTACGATACTTGAGGTCCTTGCACGACTGTAAAATGTGCACGAGTCTCCAAAATGGGATGCCATGGATATTCTCTGTAGGAATTAAAAGGCTGTTTATGGATATCACATACCTTGAACAGTTCCTCAAATCTCCAAAACAGGAATATTGCCATTGGTCAGACAGGTGCAGAAGGTAGGTTGTCTCAAGCAAAGAAACATATTTGAAGGAGTCATAGAGAGATTTAGAAGAGTCAACTCATAGGCAGCTGAAGACAGAACCAACAATGTGGGTCAAGTTGATTGAGAGATGTGAAGGAATGCAATGTTCTCACAGGATTGTAGGGGTGTATTGGCAGAGCCCACGGCATGCAGGGATTTGAGCATGAGGAAGATAAATCCATCCGTGACACTATACTCCATCCAGGGCCAAAGGTGACCCCTCCCTCACACCAATTCATATATTCAGGCGATAAAGAAATGTGGACACAATATAGTTGAATGCAAATCATTAGGCTGAAAATCCCAACCTACTCAACCACTTCCCAATCACGGATGTAAACCCAGAAAGTACTACGAACACAATCACAATGTATACCTATAAAATACCTCCCCCCTCCTCCTACCCCCTTCCTCCACCCTAGTCGTATTACCAGTGCCACATTTCTCCACACTGTATTGCTCTTGAGATCGCATCTTCGCTAGCCAACAATGGGCCTACCAGGCACAGCCATGCCAGAGGTCATTTGTGGCCGGTCCTGATTGGTCCTGGTCATTTCTCAGTTCTAGCTCTTTACCCCCCCCCCCCCACTCCACATATTATTTTTAGTCTGATGAAGGGTCCCGATCCAAAATGTCACCCATCTTTTTTCTTCAGAGATGCTGCCTGACCCCTTGAGTTACTCCAGAATTTTGTGTCTATTTTTGTTTCTGACAGTCTTTCCTTTTGGAGAACAGTAATTGCTCATCTGCAGTGAGGTTGCTTTTGACCTCTACAATTTCAATTTAAGAGAAGTTAGTTGATAATTAAAGAGTTAATACAGTCAAATCTAATAGAATTCACAAATTACAACATGGAGTCATTCTTCTTACTAATAGAAACTTACTATAAAGAACATATGGTCTAGTAGAACAAAATAATCGCTCGGTGCCAAGTCTGAATGACTTTGCAAATTATTTGGAAAACAATATGGAGGACAGGTCGTCTTTTTAATAAAGACATTAAAATGGAAACCTGTGTAATAACATGTGCTTTCAAGGTCAGAAAGAAGCCAAGATTGAAAAAATAGCTGACGCTGCAGAGATAAGCAATAACTTGCTACTGGATGAGCTTGATTTAGACCCAGCTTTTCCTATATTCTGAAAGGCTTTAGAATATTTCAATCATGCCACATTCAGACTTGCTAGGTGTGTTTTACTGATAAGAAAAATGTATAACAACACTAATTCCTCTTCTTGTTCTGTGAGTGGAGGCCGGGGACAGACTGAGCAACGTTTGTGCTCTTTGTAATTCCTGCCACTCCCGTCTGACAAATCGATTAAAGATTGGCGTGGTTTCCCTTTAACCAGTTTGTTGATGTCTGCTTTTAATAAACGAACTTTGACAATAATACACTGGAGAGATTGGAGTACAGACTGTTCTGGGATATCACAGCATGCCCATACTTGGGAAGCATGGATAAATATCCTTGTTGAATGATTGATGATTATTGGAAGGAACCTTTACTGAGTTGAATTGCCCCGGTATTTCAGATTGTGTCATCGAGCAACATACGGAGATATTAGGAATACGGACCCCCAAATTTTAGTTCAGACAATAGGTTTTGCAAAATGTCCTGCAGGCGAAGGGGGAAATGGTGAGGGAATGTTAGAACTTGGCAACTGAAGCCATGCCCAGGAATGGCAAGCAAATAAAATTGTCTGGAGGCACATTGAGATCTTGGAAAATAGATTAGAAGCAAATGCAAAGACATTGAGGAAGAAGATCTAGAAAGGGTGTGAAGACAAAGGCGAGAATTTGAAAAGTGAATGAACTTACCAATGATTCTGCTACTGCACGAATCCAAGAGTGGGTATGAGCGGTAACCCATGACTGCCAACGTGATGAACATGTACTGTAAGTTTGGAAGAGTAAACCGATTCAGCAATGACAGTGCTTTGTCCTGTGAAATAGGAAGAGAGAGTCCTTAAATCATCACACAGCAGTCAAAATCTAGGTTGGTTAATACTATAAATCAACATGTCCCCACTTAACTAGACAAAAGCCTTAAAATTGTATTGTCATTGCCAGTGATATATGTAGCACCACTTAGAACTATCAAATGGGAATAGCATTCCATCTTAAAACCTGAACATCCTTGACAGAAAGCAATAGATAAGATCTGCATCACAGTCACTGAAACAGTGTCCAGTTACCTCTTTATATAAGAACAGTAGTAGGACACTCAACTCCTCATGCCTCTATCAGCATTCAGTTTGAGTGCGGCTGATCAGGATTTAATTCAATTTACTTACCTTGGTTCCGCATCGATTAATACCTTAGAGACTCGACAGTTTGGGTTTGTATTCCTTGAAGTTTAGAAGAATGTGGAACCTTATTGAAACACATAAGATCTTAAGGGGGCTTGATATGTTTCCATGAGAAGGAGTCTTGAACAAGGGGACAAAGTTACAAGATAGGTGTTGGTCATTTAAAACTGAGGTGCATAGAAATTTATTCTCTCAGAGGGAAGTAAAGAGATATTGAGGCCAGCATTGATCAGTCATGGAGATTTGGATGCCAGGGAAGGTTTCTTGAGTTATTTGCATGGTGGTGCAACAGTAGAGTTGTTGCCTTACAGCGCTTGCAGCTCCAGAGACCCAGGTTCGACCCAGACTACAGATGCTGCCTGTACCGAGTTTGTACATTCTCCCCGTGAGTTTTCTCCGAGATCTTCGGTTTCCTCCCACACTCCAAAGACAGACATATTTGCAGGTTAATTGTTTTGGGTTTGTATATTCAGTATAAGTGTAAATTGTCCCTTGTGTGCATAGGTTTGTGTTGGTGTGCGGGGATCGCTGGTCAGCACGCACTCTGTGGGCCAAAGGGCCCGTTTCTCCTAAACTAAAATTCTACCAATCTCAATTTGAAATTCTCAGTCGATCAGGCCTCCGCTGATGAGGCTGTAAAAGAGCAACGGATGAGGCTGTAAAAGATATCCAGATATCAGTGCCTGATACTTCCCCACAACTGTGCATGTTCTCCGATCAGGAGAAATATTTTCACTCTGCAACATGAAATCATTTGAACATCTTAGTAAATCTTCTTGTTGAGCTGAACACACTTCTCGGCAACTGCATGCAGTGGTGTCTGTCTTGTGCTTCTTGCGCGTGGTGGTGGAGGAAAGATTGGTGAAAGCAGGGCCGTGAACACTCTTTCTAACATCATTACTATCTAAATGGCGTTAAGTTGGGAAAAGGGGAAGTACAACAGGATCAGGGGGTCCTTGTACATCAGTCTATGAAACTAAGCATGCAGGTACAGCAGGCAGTGAAGAAAGTGAATGGCATGTTGGCCTTCATAACAAGAGGAATCGAATATAGGAGCAAAGAGGTCCTTCTGCAGTTGTACAGCCCTAGTGAGACCACACCTGGAGTATTGTGTGCAGTTTTGGTCCCCTAATTTGAGGAAGGACATTCTTGCTATTGATGGAGTGCAGCGTAGGTTCACAAGGTTAATACTCGGGATGGCGGGACTGTCACATGCTGAGAGAATGGAGCAGCTTGGCTTGTACACTCTGGAGTTTAGAAGGATGAGAGGGCATCTCATTGAAACATATAAGATTGTTAAGGGCTTGGACACGCTAGAGGCAGGAAACATGTTCCCGATGTTGGGGGAGTCCAGAACCAGAGGCCACGGTTAAGAATAAGGAGTAAGCCATTTAGAACGGAGACGAGGAAACACTTTTTCTCACAGAGAGCGGTGAGTCTGTGGAATTCTCTGCCTCAGAGGGTGGTGGAGGCAGGTTCTCTGGATGCTTTTAAGAGAGAGCTATATACAGACTTCCAGTGGCGTCAATGGTGGGGTGAGAGACGTCGCTGTTTCGCTCTGCTCTTGAAGAATGTTTTAATGTGCTAAAATATGATTTGGAAGACGGGGGAGTTCTGAAAATAACTACCGGAGCTGCTATTTAATTGTGTGTTATCAGAATCCTGCTGATAACAGAGAATAATTGCAGTTTTCAATGAAAAAAACAGAAATTTTGCCAGAAGCCTGCAAAATCCGCTTCAAGACCTGCTCCAAGAGCCTACTTGAAAAAACCTGAAAAGACTGCTCAATCCCCTCAAACATCAGCTGGAAGTTCAGAAGAAGAAGTTGATTCCCGAAATCCTTCTACAGAATTGACTTTAATGGAGGAACACAGGGAACAAATGGAACATCTGGAAAAGCCAGTATTAGCTACAGTCACTGAGTTATTTCTAAAGCGATACGAGAGGGGAATGTCGAGCTGGACAAAAGCATCTCTGAAAAAATTAAACAAGGTAATGATAAGCTGATGGGGAAAATTGATGACTTAACCAAACGTGTGGACGAGGTTGCGGAGGATTTAAACAAAAAACATTAAGCTAAAATCTATTGAGGCGGCTATGGAAGGAATGGACAATACGATAACTGAGATGGCTAAGGAGATAAAGAGACTAAAAAAGGAACAAGAAAGCACTGGGAGGGAGCTTGCTAAAATGAAGCATAAATGTACGGACTTGGAAGCAAGATCAAGGAGGCAAAATTTAAGGATACTTGGAGTTAAAGAGGGAAAGGAGAGTGGACAAAACTTTCAGGAATTTGCTGCCAACTTACTCAAACAAGCACTTAAACTGCCTGAAGCCCCAAGAATAGATATGGCTCATCGGGTCCGACGTAAAGCTCAAGCAAGCTTAACTGCCCCCCCCCCCCCCAAGACAGATTATTCTGAAATTCTATGACATTTCAACCATGGAAGGAATTATGAAAAAGATTCCATATGGTGTGAATTTGATGTTTGGAGAAGACAAACTAAGATTCTTCCGTGATTTTCCAGCTGAAGTCATGGAAAAGAGGGACAAGTTTACAAACACGAGAAGGCTACTGAAAGAGGTCTCGGGAGTAGGATATGGGATAGTATATCCCACTAAATTGAGAATTACTTATAACCATGTTGAACGTGCATTCACGGATCCAGAAGAGGCATTTAAATATGCACAAAGTATCACAAAGGAGGACTACTGATCATTAGGAGTTGGTCTCCTACAATAACATCGAGGAGAAACGACAAAGAAAGGATTGTGTCTCTTTTTTTTAACACAAAAAAGATTGCTCTTGTTAAAATGGAAAACCATCCACGAGGCGTTGTCTAGCCATTTAATCTTTGGAATGTTAATTTAAGGTCGGATTTTATGTTTCATCTCAACAAAGGATTGACAAAGAAGAGAAATTGTGGCGGGGAAAATAAATTGAGAATATAGTGTAATATACAATATTATCAGTGGACTTGTATATAGAAATTTATGATTTAAGAAACATATAATTACATACTAACATAAAATATAATTAATAAAATTGTGTAATATTAAGGAATAGCTTAACTATAGCTGATGTTTATTTCATGATGCTAATTATTTGCTAATAAGAATAACCAGTTAAATATGATTGATAATAACATATTAACAAATTTTATGGATATAGTAGACTTAGTCTAGATTGCGCGTAAAAGGGGGGGAGGAGACTCAGATACTTGGAAGTTATCCAAGGGTCTGAATCTGGTTAACCCCTTGGAACCTGCTGTTGTCTGATACAAAAGTTTGAGACTTAATTGTAATAAATCTAGGCATATTGATAGATATGGATAACAAATTAACATAATTACTGTTATATCTAAGTATATACTTAATGTTGGAAACCACTTTTTATTTTGTTTTTCCTCTTTGAAGATACATTTCTAATCTAGCTATTGGAGTACGTTTTATTTTATATATATAATTTTGAACTTTGTATCGCTCTCTCTTCCAATTAATAATAATTGGTCAAGGGGGCAGAGCGAAACATATAAAAACATCTACGGAAGTCAATAAGAATTTTTCTACCACCTGTTGGTGGTTTGTTTTTAATTATAATATCTTTATTTTTGGATTTACATTATCACTTTTTATTTGTTAATTATCTTTTCACGACTCTACACTTTTTGGCCTTTTTCAAGGTTTATTCTGAAGGGGAGATGCCAACAAAACTTAACAGCTGGGGATGACCATCCTTCATCTGGAGTTATAAGGTTCTTGGTTGCACCATATGAAGTAAAGGTATTAACATGATTCATAATGCAAGACGATAAACAAAAGAAAAGTGGAGGAATCACATTTTGTAGTTGGAATATAAGGGGCACTAATGAACCAATTAAAAGGGGTAAGATCTTTGCCCAATTAAAAGCATTAAACAGTGACATTATTTTCTTACAAGAGACGCATCTGAAATATCAAACACAGATAAGACTGAAGGCAAATTGGATTGGGCAAACATACTACTCTTCATTTCTAAATCTAGAGGCACGGCTATTATCATTCGTAAAGGTATACCATTTAAATTAAAGAATACCATAGCAGATAAAGAGGAGAGGTACGTCATTGTCACGGGAGAAATTTATTCTACTCCACTTACTTTGATAAATATTTATGCTCCTAATTTTGACAACCCCCAATTCTTTAGTAAAATTTTGGATATAATTTCAGAACTTAATCATCAAAATGTGATAATAGGGGGAGATTTGAATTGTTTTTTAGATCCATATTTGGATAAATCAGCAAAACAAAAAAGGACTAACATAAAATCTAAAACGAGTGAACTCCTAAATACATACATGAAAAATACTAATATAACAGATGTATGGAGGATCGCTAACCCAGTAGGTAATGAATATTCATTTTATTCAACAGTACATAAAACATATTCACGTATTGATTATTTCTTAGTGGAAACAAAACTAATTTCATATACATATAATTCTAAATATCATAATAGTATTATTTCTGATCATTCCCCGTTAACTTTTTCTTTAAAATTAGAAGGAATGCCTGATAAAAAATCGTTTTGGAGGTTTATTTTGTAAAAATATTTTTATTAGAAGTAATCCATCATAACAACGGTATAACAAATTTTCAAATACATAACCAACTTATTTCAATAACTATACGAATGTTACGAATAATTCTTATAAACTATTTTTTTTAGAAAGTAGAAAAAGAAAAGAATAGATTTTAATCAATAAGAATAGTGATTAAATAATAATTTTGATTATATAGAAAGAGAAAGAGAAGAGAGAAAAAAAAATGTATATATTCTTGTTATATGTATTTAATTAAAACAAAGTATTATATATATATTAAAAAAAAGAGATTATAGTATACATCTTAATAGTGAATAACACAATTTCAAATAGCAATATCAATAGAGACATGTATACAAATCAAAAAGAAAAACAGAGTTATTTTCTTCTAACCCTGCCGGGTACCCATTGGGGTTGTGATGCCAAGAACAGCTACCCCTTCAAAATATTCTGTATATGGAGACCATATCTGTTCAAAGAGTTTGTATTTGTCCATTAGGACAAATAAAATATTTTCAAATGCAACGTCTCCAACATTTCCACTGTCCACATTTTAATTGTGGGGGATAATGTTCCCTTCCAAAATTTCAGTATTAATTTTTTCCCTGTTATCAAACAGTAATCCAAGAAATTTCTTTGGTTTACTGTTAATATTAAATTTGAATCCGGAACTCCTAATATTATTAATTTTGGATCTGGGTCCAGTTTAATTTTAAGAACTTCAGAGATAACTCTAAAGATTTCTGTCCAATAATAATTGAGTTTTATACATGTTACAAAACTATGCATTAAATTAGCTTCCAAGTTCTGACATTTATCACAAATAGGAGAAATGTTAGGATAAATTCTATTTAATTTCGTTTTTGAATAATGTAATCTGTGTAATACCTTAAATTGTATCAATATATGTCTAGCATTTAGTGAGCAACGATGTATACGTTGTAGGCTTTCTTCCCAAATTTCCTTCGTTATAGATAAACCTATTTCATTTTCCCATGTTTGTCGATATATTTCCGAAGTTGGGATTTCCTTATCCAAAATAGTATTATATATATATGCTATTAATTTTTCTGTATTTGGGTGTTTATTAAACAATTCATCTAATAATCCTGGTTTTCTATTTTTATAGTCTTGAGTATTTGACTTAATATAGTTTCTAATTTGTAAATACCTAAATATGTTATTTCACTGCAATCCATAGATATCTTGTAACTCTTGAAATGAAAGAAATTTTCTTATCTTGTAAAGGTGTTCTATCCTTTTAATTCCGAAATCATTCCAGTGTTTAAACCCCTTGTCCAATACAGAGGGCCTAAACAAGGGATTATTCATAATTGGCAAACAAAGTGACAAATTATCCATATGTAGGGTCTTAACTACTTGTTCCAAATACGTCTATTGCTATGAATTATAGGGTTGTCACCATACATTTTTTTTGTACTTCCCTTGGTGCAAAAAGAATTGAACCTACATCAAAACGTTTTGGAGGTTTAACCCACAAATTTTAAATAACTCACAAGGTTGAGATTCTTAAAAGAGCAGTTGAGATTCTTCTTTGAGACAAATGATACACCAGATATTTCACCCTCCTTATTATGGGAAATTTTTAAGGCATTTATTAGAGGAACTATAATCTCATATCAAGCTTTCCAAAATAAAAAGAATAATACTGAACAATTGCAGTTAGAACAAGAAATTAGACAATTAGATTTAGAAAATGCCAAAGAACCAACTAAAGATAAATGTAATAAGATAATAATACTAAAATATAAATTAAATAAAATTTTATCGGCCAGAATAATAAGATTATTTCAAATTACAAAACAAGAAAATTTCAAATTTGGTGATAAACCTCATAAACTCCTAGCACGCCAACTGAAAATACGGGAAACAGAAAATACAATTACTAAAATTAAATCAGACAAAGGGGAATTACTAACACTACCTAAAGATATTAATAAAAGATTTGCTCAATTTTATCAAAACATATACATCCAAAACCTCTGCAAATAATACTCAAATTACAAATTTCTTAGATAAGTGTAATCTTCCAAAATTAAATATGGTGGAACAAGAGGCATTAGGAGCTCAGATTACACTACAGGAAATAGAAGAAACAATTAGTTTGTTGAAGAATGGCAAAACGCCAGCACCAGATGGCTTTAGTAATGAATTCTATAAAAGATTCTACGAGATAATTTCTCCACGGTTGCAAGATTTATATATATACGCTTTTAAAGAAAATAAACTACCAGAAACACTGAGTCAACTATTACACTTATACCAAAAAAGGATAAAGATCTAGAAGACCCAGGCTCATATAGAGCTATTGCACTCCTAAATACAGACCAAAAAATATTAGCAAAGACCCTAGCGAGAAGATTGAGTAAATATGTTAGTAAACTAATAAATCCGGACCAAACAGGGTTCATACCAAAGAGATACTCATTTAACAATTTGAGACGGCTGTCTAATATAATGTACTCACATAATACTGAAGAAGAACTAGCAATTATTTAATTTTGGATGCAGAAAAAGCTTTTGATCAAGTAGCATGGCAATATTTATTCAAAGTATTGGAAAAATTTAACATGGGAGATAATTTTATTTCATGGGTAAAATTATTATATAAGCCGACGGCTAGAACACTGACTAATAATATATTATCCCCGAAATTCCAATTAGCAAGGGGCAATAGGCAGGGGTGCGCGTTATCACCCCTGCTATTTGCACTAGTGATAGAGCCTTAAGCTGAAAGTATAAGAAGCCATCCAAATATTCATGGGTATAATACCAAACACTCAAATAATAAAATTTCATTATATGCAGACGACATATTATTATATATTACAAATTCGCAAATGAGCATACCAAATTTAATAGAGGAATTTGGTTCTTTTTCAGGATATAGAATAAATTGGAACAAAAGCGAAATTATGACGATAAAACCTCAAGAGTAGACACATGTTGAAATTCCCTTTTAGAATTACAACAGAAAAATTTAAGTATTTGGGCATCCAAATTACTAGGAACTATAAATCATTACTCAACGCAAACTATATGCCTTTATTAACTAAATTAAATGGGTTGATTAAATTTTGGAAGACACTGCCGATGTCTTTAATAGGCAGAATAAACGCGATAAAAATGATCTTCTTACCACAAATATTGTACCTATTTCAATCAATACCAATATACTTACCTAAAAAATTATTAAAAAAATTAGATTCTGATATTATAAATTTCATATGGGATTATAAATCACACAGAATTAAAAAAAAAAACACTTGTGTAAATCTAAAGAATCAGGGGGACTGACACTCCCTAACTTATTGTATTATCATTGGGCAGTGAATATTAAAAATATAATCTACTGGTTGGACAGTTCTGCCCAACAGGTAGATTGGATAAGAATGGAGAAAGAGGATTGTTCCCCTTATAATATAGTAGCGATCCTTCTTTCCCCGCTAAAACTGAACAATATAATATACAAGAAGAATCCAATTATTCATAGTATAATACAAATTTGGAAACAAATAAAATTAACTTTAAAATTAAGAAAATTATCGCTTCTTTCTCCAATAGCTAATAATCCCTTATTCAAACCATCCATTATTGATAAAACGTTTATCCATTGGGAAAGAATAGGAATTAAAACGATGGGAGATATGTATGAAATGAGAAATTTTTTATCATTCCAACAACTACAACTAAAATATAATTTGAAAAGTAATCAATATTTCAAATACCTTCAAATTCAAGATTATTTGAAAAAGTATATACAAGGATATCAAACTTTAACCCCAGATTTATTGGAGGAAGGAATGAATAGAAAGGCAGAATCAAGCAATTTAATATCTTACTTATATAATATAATTCTAAATATAGAAACACCAACGACAGAGGCAATTAGAAGAGACTGGGAACAAGAGTTATTGATAAAAATTCCGAACGATAGATGGGATAAAAAATTATATGTAAACAAATGTTCAATGAATGTAAGACATAACCTAATTCAATTTAAAATTTTACATAGATTATATTATTTGAAAACAAGACTGAATAAAATATTTTCAAATGTTTCCCCCATCTGCGACAAATGTCTAACTCAAAATGCCACTATAGCACATTCCTTTGTCTCTAGTACAAAAATTGTATACATTTTGGAATGACATTTTTTGAATTTTTACAAAACTATTCAACACAAAATTGAACCCCAATACAGAATTGATTACCTTTGGATCAATGGAAGAGGGAAAAAAAGATGGCAGACTAAAAATTGTTGAAAGGCCATGCTGACAAAAAGTCTTCTGTGTGCAAAAAGTCTTCTGCAGATCCCTACTCTCTTACTCCTCACCTAAGACTCATGCCTTTGGTCTTAGACACCTCAGTTATGGCAAATTGTTTCTTCCTATCTACCCCATCTATACCTCTGTGTGTCCTTATAGCGTTCTTCCGCCGCTCTCCTCAGTTCTTCTGCTCCAAGGACTTTTTCTGTAGCGAGGCTGAAGGGTGACTGTAAAGAAGCGTATTAAATTAAGAGTGGCATATATAAGGTAGGTAATCAGTCTATTCCCCAAGGGATGGGAGTCTAAAATTATAGGTATAAGGTTTAGGATGAGACGGGAAAGATTTATTGAGGATCTGAGGGGCAAATATTTCCACACAGTATGTGGTGGGTTTGTGGAACAAACTGCCAGAGGTGGTGGTTGAGGTTGGTAAAATTACAATGTTTAAAAAGGTTTCTACAGGTACCACAGGAAATATTTAAAGGAATACGGGCCAAATGTGGGCAAATTAAATTAGTTGAGATAGGCACCTTGGTCAGCATGGACGAGTTGGACCAAAGGGCCTGTTTCCGTGCTGCATAAATCCATGAATCTATAAAATAAATACAACGTCTCCAATCTCTCCTCATAACTGAACGCTCCGACCCAGGCAATATCCTGGTGAATCTCCTGCACACCCACTCTAGCGCAATTCTATAGTTTGATAATCAGAATTGCACACAATATGGCTGAATCATTGTCTTATAAAAATGTACCAAGTCCTCTCTGTTCTTATACTATATCTTTTCTATCAAAGGCAAACATTCTATATGCCTTATTTGCACCCTATACTGCCACCTTCAGGTATTTTTAGACTTGTACAGTCTTTATGTTCCTCAATACTCCCTGCAGCCCAACATTCATGGCATTTCTCCTGCCCTTATTCAACTCACCTACTCTTCCCAAAATGCAACGTCACAAGTATCAGAATAAAATTATTTTTATCATTGCTTAGCCGAACTAACCTGCTGGTCAGTATCATTATGTAGCAGGAGATTGTCCTCATTGTCAACATCACATTTTTTTGTTTCAACTGCAAACTTACTACTTGTACCAACTGCATTCATGTCTGGACAAGCGTCCTGTCCTGAAACCTTGCCTGTCCAGTTTCCTCCATGCTGCCTGAGCCGCTCAAATCCTCCAGCAGTTTGCGTTTGGTTCAAGGTTCCAGCATCTGCAGTTTCACATGCATCCTACATTTACATCCAACTTGTTAAACAGCAAGGTTTCCAGCATAGATTTCTATAGTACACCTCAGGTCACAGGCCTCCAATCATGAAAACAACCCTCCATCATCTCCCCACTTCTATTACCAAGTTGGACAAAGCTGTATGTGAACAGTATCAGTTATCTCAGCAAAAGAACCAGTGAAGGGCAAGACCTTCAACATTTCAATTACAATTTGTAAAATTGAGCTGCTGCAGAATGTTTTAGCTTTCACTCCATGATTTCCTTCCTCTGTGGAAGGTAGCAAATGCAACAGGATTAATAACTCATGCCTACGCCCAGATAGATTTGGAAAGGATTCTTCTTCACCCGCACAATCTGCGTTATCCTTTAGAACATAGTAGAACAGCAGAATAGAAGACAGGTCCTCCGGCTCAGAATGTCTGTGCCGAACATGATGCCAAGAGTAACTTCTATCTGCCTGCTCATAATCCATATTCATCCATTCCCTGCAAATCGATATGCCTATCCAAAGCCTCTTAAATGCCACTATTGTGTCTGCCTCAACTATTACCCCTGGCAGCGCATTCCAGGCATTCTCATTCCTCTGGGTGTTAAAAAAAAAGCCCCGTATATATCTCCTTTAAACTTTGACCCTCTCATCATAAAGCTTTTGCTCCTAGCATTTGATTTTTCCATCCTGATATACTGATTCTGACCGTCTATGATAGATGCCACTCATCTATCATATCATATCATACATTTATTAAAAGTCTGATCGTGTACTTGTGTATATGTGTGTGTATATGTGGTTGTCTTTACATCTTCGCAAAAACACTACGTGGTAACGATTATATTTTTACATATTCTGATTGACATTTTTCCCCTCTAAGCAGAGACCTTCACCTTCACTGAACATTTTATGCATTATTTCTCGACATTCTCGACATATTGCCAATTAAAAGTTTAAAAAAAAAAAAAAAAAAAAGACTTTGAATTTAAAATGACCAGCGTCAAACTGATGACGTCACAATAGGGCTAGCAGTGATCAGCTTCACTGAAGATTTCATCCTATATTTGATGTTATTCGTGATTAAAGCTTTAAAAATGCAAACTTTCACAAGATTTTTACATATTCGAATTCATATTTTTCCCCTCTCAACAGAGACCACCTTCACTGAACATTTTATGCTTTATGTCTTGACATTACCAATTAAAAGTTTAAAAAAATCAAAAGATTTTGAACTTAAAACGACCGGCTTCAACTGATGACGTCACAATGGCTCGGCTAGCAGTGGTCAGCTTCAATTAAGATTTCATCCTATATTTCACGTTATTCGCGATTAAAGCTTTAAAAATGCCCATTTTCACAAGATTTATACTGTTAAAATCATTCCTGACCGCTTCCAACACACTTCGATCCAATGTTGCGACACAGGAACGCTCTGAACCTTTAAGTTCGGGAACTGCTTGAGTTGGAGGACCATGCCTCCTGTGGGGGCTACGGGTAGGGAACGGGTGCGTTGGGGGAAAGCACACCCAACATGTCTGCACGGTCTAGTATATACTAAAACTCCGATCTTGTACGTGTGTATATATGTATGTGTGTGTATATGTGGTTGTCTTTACATCTGAGGAAAAACACTACGCAGTAATGATAACATTTTTACATATTCCGATTCACATTTTCCCCCTCTAGGCCGAGAACACCTTAACTGAACATTTTATGCTTTATTTCTCAACTTATTACTGATTAAAAGTAAGGTTTAAAAACATCAAAAGACTTTAAATTCAAAACGACCAGCTTTCACTGATGACGTCACAATGGTTCAGCTGACAGCCGTCTCACACACAGAATCTTCAATGCTCTTCGAGTGACGTCACCCCCACCCCTCCCCCCCCCCCCCCGGGTTATTCACACTCCCCCCCGGATTATTCACACTCCTCCCCCCCGGATTATTCACACTCCTCCGCCCCAGATTATTCACACTCATCACCCCCACCGGGTTATTCACACCCCCTACACCGCCAAAAAAGACGCCGCCGATAGAACAAAAATGAAGTCGGGGCCTGGACTGGAGACTGTGGCGGCCGAACTGACTGAGAATTGGAAACCCCAGCTCAAAAAGGCAGCAAACACCCCCCGGGTTATTCACACCCCCAGGCTATTCACAATTCCCTCTTCCCTAGGTCATTCACAAACCCCCCCCCCCGGTTATACACACTTACACCCTTGGGTTATTCACACCCCCCCGGTTATTCACATTGCCCACCCCCTCCTCCCTGCTGCCTCAAAAATGCAGCCAACGCCCCCTCCCCCCTAAAGAGTGATGAGTATTGGGACCTATGGGCGAGTAGTGGAGTATTGCGTTCGGGGACAAGCCCTCGCCTGTGATGCCACGCGTCCCACACCCCTCAATCTCTACCACCCTCCCTCCCTACCCCCGTCATGCTCTCCCTCTCTACCCCTACCCCTCCCCCTCTCTAGCCGTGCCTGTGCAGTTGGGGTCTATGCGTGAGTGGATAGGGCGGGGGATGGGGGAAAAGGAGTGAATTAATAATATTAATAATATCAAGGGGGGGTTAGAGTGTGTGTGTGTGCGTGCGTGTGTGTGTGTGTGAGAGATGCCGCAGGCAGCCCCCCCCCCCCTCAACCACGCATTGAGGGGATGAGACCCAACGGGTACCTTTTGGTCTAGTACTTATTAAAAGTCTCATCTTGTATGTGTGTATATATGTGGCTGTCTTTACATCTTCGCAAAAACACTATGCGGTAGCGATTACATTTTTACATATTCTGATTCATATTTTTCCCCTATAGGCAGAGACCACCTTCACTGAACATTTTATGCTTTATTTCTCGACTTATTCTCGACTTATTACTGATTAAAGTTTAAAAAATCAAAAGACTTTGAATTTAAAACGACTAGCTTCAACTGATGACGTCACATGGCTCTGCTAGCAGTGATCACTGAAGATTTCATCCAATATTTCACAAGTTATTCACGATTAAAGTTTTTAAAAATGCCAACTTTAACAAGATTTTTACTGTTAAAATTCCTCCTCCCAGCTTTGCCAATTGGTATTGCAGTTGGAGCTGCTGCAGCAGGCAGGGTGTGTGCAATTGGAATTTTTTTAAGTGCACTTCTGAGGGAGGCTGGGGAGTGCTGGAATCGTATGTTCGGGAACGGGTTAAGTTGCGTTGGGGGAACGGCAGAGTGGTGAAATATTGCGTTGGGACACCACACAGTTGGGGGAGCAGACATATCCTGATTCACATTTTCCATTAAAATCATTCGATACAATGTTGCGACACAGGAACACTCAGAACTTTTCACCTCACAGGAGGGGGAGGGCAAATTGCTATTGCAACACGCAGGGGAAGAGTAATTGGAATTTTTTTAAAAGCCCACTGCTGAGGGAGGCAAGGGAGTACTGGAATCTTAGTACTCCCTTGCCGTTCGGGAACTGCTTGAGTTGGAGGACCATGCCTCCCATTGAGGCTACAGGTAGGGAACGGGTGCATAGTGGGTGATCTAGTAACCTAGACTTGGTAGCCTAGACTCGGTCTATTACATAACTAAAACTATGATCTTGTGCTCTTCCGGTTTGCGCGGTTTTCTATTTGCGCAAAAACGGTACACGATAGCGCTGCAATTTTTTGCCAGGTTACCCACCGTTCTCCTGTGCTGCGTGCGCAACACGTTTCGTTCCGATCGGTGGTATATTGTAGAAGTTATCAAGGTTTAAAAATCTTAAACCTCGATAACGCGTTGGGGGGGACGGGTTGCACTGGGGGAAAACGGGTGAGTGGTGGAATATTACGTTGGGGGGGACGGGTTGCATTGGGGGAAAACGGGTGAGTGGTGGAATATTACGTTGGGGGGGACGGGTTGCACTGGGGGAAAATGGTTGAGTGGTGGAATATTATGTTGGGGGACCAGGCCTCCCCGTCTGACAGGGACCCAATGGGTCCCACTTAGTCTAGTGATTTTATATAGTTCTATAAGGTCTCCCCGCAGCCTCTGGCATTCCAGAGAAAACAAGCCAAGTCTGTCCAAACCCCTGCTGCAGCTAATACACTCAATCTAGTCATCATTCTGGTAAACCTCCTGTGCATCCTTTCCAAAGCACCCATATCCTTCTTGTAATGGGAAGACGAGATATGCACAGAATATTCCAAATAATGCCAAACCAAAATCCTACAAAGCTTCCTGACTCCAATACTCAATGCCCCGACCACTGAAAGCAAGCATGCCATATGCCTTCTTTACTGCTATCTCTACTGGTTTTGCCTCTTTTGGAGTTATGGACTTGAACTTCAAGATCCCTCTGCACATCAATGTTGTTCAGGGTCATTAATTGTATATATTTCCCGTACATTTGACCTCCCAAAGTGCAAAACCTCACAATTGCTCGGATTAAACTCAATCTGCCATTTCTCCACCCATTTCTGAAGCTAATCTAGATCCTGCTGCATGCTCGGACAGCCTTCCTCACCAGTTCTGAATCCATACGACCATTGGCATTGTTAATCCCCTGCAACCTGATCTTCTGTATCAGCCTACCAGGGTGAACAGATCAAATGCCTTACTAAAATCCATGTAGACAACATCCACTGTCCTTCATTTCCTATTACAAGGTCCAGTATGTTCCCTTCACTTCTGCACATATAGTTTCAACAAACCCTCTTAGATTAACCTCACAAATACTGTCCCGTATAATCTTTGGCACTGAGCAAGTCAGTGTAAATATTGAGTAAGTTAGTCACCCACAAAGGCAACTCTGTTGCATTGGCATCTTTCCGGAACCTGTCCACAGATCTTTTCCTTCATCTCTTGCTTGCTATTGAGGGGGCCTCTGGTACAATCCCATTAGGGTGCATGCATCTTTCTTCAAGCTCACCTCATTGGATAAACCCTACAGTATGTCCTCTCTGAGCGTGCCGTGACAGTCTCCCTGTTAGTAGCACACCTCTTCCACCTCCTTTATCCATTCTCAATCAAACCCCGGAACATTGAGCTGCCAGACGTGTAGCTCTTGCAAACATGTTTCTGCAATGGCCAGAACATCATAGCCCCAAGGACTGATTGAGGCTCTTATAGCGGCACCATACGTGGTGAATAAAGGTGAGACATCAGGCAGGTTCAAAGTGTTGTTTATTCAGTGGTGACACATTATGGTAATATGCGCTAACCATATTACAATGTTGCTGTAGCTGAGCGAGGTTGTACTCTTGGGATCAGCTACCTGTTGACTCTCCTAGGTCTCGAGGCAAGAGATCTTAAGTACCAGGACATTCCCTCTAGCCCATGATGTCACGTGCCCGCCCTCGTATCTCCTGACGAGGGTTCGAGCATAAGTGGCTGACGCCACAGGACCCCCCTCCCCCAGAACAGGAGGAAGGAATAGCATGGTCGAGGGAGGCTCCTGCATGTAGGTCTGGGACAACCCGGGCGTGGGTCGGGACGGAGGGCTCCACGGGCGCAGTGACGCTCTGCGTGGGCGATCCCGAAGTACCGAGGGGTGCGAGGAGACCGATACAGAAGCCGCCGGACAGAAGAGGTCTGGGACACCCCAGGCGTGGGTCGATACGGATTGCTCCACGGGCGCAGTGACGCTCTGCGTGGGCGATCCCGATGTACCGAGGGGTCCGAGGAAACCGAAGAGACACGGTCGCATCTCCTTGACCAGCTAAGGGAGAGTGTCCTGTGAAATACGGCCCCCAGCAATGATGGGGGAAAAAACTAAATAAAATAAACAAACCTATTTCTGAACCGGGCGTGGAAATGTAGTGAACACAAAAATGAACAGTAAAAAAACAAATTACAATGCAATCAGTGTCCAAAGTTCAAATTGTCCAGCGTTCATAGTGCAGGATAGTGCTGCAGGGACAGCCTCCGGCCTGAATGTGGCGCTGTGGGCGGCAGTGAGGCTGCAGTGACAGCATCCGGCCGGAAGGTGGCGCTGTTGCCAGTGGTCAGGCTGCAGGGACGGCATCCGGCCGGAAGGTGGCGCTGTAGACGGCGGTCAGGTAAGTTCGTAGTTCACTTCCGGCCGGCCGCGACGGCCATTTTTGTAGTCGGGATTCGCTTGTTTGAAGATGGTGCGGCGGCCATCTTGCCGGCCGGCTGAAGCGGATTCACCAGCGATTAAAGACCGATGAGGAGCAGAAGGGCGCGGTCGCCTCAGGTAAGCTCGCCCTATCGGGTGGCTAGGCCCTGGGCAGCGGTCGGTGGGGCAAGGCGTGGTGCAGGGCAGGACGTGGAGCTGTGGCCGCGGTGAGGCCTGTTGCGGTGCCGGGTCTGGAGCGGTGAGCCCGGGTGAGGCGAGGCTGGTGCAGGGCATGGAGCTGTGAGGCCCGGTACAGTGCAGGGCCTGGAGCTGTGTTCGCGGTGCGAGCCCGGGTCTGTTGTGGGGAGCAGGAGAGCGGCAGGTACTCTCTCTCTCTCTCTCTCTCTCTCTCTCTCTGCTCCCAGGGCCGTCGGGCATGTGTTGGCGTTGCTGGGGCAGGAGGCTGCTAGGCTCGCAGCTCCTGCTGCAGCTGATTGGGCAGCGGCGGCTGCTAAAACCTCTCCACTCCGGTGGTCGGCTCCTGGCAGGTCATGCAGGGGAGCTCGGCGCCCGTCACAAAAGGCCTGGAGTGGTGTGGGAGTTGGAAGCGGGGCCTGCCCCGTTGCCGGGAGCGGGAGGGCGGTGGCAGCCGCGGCTTCTCATCTCCGGTGAGCAGCAGCTGGTGGGGAAGAGGCGGCATACCTCACTGCTGGGCCTGGTTGGCGGCAGCCTAGTTCTGCAGGGCTGGGCAACCGGCTGCAGATATCAGGTCTCCCAAGGCCGCGTGCTTCAGGTGAGTCCAAATTTCAATTCGGACAGTCGGGGGTCACCAATGTAATGGCACCATACGTGGTGAATAAAGGTGAGACATCAGGCAGTTTCAAAGTGTTGTTCATTCAGTGGTGACACGTTAAGCTGGTGCGCTAACCATATTACAATGTTGCTGTAGCTGAGCGAGGTTGTACTATCGGGCTCAGCTACCTGTTGACTCTCCTAGGTCTCGAGGTAAGAGACCTTAAGTACCAGGACATTCCCTCTAGCCCATGACGTCTCGTGCCCGCCCTCGTATCTCCTGACGAGGGTTCGAGCATAAGTGGCTGACACCACACTCTAAGTTAATCTGCTTTCCCTGCAATCCCCACAAGCATTGAATTAAAATAAACATACTTTAGCCCATACTTTAGCCCATATTCCTTCACCTCTCCCTTCCTCTTCCGTTGAGACTTACTGGTCCTAACCTCTACTTTCCCAATACTTCTTCCAAGTTCTGACCTATTAGGCAAAACAAAAATGTATCTTTTAAATCTCCTTTAAACTTTCCTCCGCTCATCTTAAGCGATTATTTGACATTTCCATCCTGGGAAAAAGACTGACTGCCTGCCCTGTCAACCTGCTCATACTATACAGCATGAGAAGTCTACACTTCTATCAAGTCACTTAACCTTCAAGGCTCCAATGAGAACAATCCAAGTTTATTCAACATCTCCTGACAACCGAAACTCAACAATCCAGGCATCTTTTGAAAAGCCTCAATATCCTTTCCATAATGTGGCGACCTGAACTGCATATAATGCACCAAATGAAGTCTTACTCTAGCTTTATATGGCTACAACATGATTTGCCAACTTTAATACTCGATACAACAACTGATGGAAGGCCGGTATGTCATATGCCTTTTTTATTACCCTATCCACTTTCCATATGGAGGTGGTTGAATCAACTACAACTTTCTCAACGAGATGGAAGGAATGGACTCTTCACTCTACACGTTGTACAGGTTTAATTGTATAGCACACAAACAAAAGCTTTTCACTGTACCGTGGTATGTGTAACAGTAATAAACCTAAAAAAGGCTTGGCTTAAATGGTGACACCTCCATTATGAGAATTAAATAGCACCCTACCTCCAGTTTCTTCTTTAGAGGCATTGAGGATTCTTTACCAATACATCTCATTATAGTCTGCAGGGCCACCACCGTCTTAATTTGTGAAAAACGCAGTTCTATAAGTAGTCTGCAAGAAGAACAGCAAATATTGTATCAAATTCTGTTTCTACAGGTGTGAAAGATTAACATTTTGAAAACTGGTTCCAGTCATTTGAAAGCATACCTATCTGGACAAGCTAAGTAAAGACTAGGATGTAAATTCTACCAAGCCACTTGCTTGTTGCATGCTGGGCCGATACATCAGGTTATGATAATCATAATAAAAACGGCAAAACTAAAAAAAAACAAATAATGCAGGAAAAACTCAAAGTGTGAGGTAGCATCTGTGGAAAGAGAAACAAGATTATGATTAGGATCTGAGAGCCTCATTGGACCCAAAACATTAACTCTGTTTCTCTCTCCACAGATGCTGCCTGACCTATTAAGTGTTTCTGGAATTTTCAATTTTTATATTACATATAGTATACCAGTTTGTTCTGGACATCAGTTCTGATCATTTTCCATCCATTACCTAGGAAAAGGTGCAGAATCAAACATAGGAAATGTGGAATTTCACAATCTCGCTGTGTAACAGGAGTGGAAGAGTAGAATCCTTAATCCAGGGGCATCAAGGAAAACCTAGTCCTTTGTCCAGAATCAGTAATGCTTAAAATTGTTATTGCCTTTGATTATTACACTGATTTATGCATAAAGGTTGTATACATAAAATACATTTTCTGGATACGAGGCATTACTGATCTATAAAGATGAAACTAGAACCAAGTTGCTGTTACTATTAGGGCAAAAAATGAACATCCTGGGGCCCGAAGGTCTTAAAGAAAAAGACTACAGGTTGATGTGTTAATGGACTTTTAACATTGAAATGACTAACAAGCAGGCATACAAAAGTTCTAAGTCAGCAGAGCGGTGCAGGTAGGAGAGCCTCTGCCTCACAGCAAGAGATCCCGGTTCAATCCTGACTTTAGGTGTTGTCTAAATAGTTTGCACATTCTACCTGTGATCATGTGTGTTTTGTCTGGGTGCTCAGGTTTCCTCCTATAATCCCATAAACATGGTGGTAATTGGGTTGATTGGCCTCTATAAATTGCCCCAAGTATGTACCTGAGTAGCAGTCAAATCTGGAAAAAATTTATGGGAACGTGGAGTCGAAATGAGATCCAGATTTAGGGTAGGATTAGTTGTTATCGGCATAGATTCAGTGGTCTGGGGGTGGGGGTTCATACATACAACTAACTTGCTAAATCCAATCGGGAAATTTGCAAACATTTCCTTACGTAGAGAGCGGTGAGAGCAGGAATCTGACTACCACACACTGCAGCTGGGAAACACCAAAGGTGCCTTCTCTAGAAAATTGGTAAAAGTATCACAGGCAGGTAAGGTATATATAGATGCGGAGAGAGAGGACTAACATTGAATACAAACAGAGTTTGGTTTGGTGCAGTAACCCACAGCTTTGCTACAAAGCCTGAAGAAATAATAGGAAGATCAGGATAGCAGCATTGGGTTCCAGTATTTACAGTGAGTTGTAAAGCGCATCAGGAAGAGCTGTGATTCTGCTTTGTCCACCAGCTTACCTCAAGCCTGCCCGCAGTGAAATTACGTTCTTGCTCTCTTCCATGTTCGTCAAGCAACTGGACAGTACCGAGAGAGCCCTCTCATCAAACTCGTTCAAGCGCTCCTACAAGCAGGACAGACACTTTGAACGCACAGTATGCTACTTGCAGTCACACACGTCTAAAATTAATCTGGCAGTCTAGCAAAAATACGAATGATAGTAGATAAATAAACTATGTTTTAGAAAACTGGGTTTTTAAAAACTATTATACACACCCCATGAGGATAAATAATATATTTTAATCATACACTCCAATTTCCTTTCCGGGATGTTCCTAGTTCACTGAAGGCTGCAGAAACATCTAAAAACATGACACCGGCCTGGTGAAGCTACAGCACAGTAAGCAAGAGAGCTCAGCGATCCAACAAACCAAGCATCAGGTCAAAGCTCTACAGTCTGGTGTGGCACGGTGGCACAATGGTAGAGTTGCTGCCCTACAACGGGTATGATCCTGACTAAGGCATTTGTACGTTCTCCCCATGACCTGCGTGGGGTTTCTCCGGGATATCGGGTTTACTCCCACATTTCAAAGACGTACAGGTTTGTAGGCCAATTGGCTTGGTAAAATTATAAATTGGCCCTAGCGTGTGTAGGATAGTGTTAGTGTGTGGGGATTGCTGGTCGGCACAGACTGCACGTTTCTGCACTGTACCTCTAGACTAAACTATGAGTCAATAAGTTGCTTCTGATTCTGTTAAATTTTCCCCCAAGAATGTGACTGTTTCCCCACTGAGGTAAAAACATTAGGAAGAGAACATACAACCCTTTCCGCCATTCAACTGAATCATGACTAATCAACTCTCGCTGTCACCTTTATTCTATTTCCCTTAATACACCTACTTAAAAATGTATTGATCGACTTCCGGTGATGCCATGATAGCGAGGGCTGTGTAGCCGACTTGCTCTCCGAGAGGCACTCTACAAACCAGCCATATATAAAACAAATATCGAGGCATATGTTGCTATAGGTGTGTTGGCGACTAGTCGAACATGATGGCCCGACATAAAGCGTCCGAGCGCGGGCGAAAAGGACAAAATCCGACCGACTCCCTGCATGACGACGGTGAGTCCGACAAGGAAGGCCCACTAATTCTCTGCGAGCTGCATGAGTTGAGAAAAGAACACAAAGAGGCTTCAGAAGACACTAAACAGAGACTAGAGATAGTGGAGGATAATATGAAGGCCTTAACGGTTCAAATTGAAAAGCTGGAGGGAAAATTGAAGGAAATGGAGGACAGAGTAGGTTCAACAGAAGACAGGGGAATGCGACATGAGAGGGCTATCAAGTACCTGCTACACAGAGAGGCTAAGCTAGTGGAGAAATGCTCGGACCTGAAAAATCGAGCGAGGCGTAAGAATCTGCGGATTTACGGAGTTACAGAGGGAAAGGAAAAAAAGGACATGCTCCGGTTTGTAACTGAACTGTTGAGGAACTCCCTAGAGCTCCCAGAAGATTTAACTATCTATATTGGGAGAGCACACAGGTCCCTCGCAGACAGACCGAGAGCGGAGCAAGCCCCACCAAGATCCATAATAGTCAGACTTTGGGACTATTACACGAAAGATGTTGTGTTGCATCAGGCTTGGAAGCAACGACAGACAACATACGACGGGGACAGAGTTTATTTTGACCGAGATTACTCGCCAGATGTCCAGAGAAAGCACAAGGAGGTACGACAGGTGATTAAGCAACTGCGGGAGAAAAACATTAGAGCCAAGTCTCCATTCCCGGCGCAGCTCAGGATCTTCCTAGATTCCGGAGTTAAGGCCTTCAAGACACTGATCGAGGCAGCGCCCACACTGGGTAAGATAGGGATCCCCATCAGAATGGAGTCCAGAGATCTGAACAGAGTTGCTGCAGGACCACTGGTCAGTGGTCAAAAATAAAGCCAGGAGGCAGAGAGGAACGGCAACTTTGTCAGAGGATGATCTTCGCACCATCCTGGGCATCACAAGAGAGGGATTATAGACAGGTTTGAAACAACTACAGAAACATGGGTCCCAGAGAAAAATGACAGTAAAAGACTATTGACACAATTAAGCAGATAAATAATATGTATATATATTTTGTTGTGTTGTTTCGAAGAAGGCTAGCTATGCCATGTTTAATAATACGTATCAAGGCTGGTTTTGTATTCTATTTTTCTACTTGATTTAAGTGCACTATTAAGAGAGGAATTGAGGGGGGCCCTCTTGGTCGGGAGGCTATTTATTTGAGTTTATAACTGTAATTTAGGTTTCCCAAAGGGGGATTTTGAGCAACCTTACATAGTTGCAACCACACATAAGTGGGCTTACCCAGGAGAGACCTAGTCACATCTCTTCTCCTTTCTACGAGAAGTTGACACATCAGTTTGTTCGGGGTGTCCAGCTGGGCTGGTTAGGTAGGAAGTATCCCTTTTTTTCCCCCTCTTGTGTGTAAAGTTCTAATGTTCACTTATTTGTTTGTTAGAACACAAAAATTGCAAATGTTCTTTTATGTATGGAATAATATCACAGCATCGCAGTCCAGTAAATCGTATTGTGAGTATAGCGGACATTCACAGGCCAACCAGAGTAAGAAACGAAAAATGGTACAGAAAGCAATTAGTGGAATATACAATGACGGATAATGACTAATTTAAAGAAAGTAAGCTATAGTGTTCATGGTCTAAATCACCCTATAAAGAGGAGAAAAATTCTTAGTCAACTTAAAAACCTTGGATGTGGAGTCGCATTGATACAGGAAACTCATTTGGTGGAAACTGAACACAAAAAGCTTAGAAGAGAGTGGGTGGGTGAGGTATTTAGCGCCTCCTATGGGAAAAGGAGAGGGGTGGCCATCCTTTTCAATAGAAATGTAGTTTTTTCCGTAGAGAAAGTGCTCCAGGACACACTGGGGAGATACATAATGGTAATTGGTACAATAAGTGGGAAGGAAGTATCGATACTAAATATCTATGCACCAACGGAAGATGATCACTCTTTGTTTAGAGACATTTCAAATATAATTGCTGGAAATGCCAAAGGTATGATAATACTTGGTGGAGACTTTAATGCTGTTCTCGAAGGGAGGCTGGGTAGATTACCAGATGAGCGCAATCAATCAAAAAAATCAAAAACATTAAATAACATGCTAGAGGAGCTAGGATTAGTAGACCCATGGAGACATAAAAACCCAAGGGGGAGGGACTATAGCTTCTTTTCTAACGTGGACGGGAGCTACTCACGCATAGATATGTTCTGTGTCCACAAACAATATATTAAAAAAAAAAAAAAAAAAAATATATATATATATATATATATATATATATATATATATATATATATATATATATAAATATATACATAAAGTTGTAGATTGTAATATAGGCTCAATAACAATCAGTGACCATGGGGCCCATTATTCTCATCCTGGAGCTAGGAATAGAAAAGTGCTTTAAGTACTGGAGAGCAAATTTTTCTTTACCTTCCGACACTGCAGTGACTTGGGAAATCAGGAACTGTATTGAAGAGTACTTTGACAATGGGACTGTATTGAAGAGTACTTTGACAATCAGGAACTGTATTGAAGAGTACTTTGACAATGGGTACTTTAAAGATGGGATAGCAGCACATTTGGAAAGTGGTGAAATCATTGGACAAAGTCAGCATGGATTTACAAAAGGTAAATCATGTCTGACAAATCTTGTGGAATTTTTCGAGGATGTAACTAGTAGCGTGGATAAGGGAGAACCAGTGGATGTGGTATATCTGGACTTCCAGAAGGCTTTCGACAAGGTCCCACATAAGAGATTAGTATACAAACTTAAAGCATACGGTATTAGGGGTTCAGTATTGATGTGGATAGAGAACTGGCTGGCAAACAGGAAGCAAAGAGTAGGAGTAAACGGGTCCTTTTCACAATGGCAGGCAGTAACTAGTGGGGTACCGCAGGGCTCAGTGCTGGGACCCCAGCTATTTACAATATATATTAATGATCTGGATGAGGGAATTGAAGGCAATATCTCCAAGTTTGCGGATGACACTAAGCTGGGGGGCAGTGTTCGCTGTGAGGAGGATGCTAGGAGACTGCAAGGTGACTTGGATAGGCTGGGTGAGTGGGCAAATGTTTGGCAGATGCAGTATAATGTGGATAAATGTGAGGTTATCCACTTTGGTGGCAAAAACAGGAAAGCAGACTATTATTTAAATGGTGGCCGATTAGGAAAAGGGGAGATGCAGCGAGACCTGGGTGTCATGGTACACCAGTCATTGAAAGTAGGCATGCAGGTGCAGCAGGCAGTGAAAAAAGCGAATGGTATGTTAGCTTTCATAGCAAAAGGATTTGAGTACAGGAGCAGGGAGGTTCTACTTCAGTTGTACAGGGTCTTGGTGAGACCACACCTGGAGTATTGCGTACAGTTTTGGTCTCCAAATCTGAGGAAGGACATTATTGCCATAGAGGGAGTGCAGAGAAGGTTCACCAGACTGATTCCTGGGATGTCAGGACTGTCTTATGAAGAAAGACTGGATAGACTTGGTTTATACTCTCTGGAATTTAGGAGATTGAGAGGGGATCTTATAGAAACTTACAAAATTCTTAAGGGGTTGGACAGGCTAGATGCAGGAAGATTGTTCCCAATGTTGGGGAAGTCCAGGACAAGGGTCACAGCTTAAGGATAAGGGGGGAAATCCTTTAAGACCGAGATGAGAAAGACTTTTTTCACACAGAGAGTGGTGAGTCTCTGGAACTCTCTGCCACAGAGGGTAGTTGAGGCCAGTTCATTGGCTATATTTAAGAGTGAGTTGGATGTGGCCCTTGTGGCTAAGGGGATCAGAGGGTATGGAGAGAAGGCAGGTACGGGATACTGAGTTGGATGATCAGCCATGATCATATTGAATGGCGGTGCAGGCTCGAAGGGCTGAATGGCCTACTCCTGCACCTAATTTCTATGTTTCTATGTTTCTATGACAACAATGATAACAGTGAAGTAACACCATCCACTCTTTGGGATGGTGCAAAAGCAGTAATAAGGGGTAAAATGATTGAGACATCGAGTAGAGTAAGAAAGAACAGGCTGAGGAAGCAATCTGACCTGGAAAGTAAAATAAAGGTATTAGAAGTAGAACACAAAAATAACAATAAAAATAAGAATCTTTTACACAAACTAAAACGAGTAAGAAGAGCTTTTAACATACAAAGCTGAAGGAGCCCTGCGATTTTCAAACCAAAAATACTACGAGAAGGGAAATAGAGATAGTCGCCTTTTGCTTTTCAGTTGCGCAAGGAGCAAGCTAATCGAATGGTTTCCAAAGTTTCACATCCGACCTCTGGAAATTTAGTATCACACCCACAACAAATTGCAGAAGCGTTTGCATCCTTTTTTGAACAACTATACGACTTTCCTGAAATCATAGATAAAGAGAAAAAGATTAGAACATTCTTTTCTGGATTAAATATACCCTCCCTTTCCCAAGAAGGAGCGATAAATATGACAACACAAATAGAAGAGCATAAAAAAAATTAAAGAATAACAAGTCCCCGGGTACTGATAGGATTCCAGGAGTTTTATAAGTGTTACGAGGATGAGCTCTCTCCGATTTTGGCCAGAGTCTATAGTTATGCCCTGTCTGAAGGTAACCCACCTAAATCATGGGCTGAGGCTATAATTTCTGTCATCTATAAGGAAGGGAAAGATCCCATTAGTCTCCTATGCAATGACGAAAAGATACTTAGCGCTATAGTAACTAAGAGATTCCAAAAAATTCTAACATAACTGATACACCCTGACCAAACAGGGTTCATACCTGGTAGACAGGGAGCCAATAATACCAGGCGTGTCCTTAATATTATGGCATGTGCAAAAAGGAAGCATCAGACTTCAATGTTACTCAGTTTAGATGCCCAAAAGGCTTTCGACAGAGTAGATTGGGTCTAGCTTGAACATACACGAGATAAGATGGGGTTCCACACAAAATTTATAAATTGGGTGAAAGTACTATATTTAAATCCAAAGTCATGAGTGAGGGTGAATGGGTGGTGCTCTGAGTTATTTGAATTGAAGTGGGGAGTTAGACAGGGGGACAGTTTGAGTCCCCTGTTCTTTGATTTATGTTTAGAACCGCTCGCTGAAACCATTAGGCAAGAGGATCTTGTAGATGGTATAAAAGTTGATAGGGGGGTGGAACATAAAATGTCATTATTTACAGAAAATGTCATGCTGTATGTGAGCAATCCTATTTCCTCAGTGCCTCGCCTAATGCAAGTTCTAAAGGAGTATGGGGTAGTATCTGGTTATAAAATAAATGATTCAAAATCGGAAGCAATGATGCTGTCAGGTACATGGCCTTCACAACTAAATGATCAGGTCAGGTTTCATTGGTGTAGGGAGGGTTTCAGATACCTAGGCATTGTCATCACCCCTCCATCTCAACACGATGCCAACTACGAAGCCAACTATGGAAAGCTGCTAAAGGGGATAAAGGCAGATATGCTCAGATGGGAGATTCTCCCTCTATCTCTAATTGGTAAAATTGAAGCTGTTCGAATGAATGTTTTGTTTTTTAGGCCCCCTTTTTGTTTTGGTAGTAACAGCGTCTTGTGTCTAACTCTAGGTTTCTTATTTTGCCACACAAATCTCGATAGCTCTTTGTCTAACACTTTAAATGCCACCCCAGGGACCCGACTCCTTTTTTTTATTTCAATCTTTGCCAGTAGGGGTCCCTGAGGTGGCATTTAAAGTGTTGGACAAAGAGCTATCAAGATTTGTGTTGCAAAATAAGAAACCTAGGAGTTAGACTCAAGACAATGTTACTACCAAAACAAAAAGGGGGCCTAAATTTGCCCAATATTAAATACTATTATTGGGCAGTGTAGCTGAGGACCCTGATAGCATGGATAACAAAATGATAAGGAAATGGGGTGGGTGAATGTAGAGCAAAATTCATGCCCCAGTACTGCCCTGGCAGGGCTCCCATTCCTAAGTCAAGCAAGCTGGAAGAAATTAAAAACTGACAAAGGATTAAATTCACAATGAAAAATTGGCTGGTTATAAGAAAACAAGTAAATCTCTTCAATTCTATATCTAGAGCACTGAAGATAGCTGCTATTCCTGATTTCTTACCCAGCAAAATTGACAATGGTTTTAGAAATTGGGTGGACAAAGGGCTCACTACTGTGGATCAGCATATTTGTGGGGAAGTTTTGAAATCATATGAGCATCTTCAGAAATAATTTGGTTTGTCAGGGATGGGCTTTTTTAGATTTCTCCAAATACGACCTTATCTGCAGAGACATGTAGATTGGGAGCAGATATGTAAATTACCTTCTAATTTGGAAAAGATCTTCCTGTTGACTATGGAGGGAGTGATAAAAAATAATCTGATATCCCACATATAAAGGACTTCAAGATTATGTAAAAGGAAACACTATGGAAACTAAACAGAAATGGGAATTGGAAATGAATATTATCATTACTGACGAAATGCGGGAAAAGACATGTCTTTTGGGTCATAAGTTAAACAAACAGCCCCGCCTGGAGGCAGTTTGAATGGAAAACTAGAATGAGAGTGTTAAAGACTCCACTTATATAAGCAAGATACAGTAACACCTCAGATTTATGCTGGAGACAATGCGGGAAGATTGGCGATCATACCCATATTTTTTGGGATTGTCCCAAATTGTATCAATATTGGAGAGACATTCAGGTGGAGATCAAGCTAATCTTGGGGGTGGATCTACCACTGGAGCTAGCATTCTTCATACTAGACGAGACTTCAGAAAATATAGACACCAAAAATCAGACATACTTGCTTGGGGTGTTGCTGTAGATTGCAAAGAAGATGATTACAGTGTCATGGAGAAATGTAAAGCCACCAAATATTCAACAGTGGAGGGAAAGACTGAAAAGTGTATATTTGATGGAAAGCATAACAGCTAAACTCCAGTTGAGGACTGATGCTTTCAACATTATGTGGACACCGGTATTACTACAACTGCCGAGACTGACTAAAGACACGATTTCTCCATATAAGAGGAGTTCGACTTGGATTTGGAACCATATGCACAGACATGATTGTGACTCTGTATAAGTGCATACATAGTGGCGATCAATGACAAAATAAGTTCTTCATGTGGCATACAAGTGTCTGGTTTAACATAACGGGCGATTATATATTAAGTAGGATTAAATTTGATGAGCTTGATTGGGTGCCTGTGAATGCGATGCTCCTACGACAGAACTCTAGGATGATTTGATGTGATGCTGACAGCTGCTGTGTGATTTGTATATCTTGTTTGTACGTGCATTTTGTTTTGTTAATAAAAGTTGAGTGCAAAAAAAAAATGCATTGATCGCAATCTGAAAAAGATTCAACTGATCCACAGCCAATTTCAAGATGTAATCATGGTTACGAATGCCAGTACAAGAGCAACGGTGCCAGTTGGTCATGATTAGCACTCCCCTAGAAGCAAGGAGCTGCAGATACAAAGAAACAAAGTGCTGGGAGTAGCACAGCGGGGCAAGCAGCACCTTAAGAGAACATGGATGGGTGATGTTTCCGATCAGGGCCCTTCTTTAGACTCTGTTGCAATATGGGAGAAAGGGTCACTGCTGTTGGGAGATGAGAGGAGGGGTTGTTACATAGGAGAAGGGAATCCATGTTGTCCTGAAATGCTTCCTGACCTGCTGAGCTACTGAGCACTGTGTCTTCTTCCATAAGCATGCCCCTGTTTAGTACGGCAACTTTGGTCAGGTTATTTTAATTAAAAGTTCTCCTCATTTATATGGAATATTCCTATTGCATGGTAAGTGGGTAAAAGGTTCTAAACATTTAGGAATGTCAATCAATTTCCACCTTTACACCCAATTTCATATTTGTTGCTCTTCTTTCAAACAGACTATTTGAATCTCTGTTACAAAACAGTTTTTTTTCCATAAAATGGTATGTCACAGAGGTAAATTGTAACTAGTCAGCCTACAGTTCTGTCCAGTTCTGTCAAATACCTGGTTGTATTTACCTGCGAGACTCTGAGCAGTGTCTGGATCAGACGGCACTGCTGGTTCACCCCCATTTTTACCAAAGCGAAGAGGCTATACACCAAGTCATTACAGCTCATTAGCTGAGCTTCCTTCAAGGCCTTCTGGCATATCTTCTCAAAGAGTGGATGCTCGAACATCAACTTCTGTTCGTAACGTCTCTGATCATCTGACATTCTCTTTATCGTTTCCCACATGGTTGTCAGGGCATTGCTGGTATATTTCCATGCCATTTTGGAGTGTCCATACAAGTCTAACACATCACTGGGAGAGGTGCATTCTCGAAGCTCATTACAGAATTGTTCCCAAGATGTGATCTCAGTTGGTGATGTGTCTTTCCACTCTGTGGAAGAACCCTCAGAGGTTGGTCCACTGTATTGAGATGATGTTCCTTTTATTGAACTGCCGCTGGAAGGATCAGATAAAACACTAGAATCTTTGGTGTCTCTGTCACAGTTATTTACATCTTCTGCTTCACTGGGAATTTGATGTATCCTTTCAGAATACTGGAAGCGGATTAAAGTTAAGCCCATACAATTTCTCAAATGGCCAGATAAGCCATTTTGCTTCCTTAATGTCTCAAATCCATGTTTTTGGATCAAAGTTCTGCAATTTCTGTAACCGGTTACAGTGGATCCTCGGGCGCACAGTCTCAAAATCCTAACAAGCCGACTTCCAGATGGATGGATATTCATGATGAGGAGCTCAAACCAACTCACATTAATTCACACGATGCAACACTGATTTTCTTTCAACTGTTGTAAGAAAAAAAAAGGTTAATGCTGCAGTAGTTATAAAAGCATTCTCACAATTTCTCTACTCTTAACATTGATCAGTTTGCTGTCTTTGTCCTTCCAGGTGACTGAGTTTAGATACTTGAAACGTGTTGTCCAAAGAGCTTTGTGAGTTGTTGCAACATATGTTGTAGATAGTGGGACTACCTTGATAAATGTTGAAGTGGATCACTTCACATTCAAAAACAAGAAGGCTATAGACTAACTAACATCACAAGAGTGTTTATTTTGTTCTTGCCCCCATGATGATTTAATGGTATGGAGGCCTTGCTAATCTGCCGTCTCACTGGGAGTAGCCAAGGCAGCTCAAGATAATACATTCTGGTACATGCTCATCACATTTATGTAAATAGCAATTTGGTCTCTATGGACAATGTCTGAAGCTGGTGCACCGGGAGTAGATAAGGCATGTTGTGTTATTCAATGCGAGCCTCCATAGGATATACAGTGAGAATTGTATTGCCTGCTCTTTTCAAATGAAGGGACAGGCCTGGCACTGCAAAATATAATGGACAGAAACAACACTCAAGGAAGGAAGTGAGCTTGGATGAGCGAGAGGGAATGATCAATTATTTGCCTCATGCCTTCTCCTTACTCCCATTCCCCAACATGGAGGTGGTCCAGAAAGCCACTCTTGAAGTACTAACTGTTGAGAGTTTGTCCTATTCCCCTGCTCTATCACTTCTGCCTTACGTTCACTTCCCTCAAATGCCCATGGGATTCCTGTTCGAAATCATTCTTGCGAACAGCAACTTCCTGTTATGAATGGCTCAAGAAGGCAGAATTGCAGAGCAATCAGGAATGGTGATTACATGCTATCAATGCCAGACACATGCCAACATCCTGACAACAGCTACTGTATATAATGTCAGCTGTACCTCAATTGAAACTGCTTTGAGTAAGATGCTCACATCAATCAATATTTAAAAAATTCCAACATCTGGTCATACTACATTGGTGTGATCGGGCAGGTATTTCATATTTCCAACATCCCCAGAATTATGGAGGTACATAAGCTGTGGATGCTGAAACTTTGAGCAAAACATAATGCTGGAGGAACTCAGCGGGTCAGGCAGCATCTGTGGAGAGAATGGACAGTTTTGGTTGGGATCCTTCTTCAAACTAATAGGAGTTGGGGAGGAGGGAAGAGAAACCTACATCATACACTTGTCTCCCATCTCCCTTTAATCCTTCCTCTTCCACTGCCCCATCTCTTTCCACTGATATATCTCCCTCCATTATTACATTTCACTCCTCCACATCTCTCCTTAGTCTAGATCTCACATCTTTAGTATTGAAGTGGAGGCATATCTTGAAGTGTTCGAATCACTTATGGCCTAGTTCTCCAGAAATACTGCCTGATCCGTTGTGTTACTTTGAGTCCTTTCGCAAGCAAGTCATTCTCGATCCAGAGGGGAGGCATATGTTGCAGTCAGGGCGGTGGGGCGCACATTATTTATGGGTTGATCTAACCCGTCAAATTGTGGTAGTGCCAATATCTCTGAACATGAGGCAGACCAAGGCCAACAATCGCGGTCACAGCGGGCCGGAATGAGCCCCGGAAAGTCCGCCCTCGATCTCTGCCGCCCTCGTCTGCCTCAACCTTCCTTATTTCAGGAAACGCTCACGCTCTGCCGGAGTGACCGACGCAGAAGCGTCCAGTTCCCGGGTTTAAACATCTCCTTCCCCCCGACTCACCTCCATCGCATCCCCGGCCGTCCGCTGGCCGCCGCCATCTTACAATTTAAACTGACGCGAGGCCCGTTGAAGGCGGAGCGGCTCGCGCTGCGTCACTGGCTCAACTGCTGATGGTGAAACTCTTATTACAAAATCCAACTGTAACTTATTCCACCTTGTGCCCAACTTGTTTCTGATTTTCGCCGTTAGTGTTCTTCGTTGCTCTGACCTTAAAAATACTTTGAATGCGTTCAGGGGCAAAATTCGGAAAGCACTCATTCAAAATCGGCCAAGATCAGCATTTGCTCGCGTTTAAAGGGGCTGTCCCACTTGGGCGACCTATTTGGCGAATTTTTGAAGAGTTTAAAAAAATGACATGTTGAAGACCTCCTTCGACTATGTGGAAGACCACCTTCGACTATGTGGAAGACTAGCTAAGACTAACTTCGGGAAAATTAGACACCGAATAGTGGAGAGTGAAGACGACCTCCTTCGATCTCCTTTGACCTCCCTTCAACTAAGATGAAGACTATCTATGACTACCCTCGATTACCTACAACTAACATACCGACATACTACGACCTACTGCGACTAAACCTACGAGTAAAAAATGTATTGATTTTTTCCATGTCGAACTTTTTTTACTCGCGGGCATTTTTTAGCATTGAAAAAAACACTGCAACCTAGCTGAGGCCTCGAGTACGCAGAGACCACTCTCAAGCATGAGGGAGAGTTACGAAGACCTCCTACGACCTTGTCAACCATGCTGCGAGTATGAGTCGAGGGCAAACTCGCCAGAACTCGCGGATTAGGTTGCCCGTGGGGCAGGCCCTTTGAGATCGATTGATCCGTGTGAACCAGAGATATGAAAAGATACTCGACTCACTGTCCCACTGCGGCGACCTAATTGGTGAGTTTAGAAGTGTTTGCCTTCGACTCATACTCGCAGCATGGTCGACACGAGGTCCTAGGAGGTCTTTGTAAAGGGCCTGTCCCACTTTCACTACCTAATTCACGACCTCTGCCGAGTTTGCCCTTGACTCATACTCGCAGCATGGTCGTCACGAGGTTGTAGAAGGTCGTAGATAGGTCGTAGCAGGCCGTGATGCGAGTCGTAGGTACTCGTGGCATGAAGTAGGTCGGGGTGTTTTTTCTACAGAGGACAGAGGACAGAGGCCCAGGAGCCGTTGGAGCAAGAGGAGGAGTTTCCGGGCGGTGAGTAATAAAATCGAGCGCGGGGCTTTGTTTTAACAGAGGCCCAGGAGCTGTTGGAGCAAGAGGAGGAGTTTCCGGGCGGTGAGTTATAAAATCGAGCGTTGGGCTTCGTTTTAACAGAGACCCAGGAGCCGTTGGAGCAAGAGGAGGAGTACCCAAACCTGTAATGTTCCACACAAGTGTTCTGGTGGAAGCCGCTGATCGGTGGAAGCGGACTGGAGGAAGCAGCTGATTGGGTGCAACCCCTGGTTTGCATTAAAGGTAAAGTGAGCTAAAGGTAAAGTGAGCTAAAGGGTTCAGTGAGCTAAAGGGTTATGTGAGCAAAGGGTTCAGTGAGCTAAGGGTACAGTGCTTTTTAGAAAAGGTTAGTGTAAAGGATTAAGATTTTTATAGTGTGAGTGAGTTGATTTAATTTGGGGGCAAGCCATGTCATTTGAGATCGGCCCCATGGTTTGCTCATCCTGCAACATGTGGGAGATCAGGGATATGGTCGATGTCCCTGGTGACTACGTTTGCAGGAAGTGTGTCCAGCTGCAGCTCCTGGTGGACCGCATTGAATGATTGGAGCTGCGGTTGGATTCATACTGGAGCATCCACAATGCTGAGAAACTCGTGGATAGCACGTACAGTGAGTTGGTCACACCGCAGGTTAAGCGGATAGAAAGGGAACGGGTGGCAATTAGCCAGCATAGCAGTAGGCAGGTGGTGCAGGAGTCCCCTGCGGTCATCTCCCTCCTAAACAGATATACCATTTTGGATACTGTTGGGGGAGATGGCTCATCAGGGGAAGGCAGCAGCAGCAAAGTTCATGGCACCATTGGTGGCTCTGTGGCACAGGAGGGGAGAAAAAAGAGTGGAAGGGCTATTGTAATAGGGAATTCAATTGTAAGGGGGATAGATAGGCGTTTCTGCGGTCGCAAACGAGACTCCAGGATGGTATGTTGCCTCCCTGGTGCAAGGGTCAGGGATGTCACTGAATGGCTGCAGAACATTCTGGAGGGGGAGGGTGAACAGCCAGCTGTCGTGGTGCACATTGGCACCAACGATATAGGTAACAAACGGGATGAGGTCCTACAAGGCGAATTTAGGGAGCAAGGAGATAAACTTAAAAGTAGGACCTCAAAGGTAATAATCTCTGGACTCCTACCAGTGCCACGTGCTAGTCAGAGTAGAAATAGGAGGATATTGCAGATGAATACGTGGCTTAAAAATGGTGCAAGGGAGAGGGATTCAAATTTCTTGGGCATTGGAACCAGTTCTGGGGGAGGTGGGACCAGTACAAACAGGACGGTCTGCACCTGGGCTTGAAGGGAACCAATGTCCTTGGGGGAGTGTTTGCTAGTGCTGTCAGGGAGGATTTAAACTAATTTGGCAGGGGGATTGGAGCATGAGCAGAGAGACAGAGGGATGTAAAATGAGGGTAGAAGCAATAGGTAGCAAGGTGAAAAGTAAAAGTGGCAGGCAGAAAAATCCAGGGCAAAAATCAAAAAGTGCCACTTTTCAAGATAATTGTATAAGGGGTACGAGTGTTGTAAAAACAAGCCTGAAGGCTTTGTGTCTCAATGCAAGCAGCATTCGTAATAAGGTGGATGAGTTGAATGTGCAGATAGTTATTAATGAATATGATATAGTTGGGATCATGGAGACATGGCTCCTGGGTGACCAAGGCTGGGAGCTGAACATCCAGGGATATTCAATATTCAGGAGGGATAGACAGAAAGGAAAAGGAGGTGGAGTAGCATTGCTGGTTAAAGAGGAGATTAACGCAATAGAAAGGAAGAACATAAGCTTGGAGGATGTGGAATCGATATGGGTAGAGCTGCGAAACACTAAGGGGCAGAAAACGCTAGTGGGAGTTGTGTACAGGCCACCTAACATTAGTAGTGGAGTTGGGGATGGCATCAAACATGAAATTAGAAATGCGTGCAACAAAGGTAAAACAGTTATAATGGGTGACTTCAATCTACATATAGATTGGGTGAATCAAATTGGCAGGGGTGCTGAGGAAGAGGATTTCTTGGAATGCATGCGGGATAGTTTTCTAAACCAACATATAGAGGAACCAACGAGCGAGCAGGCTATTCTAGACTGGGTACTGAGTAATGAGGAAGGGTTAGTTAGCAGTCTTGTTGTGCGTGGCCCCTTGGGCAATAGTGACCATACTATGGTTGAGTTCTTCATTAGGATGGAGAGTGACATTGTTAATTCAGAAACAAGGGTTCTGAACTTAAAGAAAGGTAACTTTGAGGGTATGAGACGTGAATTGGCCAAGATAGACTGGCAAGTGATTCTTAAAGGGTTGACAGTGGAAGGCATTTAAAGACTGCATGGATGAACAACAACAATTGTTCATCCCAGTTTGGCAAAAGAATAAATCAGGGAAGGTAGTGCATCTGTGGATAACAATGGAAATCAGGGATAGTATCAAAACTAAAGATGAAGCGTACAAATTAGCCAGAAAAAGCAACCTACCAGAGGACTAGGAGAAATTCAGAGTCCAGCAGAGGAGGACAAAGTGCTTAATTAAGAAAGGGAAAATAGATTATGAAAGAAAGCTGGCAGGGGACATAAAAACTGACTGCAAAACTTTTAATAGATATGTGAAGGTGAAAAGGTTAGTTAAAACAAATGTAGGTCCCTTGCAGTCAGAAACGGGCGAATTGATCATGGGGAACAAGGACATGGCAGACCAATTGAATAACTACTTTGGTTCTGTCTTCACAAAGGAAGACATAAATAATCTGCCGGAAATAGCAGGGGACCGGGGGTCAAATGAGATGGAGGAACTGAGTGAAATCCAGGTTAGCCGGGAAGTGGTGTTAGGTAAATTGAATGGATTAAAGGCCGATAAATCCCCAGGGCCAGATAGGCTGCATCCCAGAGTGCTTAAGGAAGTAGCCCCAGAAATAGTGGATGCATTAGTGATAATTTTTCAAAACTCTTTAGATTCTGGAGTAGTTCCTGAGGATTGGAGGGTAGCTAATGTAACCCCACTTTTTAAAAAGGGAGTGAGAGAGAAATCGGGAAATTACAGACCAGTTAGTCTAACATCGGTAGTGGGGAAAATGCTAGAGTCAGTTATTAAAGATGGGATAGCAGCACATTTGGAAAGAGGTGAAATCATTGGACAAAGTCAGCATGGATTTATGAAAGGTAGATGTCTGACGAATTTTATGGAATTTTTCGAGGATGTAACTAGTAGAGTGGATAAGGAAGAACCAGTGGATGTGTTATATCCGGACTTTCAGAAGGCTTTCGACAAAGTCCCACATAAGAGATTAGTATACAAACTGAAAGCACATGGTATTGGGGGTTCAGCATTGAAGTGGATAGAGAACTGGCTGGCAGACAGGAAGCAAAGAGTAGGAGTAAACGGGTCATTTTCAAAATGGAAGGCAGTGACTAGAGGGGTACCGCAAGGCTCAGTGCTGGGACCCCAGTTATTTACAATATATATTAATGATCTGGATGAGGGAATTGAATCCAAGTTTGCGGATGACACGAAGCTGGGGGCAGTGTTAGCTGTGAGGAGGATGCTAGGAGGCTGCAAGGTGACTTGGATAGGTTGGGTGAGTGGGCAAATGCATGGCAGATGCAGTATCATGTGGATAAATGTGAGGTTATCCACTTTGGCGGCAGAAACAGGAGGATAGACTATTATCTGAATGGTGGCCGATTAGGAAAAGGGGAGATGCAACGAGACCTGGGTGTCATGGTACACCAGTCATTGAAAGTAGGCATGCAGGTGCAGCAGGCTGTGAAGAAAGCGAATGGTATGTTGGCATTCATAGCAAAAGGATTTGAGTGCAAAATCAGTGAGGTTCTACTGCAGTTGTACAGGGTCTTGGTGAGGCCACACCTGGAGTATCGCGTACAGTTTTGGTCTCCTAATCTGAGGAAAGATATTCTTGCCATAGAGGGAGTATAGAGAAGGTTCATCAGACTGATTCCTGGGATGGCGGGACTTCCATATGAAGAAAGACTGGAGAGACTCGGCTTGTACTCGCTGGAATTTAGGAGATTGAGGGGGGATCTTATAGAGACTTACAAAATCCTTAAGGGGTTGGACAGGCTAGATGCAGGAAGATTGTTCCCGATGTTGGGGAAGTCCAGAACAAGCGGTCACAGTTTAAGGATAAGGGGGAAGTCTTTTAGGACCGAGATGAGAAGATCATTTTTCACACAGAGAGTGGTGAGTCTGTGGAATTCTCTGCCACACAAGCGTGTTGAGGCCAGTTCATTGGCTATATTTAAGAGGGAGTTAGATGTGACCCTTGTGGCTAAAGGGATCAGGGGGTATGGAGAGAAGGCAGGTACAGGATACCGAGTTGGATGATCAGCCATGATCACATTGAATGGCGGTGCAGGCTCGAAGGGCCGAATGGCCTACTCCTGCACCTATTTTCTATGATTCTATGATTCTAGCATGATGAAAAAAGGCCACGAGTAAAAAAGGTCGTAAATTAGGTCGTGAAAGTGGGACAGGCCCTTAACTCTCCTTCATGCTCGAGAGTAGTCCCCGTGTATTCGAGGCCTCAGCTAGGTCGCGCCGTATTTTTCAACATGTTGAAAAATGCCCTGAGGAAAAAAAGGTCGCAATGGAAAAAATCTATATTTTTTTTACTCGAAGGTTTGGTCGAAGTAGGTCATAGTAGGTTCGGCATGTTATTCGTAGGTAATCAAGGGTAATCAAAGGTAGCAAAGGCAGTCTTCAACATAGTCGAAGGGAGGTCGAAGAAGATCGTCTTCACTCTCCACTATTCGCTGTGCAATTTTCCCAAAGCTAGTCGAAGCTGGTCGAAACTAGTCTTCAACACTGGAAGGAGATCGAAGGAGGTCTTCTACATAGTTGAAGGAGGTCTTCAACATAATACTTTTTTAAACCCCCCTAAACTCTTCTGAACTCGCCAATTAGGTCGCCACAGTGGGACAGCCCCTTTAAGGTGCAATTCTGATCGCCCCATTACAGGAAAGATGTGGAAGCTTTGGATAAGGTGCAGAGGATATGGACCAGAATGCTGGCCGAATTAAAGGGTTTTGGCTACAGGGAGAGGTGGGATAGACTTGGATTGTTTTAGTCTCATTTAGTTTATTGTCTTGTGTGCCGAGGTACAGTGACAAGCTTTTGTTGTGTGCTAATCAGTTAGCGGAAAGACAATGTGTGACAATCGAGCCATCCTCGATGTGCGGATACATGATATAGTGGATAACGTTTCGTGCAAGATGAATTCCAGTGAAGTCCGATTAAAGATAGTCCGAGGGTCTCCAAAGAGGTGGATAGTAGTTTAGGACTGTTCTCTAGTTGTTGATAGAATGATATAGATGCCTGATAACGACTGGGAAGAAACTCCCTGAATCTGGAGGTGTGCATTTTCACACTTTTATACCTCATGCCTGATGGGAAAGGGGAAATGAGGGAGTGATGGGGTGAGACTCATTCTTGATTATGCTAGTGGCCTTGCCAAGGCAGCCTGAAGTCTAAATGGGGTCAATGGAAGGGAGGTTATTTTATGGATGGTCTGGGATGCGCCCACAATTCTCTGCAATTTATTTGAGTCTTGGATGAAGCTGTTCCTAAACCATGCATCCCGATTTTCTCTGGAAAGTCAAGGATTGAGGGGAGATTTGATAGAAGTATATAAAATTATGAGAGGCATAGATGAGGTAGACAATCAGAACATAGCCCCAGTGTGGAATTGTCCAACACTAAAGTGCAACACCAGAGGGAGAAAGTTTATTGGAGATACGCAGGGCATTTTTTTTACATCGAAAGTGGTGGTGGCCAGGATCTCATTGCCAAGGTTGGTGGAATCACTTCCAATTCCCAATATACAGCTATTTCGTATTGGAGAATCAAGGAACTGCAGGTGCTGGTTTACAAAAAGAACACTTTAGTGCTGGAGTAACACAACCGGCCAGGATCCTCAATATACCTCCATTACCTATCCCAAGTTCATGTCTTTCTCCACAGTAAAAACAGAGAAATATATATCAAGGACCTTGCCCATACATACTGTAGATAACCACTTAAGGGCCTGTCCCACCTGGCCATCATTTACGCGACAGGCCGATAGTGACTGAAGCACGACAGTCGCGTGACGATCATTTGAATAACAAGTTTATGATATTTACCCAGTTTATGATATTTATAGTGATTTTCTAAAATGTTCCAGTTTCATGAGTGGTGCTAGCAATTGGAAAACTGCAGATGTAATGCCACTGTTCAAAAAAAGAGATGAATGAAAAGTAGCAAGCTGCAGACCAAATTAATCTGTAGGAACTGCAGATGCTGGTTTAAATTGAAGATAGACACAAAATGCAGGAGTGACTCGGCGCGACAGGCAGCATCTCTGGAGAGAAGGAATGGATGATGTTTCGGGTCGATACTCTTCTTCAGTCTGAAGAAGGGTCTCGACCCGAAACATCACCCATTGCTTCTCTCCAGAGATGCTGCCGGTCCCGCGGAATTACTCCAGCATTTTGTATTGCTTATCTGGTTTGCTCTTCCATTTCTAACAACTGCACCCCTTCTCATGTCATTCGTTCATCCAGCTGTAGGAGATACAACATTTGTCTTTTTAACCTCTTCCTTACCCACAATCCAGGGACCGAAGCAGTCATTGCAAGTGAAGCATCAATTCACTTTTGCACTTTCCAGTTTAGTGTATTTTGGTGTTCACCACGTAGTTTTCTCTACGAAACTGTGCAAATGTTTAAATCGCGCGCGATTCATGACGCGTATCCATAACGCGTAAAAGGCGGGCCGACTGCGTAAGGGTGGCGCACGGTGGAGCATGGTTACACACGATGACGTAATAATGCATCACCACGTTAGGCCGCCGTGGAAGATCCACTCGGAGTTGGGGCTGCCGGCACGGCTAGGTTTCGCTCGCTGCTAAAGATAACAGCAGCCGGTAGCGCCTATACATTTTTAAACATAGATGCTGCTGAGGCAGCATACGCTGTAGACCAGCATATAGTGTGTGCTCTATTTGTATGGGCATTTCGATATGCTACAGATAGTTCTTTAATTGAAGTCAGAATCTGAAGAACTGATTAAGGTAGTTATAAATAGCGGTTGCTGTTCGGTCACGTTTGTGACTATCGCAGCAGATAGGATATTTTTTATCATACACCATATGGTGTAGTAAAATTTGACTTGCCATTACGGCACAGAATGGGCTCCACTGGAGCGGGCGGCTGTTTGGAGGAACTCCATTGAGGCTCCAGAAAGGAGCTCCTGGCTTGGGAAGCCTTTTTTTCAGTTGTGTATTAGACACCTGTGGAGCAATACCTAGTGCAGGGTTGCGTCATGATAATTTCCGCTCAGTAGAGGGGACTGTTGGAGATCTTTTACAAGAGACCCCAACCATGTGGATATCGACATAGCAGTCGAATCTTTGATCCAATGGGGCTATGCTTCTGTCTATGAACTGTGTCTGTATACCGGAGGCATTACAGATGGACCTGGCAGGGTTGCAGTATTTCTCCCACTCTGTCTAGCGGACTATCGGGAAGAGGTGACTCTGATTATAATGCCGGCTCATCCGAGTCATATGGGGGCCAGAGGCCTGAGGAAACAACACCTGGTACAGGGTTGTGCTCTATTTCCTCCCTGAAATACTCCGTTGAGGCTCAAGAAGGAAGCAAGTCACTAGCAGGTGCAACCTGTCTGCTAAGTATAATAAATAATGATGATTTATACCGACAGAGCGGCGATCTGCACAGCTAGTCCCGATTCGGCTCCTAGAGGGAGCAGCTTGGCAACCCCGAGTCAAGGCAAAGTCAAAGCCAAGTCTGTGGGACAAGTCCTGTCGGACGATTTGGGTCAAGGGGATTCTGTCCCCACATCTATGGCAGATGTGATTGGCCATTTTATCTCAATTGGAACATCTGATGAATCAGTTGGTGGCACTGGAAATGCTCCGTGTTACGGAGGCATGTACAGGCAGTTCGAATCATACGCCTGAGGCAGCTCCTGGTTCAGGGTTGCATTATTCCTCCCACTCAGATGAAAGGAATGTTGGAGATGGTGCCAAATGATATGCTCCGTGTTACGGATGCATGCACAGGCAGTTCAAGCCATATGCCTGTAGCAACTCCTGGTTCGGGTTACAATATTCCTCCCACTCGGATGAAAGGAGTGTTGGAGATGGTGCCAAATAATATGCTCCGTGTTATGGAGGCAATGCACAGGCAGTTCAAGTCATACGCATGTGGCAACTCCTGGTTCAGGGTTGCAATATTCCTCCCACTCGGAAGAGTATCGGAGATGGTGGCACAAAATATGCCCCGTGTTACGGAGGCATGCACAGGCAGTCCGACTCATACCCCTATGGCAACGCCTGGTTCAGGCTTGCACTATTTCTCCCACTCTACGGGAATGTCAGAGATCAGTATGGAGCTGACTCTGAACATGAGTATGTGCCTGAATCTCATGGTTTAATGCATGATGGACGAGAGTCACATAAGGAGGAGCTGCTTGCTTTTGCCTTTCAATTTACTGTTCCCTCGGGAACGGGCAAGCCACTACAAGAGGAGTTGGCCAGCGGCATCAGCTATCTAACATCACACCAGCTGAAGAAATGGCAAGCATGACAGACAGGGTCTGCAAATGGAACTTCGCTAGAGCTCCAACAAGTAAATCGGCCCGGGTTCAGAGAAGCTGGCAGGTTTTGTTTTTTTTTCTTCTTTTTTTTTCTCTTTTTTTTTTTTCTTCGAGTCCGTTGCAATCTCAGATGTCGTTCTGCCAGTATCTGGCGCAGGTCACAGCTGGTCGAGTCGGTTCAGCCAGATCCTGGAGGCTGCACTGGGGGGCGTCGTCACACTCCAGTAGGTGGAACATTGTCTGTACTGCTCCACAGCTGCATGTGTCTTCTGCCTGGTAGTTCCATGCTTTCATAAGTGCTTTGTACCTCCCCTGCTCCACTCGTAATCTGTTGAGGGTCTTCCAGGTTGGCCATGGGAGGTTGTGCCCGCTGGCGAGGCATTCAGTCGGAGTGATTCCTCTCTTCATCCAGTCGTGGCTCGTGTTGAGCTGGTTCCATTCATCTTTCCAGATGTTGGTCCTTGCTGTTTCTTTGCTTGTCTGGAGAGGTGGGTCTGTCTGCAAGAAACTGGCTCTGGATTTCTGTCGGGGTGGAGGTGCTGTGTGTCCGTGCAGGGGGTGCCTGGTATCGATCTCCTGTGCTCTCCGCTCGTCTTGGGCGACGATGGATCGTCTGATATGGGGGGGGGGGGGCAATACCAGCTAGGGCGTAGAGGCACGGGACTGGCGTTGTCTTTATGCATCCCGTGATAATGTGGCAGGTGTTGTTGAGGGCTGTGTCAACCAGTTTGGTGTGGTGGGAGCGGCTCCAGCTTGAGCACGTGTATTCAGCTGTGGAGAAGCACAGGGCTAGGGCAGTTGCACGGATGGTTGGTGGATCAGCGCCCCACTTTGAGTTTACCAGTTTGCGCAGGATGTTGTTGTGAGTGTTGACCTTGGCTTTGGTGTTCTGAAGGTGAGTTTTGAAAGAGAGTGTCCTGTCGAGTGTGACTCCGAGGTACACGCTGTGGAAGTGGTTGGAGAGTTTGTGGCCATCCCATGAGACGCTCAGTTGTTTTCCTGCATCTCGATTTTTAAGGTGGAAGCTGCATAGTTGGGTTTTTGATGGGTTGGGTTTCAGGTGGTTGTTATTGTAGTAGGTTGTCATCTCTTGGAGGGCGCTTTCCAGGACAGACTCAATCTGGAAGTTCTCCTGTTGGGTGGTGATGCAGAAGTCATCAGCATAGATGAAGCGGCGGCATTGTGGGGGAAGTGGTTGGTCGTTGGTGTAGATGTTGAAGAGGAGGGGGGCCAGTACGCTGCCTTGTGGTAGGCCATTCTTTTGGGCTTTCCATTTGCTCTTCTTGTCGTTTAGTTGAACGAAGAAGCGCCTGTTGTTGAGAAGGCTTTTGATGACTTGGCACAAGTCGAGGTCACCAGTCATGTCAAAAAGTTTCCTGATCATGGTGCGGTGCTGGACAGTGTCGTAGGCAGCGGTGAGGTCTATGAAAGCTGCTCCGGTGATGAGTTTGCACTCAAAACCGTCCTCAATGTGTTGGGTGAGGTTCAGTAGCTGCCCGGCACAGGAGCGGCCAGGGCAGAAGCCAGCTTGATCTTTAGTAAGCTTGGAGTCTATAAGTGGCATAAGGCGTTGGAGTAGTAGCCTCTCGTAGAGCTTGTAGCTGATGCAGAGGAGGGACATGGGTCTGTAGCTCTTTGGGGATGATGGGTCCTTTCCAGGTTTGGGAATTGCGACAGTCTTGGCCTTTCTCCATACGGGTGGGGTTGTTTTCTGTGCCATGCATGAGTTCAGCATTGCTAGGAACCAGGTCTTTGCTTTAGTTCCCAGGTGCTGTATAATTTCCGTCAGTACATCATCGATTCCTGCTGCTTTCCCAGGTTTCAGCATGCTGGCAGGTAAGGTCTCTTTATTAACCTCCATAAAACTCCAAAATGGAGCAGTCTGTCGGCCCAGGTTTGGGTTTACTGGCAGCATGGGCTGTTTAGCATTTTTTCACTGTCTCTGAGATAGATCAGGTTGATGCAGAGACATTTGCAGGGTGCCTTGCATAGTAACCTCTGTAAGTTCCAAGTAGGAACAGCTTGGTTACCCTGGTTCAGGGTAGACCATCATGGAACTGGCTGGCAATATGGGCCATGTTGACCAGGGAAGCACTGCCTCCTCATCTGTGATTGAGGTTATCAGGTTGCTCAGTAGAATAAAGTAGTTGAAATCTCCCTCGACACATGTTTACATTTCTGCTCAGTTAGTAGAGTTGCCGGTTCATTGGAAACATCTTTGCCATCCCCTCTGGGATAGGTAGCTACCGGCAGGAAGCTGGTCTGGCATATAATATTTTTATCGGATCTGCAGGTTCATGTTGTGAATCAACAATGTATTTATAATAATCCGTAGGCTCTTAATACCAGTATTCCTGATTGAGTGGCGGGTCGAAGAGATTGTGTTGTGCACTCCGGCGACTCAGACAAGTGGTTTCAGTCAGAGGACTGCGAAGCATTTCCTGGTTTGCATTATGCTAAATTGGCAGGGAACTCATATTCCCACATCAAGGGGAGACTGTGTTTTCAGTTCTAGGCATAAGGTTCCGTCTGTATGGTCAATAAAGGAACGGTGGTTCCAAGTGGAATCAGTACATCTCAATGGAGGATGAGTGGTCTGGCCAGGAACGAGAGGGGTATATTTCTGATACTTCTCAAGATTACAGAAACAGGGAGCATGCCGAATCAGGTTAGCATTTGGCTAATCTGATCATGTGCTTAGTTACCCAGTTTAAGATGGATGATTGGCTTTCAGCAACTTAACCGATTCATAGAATCGATCTTGAAGATGCATACTTGGCCATATCTATACACATGAGGCACAGATTATCTGGTGTTTTGATAACATAGCCAGTGGTGGAAGCCAATGCTGCCCAACTCAGATCAAAGGGCATTGTCTCATCGAGTTTTAGATAATATGCAACATTTGCAGCTGATAATTCTTGGGGGTTATCAGTAGATACCTCTTGCGATATTAAGAATGAGGCAACATTAAATTTAATAGTGCTAATTTTGCCTATTCATTCAGGCCATGGTAAGGCGGCTGAGGCAACTTCCTTTTTACTCGGTAACAAGTGATGGCTGGGGCAGCCTGTCTTCTTGGGCAGCTAGCTCTGCACGATTGTATGGGAAGTTTGTGAACTAAATATGTGAATTACTTTTAAATGGAAGTAACAGAGGTTTGTGCTGCTTTCAGTTTGAGCCTAGAGAAGCGTTTATGCGATAACACAATTGACACTGCTTGTGCTGCTTTGTCATTCTCTATAGTACCATAAGTGGGACAATAAATGATTAGTTATTCACCCGCTGTTCACTAACGTTATGCAGGGTGTCTTTTACATGACCACTCTAAAAGCCTATACTCATTGTGGTGTGCAATGTATATCAGTACATTATTATGCAAATCTTCTTCAACTGTATTCCTAATGGGAGCAGTATTTTTAAGATTATGCTTTCAGCAACTGATCTCAGCACAAAGAACACAGTCTTTACTCAATCTCTGGGTCATAACTGACATTAGGGTAGCTTGTTATGGGAATGATCTCATAAGCAAAATGGGCATGATTACGTACATTTAAAGTTGACAGCATACCCACCAGAGCAGAGATTGGGGGTGTCATTAGGTATACAAGTGCACTGAGCTTGGTAGTACTTATGAGATGAAAGATAGTTTCTTAATTGTTATTCAATAGTCTCAAGATATTGCTGATGGTTCATTAGCAGCCAATAGAATGGATAGTTCCCTTTCATCATACAGCAAGAGGCTTACATATTGCGTGTTAATAAATTATAAAATTTGGTTGAATATGTCTGGATATTTGCAGATAGAATTCTGCACAGTGTTACATGAGTTATTGTCCAACTCAAAGTCAATTGGGACTATGGTCCCGTTAAGAACAATGGCCATGTATGCAAGTTAGCATCATGGTATTAATAACCCATGTTTTTCTACCATTAATGGTTTATCTGTAAAAGTGTTTCACACACAGATTGGGTTACTGCATGAAACCACAGAGCTTTGAAGTCTTCACGTAGTCACGTGACTTCGAAATAAAATAGAAAGATTAAACGAGCTTACTGTTTGAAGTTTGATCTTTGAAGTGAGGGAATACGTGCCCTCCACTCCCAACCCTACTTCTCATAAAGATCATTCGGTAGTTCTAAGGTCGTTAATCTCTCTATAGCTTAGGTCAGCAACTATTTTGTGGTTTCATTCAGCTGCTCTAAAGATTGACGCACATGCGGACTGGCGGGCTCTTCACGTATTCCCTCACTTCAACTTCTCATAAAATAAAGATCAAACTTCAAACGGTAAGTTCTCGTTTAATCTTTCTATTAACTTGTGGTCATTACCTACTGCAATGACTTTCAACCACTCACTTCCCATACCCTGTCAATCTAATTTAAACCCTCCCGAGTATTAAACCTGGCTGCCAAGGCTGGATACACTGTGTCTCCCTGATTCCTATACCGTGTAGGAGGAGCAGACCAGTACCCTAACTGCCACTAACCTCTACTGCACTAAGATCAAGGAAGAATCACACAAAAAAAACGAGAAACAGATCTTAACCTTTCTGTTCATCCTCCTCGCCGAAGGTTCATGAGCCAAAGGCTGTGCACTTATCCTCAACAAAACACTTGCACCTTAACACACAGCTTCTCCCCACAGGCCACTCTGCTAGTGCCTGTATTTCTTTTACATATCACTAGGAGCACTCACTCTGGAACAATAACCGCTGCTTTTTAGGGCAGCACAGTGGTGCAATTGGTAGAGCTGCTGTCTTGCAGTGCAATAGATCTGGGTTCAATCCTGTCCTTCGGTGTTGTCTGTGTGGAGTTTACATGTTCTCCCTGTGACTCCATATTTTTTCTCCGGGTGGTCTGGTTTCTGCCAAAGGCGTGCAGGTTTGAAGGTTTATTGGCCTCTGTAAATTGCCCATATGTGTAGAGAGTGGATGAAAAAGTAAGATAACATGGAACTAGTGTGAATGGGTCATTGATATTTGCCATCTAGACTCAATGGGCTTGTTTTCATGCTGTAACTCCAAATTAAACTAAACTAAATCTTGCATGATGCTCCCCCTCTCAGCTGCTCGAGTGAAACATTTAAAACATATCCCCTTTCCCCCAAAAACCAGAAGAAAGGATTCAAACCAAGAAATGTTTAAGTAACACTTAAATACTTTATTACACTTTATAAAATTATATTCTCTTGATAGCCAGACTGATCCTGCCCAAGATCTCTGAGTACTTTAAATATGGAATTGTCTTGGCTGCCAGCATAATTCTCATGTGCAGGCAGGAACTGCAGATGCTGGTTTACACCGAAGATAGGCACAAACGGCTAGAGTAACAAGTATCTCTTTCTGTCCTGGGCCTCCTCCACAGTCCAGCATTTAGTATAATTCTCATTATTGTTTTGATGGATGAGTGACCTGACATCATCAACAACAGCAGTGTTTCAGATCAGTTAAACTGGCTCAATCTCTGCGATCTGTTGTCCATTGACTTGGATTCTTTGATTAAAGCAGTTCTGATCAATAGTCATATAATTCTGAAGTCATACATATGTAGCTATTAATGATTTTATTGTAGTTGAGAAACAGATCAATTATTGAATATACTGAGACAAATGGGATGACTGGGCTAAATTCCAAGTTTCAAAATTATCACATGGTTATGCTCCTATAATTATAATGAGAATGACCACAGCATCAATAACCAACATGGTAAGATTTAATTCATCTTTATTCATACATTAATTCTGTAATATTTAAATATATTATATAAAATAAATAACTTGTTTTCTACAATGTACCAGTGGATTAAATAGTGAGATCCCAAGGGGCTACAGCACCAAGAGGCCATTCAGCCCATCATACCCAAATCAGATCTTTGAGAGTTTAGTTAAGACTCATTCATCTTCTAAACCAACCGACCCCCACCACCCACTCAAAGCCCTGCAAATTTCCTACAATTATTTATCCAATTCCCTTTGATAACTATTATCCCTTTCCTTTCAGCCAATGTGCCCCAGATCACCACTCACAGTGCATAAGCACAAACCAAATCCTTGTCCTCTCTGTTCTGCCAATTGTTTTAGGTGTATGTACTCTGCTCACCTGCACTCCAACCAGGGGGATCCATTTCTCGCTACACCATTTATCGCACCCCCTCACAATTTTCAACACCTGTTTCCTTTTTAGCCTCGTCTCTACAGAGAATATTTAACGTTGTGAAATTTCTAGATACCTTCCACTTGGTTTTTAACATATCCACTTCTATTTTGTGCTTTCTGTATGTTGGCCATAAAACACTCTTGAGTTCTGTATGCAACTTTCTTCATGTCCTGGCTTATCAGTAATCCATACATTAAAACAATCTAATGTGGCAACAGAGTATGGCTTTTATAATCTCTGATGTTTCTCTTAAGTTATTTACACAGGCCATCCTTGGGTAATGAACTGGTTCCGTTTTCATAAGTGTCCAGAAGACAATTTTGTCAATGTCAGAAAATACACAAATATCATTCAATATGGTAATCACACCTCCACTGCATTGCAATCAATGGCAATAAAGGCAGATAAGACTGATAAGAAAGATGATTATGAAAAGTGGGAAGAGAGAAACCATTTTTGACATCTGTTGGAATGAACATATATACCCTATGCAGACTTTTGAATCTAATAATATGGGAATTCAATCATTTTTATGAGCATCTATAAAAGACAGATATTCTTAACCTAGGAAATAGCCTGTGTTAAATTTATATGGTTATATGCAGCAAGATCAGTGAGTGCGCAGTGCTAGATATGATGCTGCTGGAGAAGGCAACATATAAATGAACTCTTTGGAACAGGTAAAACACAAAATGCTGGAGTAAATCAATGGGTCAAGCAGCATCTGTGGAAGGAATGGATAAATGTTGTTTCAGGTCAGGACCCTTCTTCAGACAGTGTATCCTGACTTGAAAGTTTATCTCCAAATTCACCTTTGTTACTGGATTAATGTCCTGGGATGGTCTAGCAGCAGATGATAGGAGCTCAGTCATTGCAAGTGCAACAGAGGTTCAGGGAGTCTAGTGGTGCCTTCATTTTACAGAGTCTTAAGTCATACAGTTGTACGCACAGAAAAGGGCCCTTTCCGCCCACCACATCCATGCTGACCTTTTGTCCATCTACTTTAATCCCATTTGCCAACAATATATCCTTGCCCATTCAAGTGCCCATCTAAATATCTCTTCAATGTAATGATTGTATCTGATTCCACCACCTCCTTTGGCAATGAATTCCATATATCAACCACCCTGCATAAAAAACCTTCTCCTCAAACCCTTTTAAAACCTCCTTTCTTGCACCTTGACTTTCTATGTAATCTTATTTTTCATACCCCTGCCCATGGGGAAAAAAGATTCCGCCTATCTACCCTGAAACTCATAATCTTGTACTTTTCTATCAGGTCAGTCCTCTGCATTCTTTGCTCCAGAGAAAAGAAACCTAGCATGAAGGCAGATAACCTAATCCCTTCCCATAACTGCCCCCCTCCAAATGGGCCAAATGCAACATGTGGAACTATCGTTGATGGGGCATCTTGGTTGGCATGGACATTAGCTGACGAGCCTGTTTCCATACTGTAGAATTCTATGATTCTACAGGACCTGCATGTACATAACATACACAAGAAAGTGTTTGGAAGACCTGCGGGATGGATTTACCAGCTGCTGCAAGGATGCAGGCATCTAATGTAACATGGGAACTCGGCCAAGGCCCCGTTTCCTTATGATCTGTTGGGTTATGAGCAGTCCTCAGGAATGGAACACTGCCATAACCTGGGGATGACCTGAATCTACTTTAACATTCCATGCTTCTTGGTATATCTCCAGATACCTCTACTTAACTTCAACCTGATAAGGAGATGGAACACTGGCTGCCCACATCAGGAGCTCACATCAGGAGCTCACACTGGCTGCCCACATCATTGCCAAGTCAGATTCAGGAGACTGAGTCTCAGATCTTGGATGCAGTCCAGTTGAAAGCGTGTGTGCCAATGGGTGAAGCTATTCAAAGCGCTGCTGCTTACACTACCATGTTAACAAATGTTCTCCCACCACTCTGACAGCCAGACTGCTCACTGGACCATGTCTTCCCACCACACTCTTCCCTAAGCAGTGGAACAGTTAACTGTGACTTTACCACCTCTTCTGACCAGTAAATAACCTACACATCATTCCACCACTTCATGGTTCACACCAAGGTGAGAATGTGAAGATGCAAGCAACAGTACTTAAAAAAATAGTTTATAAATTTTAGGGATAAAAAGTTGTGATCAGGCAATTGAAAGGCAGTTAAAATATTCATGTCTGCAGTTGCTTCGCTTTCACTTAGGGGTCCAGGAATGAGAATACAGCCTTCTTAGATAAATGCTATGTATATATAAGAAAGGTTAAAATCAATCTATTTCCTCAATCATCCAAACATTTCTAAGAAGTTTCACATCATGAGCAGAGTCCAGATTACAAAAGCACCACACTGGAGAGTTTGCACATATTTTTGTGTCAGATATCATTTTGAACATTTAACAATTAAAAAAAAAACAAGGGTATATCCTATTTAGATAAATAATCATCTCTAGTGAAGGGACCACATGATAAGAGACAGGCTGCCAAGATCATGGAGCTTCACAATGTTTGCTCTAAAAAAAAGGAAGTTGAGGCACAAATTAAAAATAAACGAATGATTCCTCATTCATACCATTTGAAGTTGAAAGAGAAACAGTAATATTTCTCCATGCTAAGGCATTTTGAGGAGACTTGTCTTTGGTGCATTCTACAATTCCATGTAAAAACTGGGTTCCAATTTCACCCATATCATTAACACTTGATTGAATCAAATAATTGATCTGGGAGCTGTACCTGGACGAGAACTTGAAACAGTCCTTTGATGTTCTGTGTTGTATAATTTGCACGCGCGTTCCTAGAAACTGATTAGAATTCCAATCAAATTACAGTTTTAAGTTTCAGTCGACATTCAGTCTCTTCTTTGGAAGGATAGCTCCAATGATATAGCAAACAGGCCGCAAGGCGCTGCTTAGGAATGGCAGAGATTTCTTCAGTTCTGTACATTGTAAACACGATTGAGAGTCAACGGTAGTGGGTATGTTAACTCTCCCATTGTCCTTCCAGTGTCATCCACAATGAACTCTTGGAGTGAGAGATGCCAATCTGGGCTCCTCACCTTCCGAATGAACTAATTGTTGCTGTCAAATGTACCTTTATTTTGGACTTGCTATAAATGAAAGATGAGACATTTATCATTGATTGTTGGTGATGGGACTCCCTTGACAACCTTTATCCATCATATATGAGATCTTAAATAAAGCAATCTCAGCAAAGCAGTGCTGCTTGGCAGAGAGTAGCTTGATGCATTTTATGGAGAGCTGAATCAATCGCACTGGGGAGTCCGGCTCCCCTATTCCCTCTAAATCCAACCTATTAGTGCTCGCCGGTGCGTCAACACTGTGTGTTGGGGAGGGGGTGTGCAAAACATTTTAAAAAAGGAGAATGCTCTCAGAAGAAAAACGTTTTCCATCCAGGAAGATTCTCTGAAATTATCGATCTATGTCGACATTCTTTCATCGAAAGGTAAGTCTGCAATCAGCCAGTTTTTCCAGACACTGATATGTGGTCACATGGGAAGTAAACAAAGTAACAAATTTGTAAAAGAAACTTATTTGAAACGCCTGCACCATTGACCGTAGAATAGCTTCCAGACCCAGGTTTTCACCAGCATACTCTCTCCTCTTACGATAGTTGTAAAACACTACCAAACAAGGTACCCAATGGCAAAAAAATGCAGGATTGTCTCTCTTGACGTAAAACCTGGTTCACTGAGGTAAATTAGTTCCACTATAAAACCCCTGAAGAGATTGGCCCTCATGTTCACGAGTTTTCTATTCCATTTTGATCTGTGAAGCTTTGGCCACGTTACTTCTTGGGTCAATAGACTTTCAGTTTAAGCACCTTAGAAATCCGTTCCTTCGCACTAGAATAGATGAGGTATGAGCCATCTTCTGTGTTGAACTGTTCCCAGTCTGTACAGCCATACGTTGGGAGGTGATGGACCGGAACAAAACTTTCAAAACCCTGCCACCTGCAAGAAAATTAAATCTCTGAAACAACGTCCAATTTTTCTTTGGAGTGTAACTTAAGACAGCTTAAGAAAGAGAGCTTAATTTTTGAGTTTGTGTAACAAAATAGCATTCCAAGGCACTACACCGGAGTTTTAGCAACCAAAATGTGACCTAGAACCACATAAGAAGATACTGGAATAAGTTAAGCAGTCGGTTTAAAGCAGCATCTTAAGAGGAGGAAAGAGAGATGAGCATCAGAGACATTTTTCAAGAAATTCTGGCTTCAGTGGCTGTAGGACAGCAGCCAGTGATAGGGTGATTTGAAGTCAGTGATAAGCAATTGAAAAATGTGGAGATTGCAAATGTTTTTATGGGGTGGATGGGGAGAAGAGACCATTCAGAAGTTTGGGAAAACAGGAAGAAGGATTTAAAACTCAATCTGCTGTCAGGATGAGAGCCAATGTAGTTCAGAGAGCACAGAGGATGTGAACAGGAGTTGTGAGTACGTTCACATCTAACCTTCTCTTGACAGATGTGCTCACCTGTATATAACACTGTTTAAAAAAAACTTGGAGCCATCAAATGAGTTTGCCACAACCAGGAAGCTGTCATCGCCCACTGTGAAGAACTCCCAGTCAACTGCGCTGTAACACAAAGATGAGAGGTTATGAGTCTGTGGTCCAGACCCTACTCCCTGCCGTTCATCGTGTGCATTCATCCCTGGTTCTTTCAGGATGCTTCATTTTCAGGTTGCAATCATACTTTGGGATCCACTTATACTCAGGCCCCATTCATATTTTGGATAAAATTGGACCATTAGAGAACCAGAATGGACAGCTATCTGCAGAGCCAAAAGAGATGGGGGAGATATTGAACAATTTCTTTTCTTCGGTATTCACCAAGGAGAAGGATATTGAACTCTGTGAGGTAAGGGAAAAAAGTAGAGTAGCTATGGAAACTATGAGATTCAAAGAGGAGGAAGTACTGACACTTTTGAAAAATATAAAAGTGGATAAGTCTCCAGGTCCTGACAGGATATTCCCTAGGACATTGAGGGAAGTTAGTGTAGAAATAGCAGGAGCTATGACAGAAATATTTCAAATGTCATTAGAAACGGGAATAGTGCCGGAGGATTGGCGTACTGCGCATGTTGTTCCATTGTTTAAAAAGGGTTCAAAGAATAAACCTAGCAATTATAGACCTATTGGTTTGACGTCAGTGGTGGGCAAATTAATGGAAAGGATACTTAGAGATAATATATATAAGCATCTGGATAAACAGGGTCTGATCAGGAACAGTCAACATGGATTTGTGCCTGGAAGGTCATGTTTGACAAACCTTCTTGAATTTTTTGAAGCGGTAACTAGGGAAATTGATGAGGGTAAAGCAGTGGATGTTGTCTATATGGATTTCAGTAAGGCCTTTGACAAGGTTCCCCATGGAAGGTTGGTTCAGAAGGTTCAATCTTTGGGTGTTAATGGCGGAGTAGCAAGATGGATTCAACAGTGGCTGAATGGGAGATGTCAGAGAGTAATGGTGGATGGCTGTTTGTCAGGTTGGAAGCCGGTGACCAGTGGGGTGCCTCAGGGATCTGTGTTGGGTCCACTGTTGTTTGTCATGTACATCAATGATCTGGATGATGGGGTGGAAAATTGGATAAATAAGTAGATGATACTAAGATAGGTGGTGTTGTGGATAATGAAGTAGATTTTCAAAGTCTACAGAGAGATTTGGGCCATTTGGAAAAGTGGGCTGAAAGATGGCAGATGGAGTTTAATGCTGTTAAGTGTGAAGTGCTACATCTTGACAGGACAAATCAAAATAGGACGTACATGGTAAATGGTAGGGAATTGAGGAATGCTGTGGAACAGAGGGATCTAGGAATAACTGTGCATAGTTCCCTGAAGGTGGAATCGCATGTAGGGTGGTAAAGAAAGCCTTTGGTGTGCTGGCCTTTATAAATCAGAGCATTGAATATAGGAGTAGGGAAGTAATGTTAAAATTGTACAAGGCATTGGTAAGACCAATTCTGGAGTATGGTGTACAATTTTGGTCGCCTAATTATAGGAAGGATGTCAACAAAATAGAGAGAGTACAGAGGAGATTTACTAGAATGTTGCCAGGGTTCCAGCAACTATGTTGCAGAGAAAGGTTGAACAAGTTAGGTCTTTATTCTTTGGAGTGCAGAAGGTTAAGGGGGGACTTGATTGAGGTCTTTAAAATGATGAAAGGGATAGACAGAGTTGACGTGGATAAGCTTTTCCCATTGAGGGTAGGGAAGGTTCAAACAAGAGGGCATGACATGAGAATTAAGGGACAGAAGTTTAGGGGTAACGTGAGGGGGAACTTCTTTACTCAGAGGGTGGTGGCTGTGGCGAATGAGCTTCCAGCAGAAGTGGTGGAGGCAGGATCGATTTTAACATTTAAAAGTAAAATGGATAGATATATGGACGTGAAGGGAATGGAGGGGTATGGTCTGAGTGCAGGTAGATGGGACTAGGGGAAAACAAATGGTCGGCACGGACTGGAAGGGCTGAGAGGGCCTGTTTCCGTGCTGTAATTGTTATATGGTTATATTTCAGCCTCCATTTATGCACTGGCTTCAAACCCAGATCTCATTCACACTCAGGCTTCTGTTCTGTTGACAGTAATAGTTTGAGCCGTGGTCGGGCTGGCAGTGAAAACACCTCATCTGCCAGAATAGCCCAATACAAAATTTAACCTTAACGTAGAGCTGAGAACATTAAGAGGTGAAGTCAGGAAGCATTTCCTCACTGAAGGTCACAGTCATTGGCATTCGGCATTAAACAGGTCTTCAGCTGAACTCCTCCATTTCAGGTTTTGTACATGAACCAGTCCCATTTGCCTGCATTTCATATCTCTCTAAACCTTTCCTATCCATGTAGTGTCTAAATGTCTTTAAATAATACCATTGTACCTACTTCTATAAGTTCCTCTGGCAGCTCATTCCATATAGGCATCACCCTTTACATGATGAAATTTCCTCTTGGGCCTCTTTTGAATCTTTCCCCTTTCACCTTAAATCTATGCCTTCAGGTTCTGGACCCTACCCTGGAAAAAAGACTGACCATTCACCTTAGCCACGCATCTTATGATTTTATATACCTCAGCCTCCAAAGCTGGAGTGAAAAACGTCCCAGCCTACTGAGCTTCTCCCAATAACTCAACTCCCTGTCTCCTGGTCACATCTTGATAAATATTTTCTGCACTGTTTTTACAGCTTAATGACACACTTCCTCTAGTAGGGTGACCAGAACTGCATACAATACTCCAAATGTGGTCTCACCAATGCCATGTACAAATGTAACACAACATCCCATCTTATATTCTCAATATCCTCCCTAACGAAGGCAAGCATGCCAAACATCTTCACCGCCTTTTTTTTTAACCAATGTCACAATTTTCAGGGAACTGTGCACCTGTACCCTAGGTCTCTCTGCTCTACAACACTCTCCAGGATCTTATTGTGTATGTCAAATGGTTGGACAAAGGCTAGAGGCAAAAAGACAAATCAGGGCAAAGTTGGAATTTAAATTGGGGGATTTCTCACATTTTCCCACAACACTGGAGGCTATTCAGCTCATCAATTCCATGCTGGTCTGCAGAGCACACCCATCAATCTAATTTCCCCAACTTCTCTGAGGGAGCCAGAGCTTCAGGGGGATTGTAGGATCAATGGCAAGAGGTGGGAGATATTTTGGTAGCGTGGCGCATTTGGGCAGAGGTTGGCTTTGTGGTTTGAGGGTAGGGGGAGATGGTCTAGAAGGAAAAAGAGATATGAGGGAACCTCCTCAGTCCAACTCCTGGATCTGGTCTGGGACCTGCTCAGGGAACTCCCTCTGGATTAGAGAATGCAGCATTACTTAAGCCGAGGCTGCAGCACATTACAGAACCAAGCATCCCGGTTCAACCTTGTATGGGCATCAACTCTAGACACTAGAGACTGCAATACCGGATTTTTGAGCAAAAAAAACAAACAGGTGGACCAACAGCGCCTCATACAGTATCTGCAGAGGGGATTGGACAGAAAATGTTTTGGGTCAGGATCCTTCTTCAAACTGGTGGAGTAGAATGAAGATAAATGTCAGAAAGAGGTGAGGGGAAGGGGTAGAGCAAGAGCTGGCAAATGATGGTTGGTTCCAGGTAAGGAGTGGTTGATTTACAGATGTGTCCAATGGGGGAGAGAAGGGTGCAAAGAGTAACCAAGGCTGGAAGTGGTAAGTGGAGAAGATAAATGAGTGTCATTGGTGGAAACTGATAAAGTGAAAACTGATAAACAGGAAAGTGGAGAGTGCATCAGGAAACGTCATTGTGTCTGATGCAGAGAATACATGGGTATTGGAAGCACATTTGGTGACTGCAAATGCCAGGTTGAAATTTTGGCATAATGTAATTCTGTCTGTATTTTACTTTGAGAAAAAAAAAACACAATTTTCAAATCTGAAGCACTAGAAATATATTTTTAAAGTGCACCATTTGAATTTCCAGGTAATGTAAGCTGAGATATGTGAGGGGGAGCTGCAAACTCAGACACCAGGTGGCTCTGCTGCACACAAAGCTCAGTCCTGGTTTGGTGGCTGGTGCAATTCCTGAGCACTGAGGTCTGACAGCAACTCTTTCTGAAACACTTTCTGACAGCAACTTGGAACATTACCTTACCTGGGCGATTATACGATACAGTTATTGCACAATTAATCATTTTGACATGGAATGTGCTTTCTGAAAGGTAGACGAAGATTAAAATTTGGCATTCAAAAGGGAATTAAATTCAAAACAGTAAAAAAGTTGCAGGGTTGCTTGGAAGAGTGTGGGAGTGGGATGAACTGAAAGGCTCTTTTAAAGAGTTATCACAGGAATGATGAGCCAAATAACCTCCTTTTGTTTGGATATGATTCTCGGTGTAATGGTGTGAGCCTGATACCACCTGAGAGTTCAACATACTGTATCATTGCAGCTTTTAATTCTGTTTAGTCAGTTGTATTCTTTGATTCAAAGCTCATCATAGTTATGGGAAAATACACCCTAGTCAAATGAATGCAAGGAGGAAGTTATTTGCACATGGAACATTTGGTTTTATTTACAGTGCTACAGATTTGATGGTGCCTTCCTGTAGCAATGTTACAATACCTACCTTCAGCAGCGCTGCAGTTCTGCCACTGGCCGTGTGCGCGACTTTGGCGCCTTTGAGGGGGCGGGGCGGGATTAAAATCCAGTTTTCTACTGCCTGTCGGAGGCGGATTTCCTCGGGCTACTAGCTGCTGAAGAAAAATCGATTGGACTTTCGTTCCCAGTTTTTTTATTTTAATCGCAAGACAATTTAATAATTAGATTAAATTAAAAAGCAACTTCTAACGCCCTCAACGCCTACAACATGACGGGTCGCTAGAACGGGACAAAACAAAGGGTAGGTTGTGTATTTTACATATAATCTTGCTTCTTGCGATGGCTTTAATCTAATTTTACGTTGCGAAAATGTGATTTGGGCCCCATACGAACCGGCAGTGTTTTTCCTGCTGATATGGGGTTCAAATTCACCACAAATGCAACGTTCCAATCGATCGGGTTCCAGAAAAACCCACTCGCAAGATGATTTAAATGCTAGATTTTTTGGGCAATTATGTCATAAGACAATTTAAATCGTCTATATTTTGTGTTATTGTCTATCCATAGTCAATATTTTTATACTAAATATCAGTTTTAGTCCCATGTATTGTGCAAAAAAAAAAATTTTGATTATAGTGAGTGGATGTTTCTAGATTAATTTTTGGGAATTAAACATTACATTCCTTCCATCTGGCGTATAAATTCACGACAGTGAGATTAAAAAATCATGTTTTTATGTGAATTCTTGTGTGAATGGGATTAGTTTGTTATTTGATACTTAGGCTATTTAAAAATATATATCATTTTTTTAAGAAATTGAATCTACAGGACATTCTTAATGGAAAAGTAGTGGGAAGAAAGGCATGTCATGCGTGGTTTGAAGAGCAAAGACTTGTAGTTTACAATGCCAAAATTGAAAAGTTGAGGGAAAAACAAGGTGTACAGAGTTGCTTATTGGTTACAATCTGAGGAGTATGATGATGCTACAGATTATGATATGCTAATGTACCAGCTAACAACTGATCTTCCCCATAAAGACTTGGTCTATTGCTAGAAACAGATTACAGTTACAAACTTACAGCATATAATACAATAATATTAAAGTTCTGATCTTGAGAATATCACATTTTTGAATTTTCAAGACAGTCTGGGTGTTTATTACTATTTTCGTCACAACGGTCAATTTTGTAATTAACTACAATTAGGTAATTAACTAATTATATGCTACAATTTCAGGTCATCCAAGTAAGATGTTTTATATTTGTTTCAGAATACTTCAATCTATAATAACTGAAAATGTCATTCAGTTCTCTTAATTTTTAAGAAAGTTATGGGCTTTTGACTGTCCTCGATCACAGCTTTTGTGTTAAGTCAATGGAAAAGCAATAGGGAACAAGATGCTAATTTCCGAGTATGAAAATGGCCATAACGTTTTTAATACTGAAGACAGGTAGATGGGACTAGGGGAAAATAAATGGTCGGCATGGACTGGTGCTGTAATTGTTATATGGTTATATATGAAAGTAAATTAGGTGTCAAATTATACTTCTTTTTATGCTTTATCTGATGGGATAAATTGCAGACTTGATTTTCAAAATCTCAAAATTTTGTAACATTGCTACATTCTGTGGCGATTTATTGCAAGCAGTACAACAGCAAAGACACAATTTTTTTTTGTGCTGCTCATAGAGTCATAGAGTGATACAGTGTGGAAACAGGCCCTTCGGCCGAACATGCCCACACTGGCCAACATGCCCCAGCTACACTAGTCCCACCTGCCCGTGTTTGGTCCATTATCCCTCCAAACCTGTCCTATCCATGTTGCACAGCTGCAAGTAAGAATTTCATTGTTCTGTTTTGGAACATATGACAATAAAAACTCTTGACTTGAAAATCATTCTAAGTTAGATTTACAACATATATAAACTCCTGCAGGTACTGATATCTAGAGAGATTTTAAGAGAGTTTGATCTCAACACCTCGAGTCAACAAACCATTCCTGAATTGATTGTGCGACCAGTGCATTGTTGCTTCCTTTTGATCCATACATGGAACATTTGGTTTTATTTCCAGTGCTACAGATTTGATGGTGCCTTACTGTGGCAACATATTGCAAGCAGCACATCAGCAAAGAATCAAATGTATATTTTTTGTGCTGCTGCAAGTAAGAATTTCATTGTTCCATTTGAGTCTTGAAAATCGCTAATTTAAATTTCCAACGTACGTAAAATCCTGCAGATACTGATATCTGGAGAGAATGTCAGGATAGTGTGATCTTAACCCCTAGAATCTCCCTACCCTTCCTGAGTTGATTGTTCGACAAGTACATTGTTGCTTCCTTTTGATCCGTATGTAAGACTGTTAAATGCCAAGCCTTTGACCTTTAATGACCTAGCCTAACTCCCAACGTGCTTCAGACGATGTGCCCTTGCAATTAGCCCTGTTGTATTGACACTGTAAAACAGTAACAACAGCCAATAATGACAATTATCCTGACTGATCAGGCAATTTTTAGGAGTGAGAGATATTTGTGTTGTGTTTTCACCATGGTGTCTGCTAGTGGGGAACGTGACAGAATCTAAACCCAGGGTATGTACGCTCAATGGACCCTCCATTCTACAGGGGAAATGTATTCAGAGAGCTTTGGTGGTCTAGTCAGACTACATTCACGGTCATTGAGATGGATACGGTATGGAAATTAAATCCACAATGACCATCAAACACCAATCCTACACTAATCCTACATCAGATCCCACCACCTACCCTCACACAAGGGAAGATCTACAGCAGCCAATTCACATGGCAACCGACATGCTTTCAGAATGTGGGTGGCAACTAGTGCATCCAAGGGAAACCCACACAGAGACAGGTGGAATGTGCATAGTCCATCCGACACACAGCGATATTAGGATTGCAGGGCTGCCAACATTGGGGGAGAGTATGGGAGGGGGAGTAGGGAGCTTTCGCATTTTTCAGTTTGAAATTGTGCAATCTGGTGCATACTGTAGCAAGTCTTTTAACTTACACTTGAATGCAACATTTATGGTTTAAATTGGATTAGGTATGAATAAGGTTAGGGTAAATTACATTCCTAATTACATTCACAGTAGAGCCAGGCTCTGATCAATAGGTGCAGCACACGAATGACTATATCCATGTATGGAAATCAGATTACAATTCATGTTGTTATGCATATATATAGAGAAAAAAAGAGAAACAAGGCAAGAGTCAGACTTCCATCACTGTTCTGCACAAATAAATCAATCAATCTTACCCTTTGACTATAGAAACAAGACGAAAATAATGCCACATTTTCAATTGTATATGGTTCAATTAAATTAAGATATTTATGTACAACATATATATGGAAACATCCCCTTCAGCCCACCAAGTCCACACCGACCAGCAATCTACCATACACCAGTTCCATCCTACATGCCAGGGACAATTTGCAGAAGCCAATTAACCTACAAACGTGCACTTCTTTTGAATGTGGGAGAAACCAGAATATCCAGAGAAAACCCATGTGGTGGTAAGGCAGCAACTCTACTGCTGCGACACTGTGCCACCCCATTAAATTATTTTTTCAGTAATATATTTATTATGGTGTCATGTCAATAAAGATGAACACATGATTCTGATTTCTGCCCTTAGTTGGATAACACACATCTCCAGTCATTGTGTTTTATGGCTGGTTTTCAACCTTAGTCTGAAGGTCTCGACCCGAAACATCACCCATTCTTTCTCTCCAGAGATTCTTCCCGTCCTGCTGTGTTTTTCTAGTTTTTAGTGTCTATCTTCAGTTTAAACCAGCATCTGCAGTTCCTTCCTACACTCTTTGCTAAGCAAAAACAGGTCCTATTCTCATAATATTATTCACCTCAACTAAGTCTTTTCTTCACCTCTGTTGCTGCAGAGAATACAATCCCAGTTATTAAATCTATCTTCAAAGTGAAAAAAAAATTCCAGCCCTGCCAACTTCTTCATAAATTGCCCGTGGATCCTCTCTAGAGCAATTGCACCCTGTCTACAATGTGTCATAGTCTTACAGCATGGAAACAGGCCCTTCATCCCAACTTGTCCATGCAGATGCCCCATCTAAACTAGTCCCATTTATCCGCATTTGGCCTATATCCCTTTAAACATTGTGTGTGCCAGTGTGTGTGTGAGAGTGTGTGTCAGTGAAGCGGCGACAACATCTGGAGTGAGCGGAGACTTAGCGATGACCGGGGAGTATTTCCCTCTCCCCCCCACACCCTGTTTCTTCCCCCCACCTCCCGGGAATGCGGGCCGGCCCAGGTGCTCTGTGTCCAGCTGGGGTCCGTGGGTCATGAGGGTCAGTGACCCGGGGATCGGGCATCGGAGCGGAGCCTTAGCCCAAGATGCATCCCCGCGGCTCCGGAGGCGGCACCAGGTCCGTTCCTGGCTCCGGGCCGGGGTGTGGACAGAGCAGCCGACGGACACAGAGCCGCCGGAGGTGAGGATGGGAGGTGTGAGCGGTGCCTCGGGGGGGGGGGGGGGGGGTCGGTGCTGGGACCACCGCCGTGTCTCACCTATCACACCATCTGCACGGGAGATTTTTTTCCCCCAAATCATCCTTTCTACAATGGTAGTTTGAAAACCCTGCTTTAAACCAATGCCCTCTAGTTCTTGAATCACATATACCGGGAAAAAGACTATCCTTTCACCTTATGATTTTCGTGATTTTTACTCACCTCTAAAACAATTTTTGCTTTATTTTGAACTTCCAGCACCTGCAGATTTTTGAACGTGAAATATTTGTGATCAGGGTGAGAGCGTGAGAATTTTGTCAAATGCGTGACTCTCACGCTCAGTGCGTGAGAGTTGGCAGCCCTGGGATTGAACCTGATTCTCTGGCGTTGCAAAGTAATGGCTCTACCCACTGCGCCACTGTTCCATTAAGAGAGTTTAATGCTGAGATAGATTAGGAAAGTGCAGTGTATTGATGATCAGGTAGGGTGGTGGAGCAGTGCTCGGGCTCTCGCCAAAAGGTAAGGCAAACTTCCCCTGCTGCATCTCTGGAGGCCTGCACACTGCATGTTGGAACAGGAGCAGGCCTTTCGGCCCCATAAACCTGTTCTGCCGTTCAATAAGATTTGACTTTCCTCATGCCAACAAGATGTTAAAGATAGGTACCATTTGCTGGCTTGGATAAATGTAAATCATCCCACTATAATGTTCTCTCTAATCAAGGTATCTCCTTTAACCAGAGTCACAGAAGCAAATTCACTGCTCCTTATCTATGCTGTTTACAAGATCACAAATCAGCAACCGGTCATTGAAGGTAGAGGAGATAATAGCCAGCCTGATAAACATGTAAATAACATACCTGTATGTCAGGATATCCTGAAACTTGACAAACATCTGGGCGGTGATGTTAAGTTCATAGATGGTGGAATTGATGTTGAAGGAGTTGATTCCATTCGATGCCCCTGTCTGATAGCTCTGACTGTTGGCAACTGCGAGGAAGATTCGTCCTTCAACACGGAAAATCTCCCAGTCCGTAGCACCATATGTCTGTAAGAAAAGAAAGGCTTATTTTTCTACATCTATTAGAGACACTGCCACAAGAAGGCAGCCAGCATCATCAAAGACCCATTCTACCCAGACCACGCTCTCATTTCGCTCCTACCATTGGGAAGAAGGTATTGGTTCAAATTTAACTTCTTCTGAACATCCATCAAACTCTTGAACACTACAAAAAATAACTATGGACTGTCATGGTTGCACTTAAGGGACTTTGGGCTTTTTGCCTTAATACTGGGTTGATTAATTTATTGGGGTTTTTTTCTTATATGTTATCTATGAGATTTGTATTTACAGGACTGTTATGCTGCTGCAAGTTTGAAGTTCATTATTCCATTGTCAGTACATATGACATTTAAATACTCTGGATGAGAATTTAGAAAGCATGATATGTAAATTTGTAGATTAAACTAACGTGTGTGGTATTGTAGATAAAGAAGATGATTTTCAAAAATTACAGCAGGATCCTGACCAGGTGGGCTGAGGAATGGTTAATGGTTTAATGCAGATCAGTGTGAGGTGTTGTATTATGGGAAGTTAAACTAGGGCTGGACCTACACAGTGAATGACAAGGCAGAATGTTGTAGAGCAGAGGGATCTAGTAGTGCAGGCATGGAGTTTCTTGAAAGTGACATCACAGTTAGATAGAGTGATTAAGGCTTTCAGCACAATTCCAAGGGCCCCTTCTTCAATCAGCATTACATAACTGAGCAGAGTCCCTAGTTATTCATGACTAAAGGTTGCCCACAATAAGGTGACAGTAATCCACTCTGAATCTGATCGGGAGTGTTGATTTGTCAGAGATGCTATGCTCTATTTGAAACAACAGACCTGCCTACATGCTATATTTGTCAGGTGACTATACCCATATCACCAACATAAAAGGGCTGGGATGTCTCACAGTGCCCTGATTGGCATTTGGTCCACACCCAATGCCATTGGAGGTACATGAATGGATGTTTTTATCTCTGAGGTATCCCCCTATGACTGTTGTACTTGCTGAGATTATAAGAATCATGACCCCCATTTTATAATGTAATCTACTTCTTGTGACTCTCTTTCAGATACTCCCAAGTAATAGACAAAGTTAAGGTTCAGATCAGCCAAGGTATTATTGATTGGTGGGATAGATGGTCTCCTCCAGATCTGACCACAGGGCCATAAAGCCATGGAGCACAGAAACAAGCCATTTGGCCCAACTCATCCATGTCAACCAAAGTTCCTTCCTGAGCTAGTCGCATTTGCCTGCATATCTTGTTAAACCTTTCCTGTCTATGAACATGTCCAAATATATTTTAAACATTGCAGCAGTACCCGCCCCTACAGCTTCCTCTGACGGCTTATTCCATGTACCCATGTTCCATTTCATCTTCTGCGTGAAATAATAGCCCGCTTTAAAACTTTCCGTTCTCACCATATACCTATATCTGCTAGTTTTAGATTTCCCTCCCCTGGGAAAACAATTGTGGCAATACACCGTATTTACACCCCTCGTGATTTTGTTAACCTCTACAAGATCACTCCTCAGCCTCTTGTGCTCTAGGGAAAACAGTCACAGGTATTCAGACCCTACTCATAACTCAGTCCTTCAGTCCCGCCAATAGTCCTGTGAATATTTCTGCCCCCTTCTGACTTAATTGTACCCTGTCTATAGTATGGTGACCACCTCTGCTAATCCGGCAGAGAAATGTGAAGTACGCCTGTCTTTTGACACTCTGAATATATGTGCCTTATTTAAGGGAGAGAGGAATGGTGCACTTACAGGCATTGATTGGAAAAGTCGGAACATTCCATCCAGTTGGATGTAAATCCGTGAGTAGATCCGGGTTGAGGTCCCATTGAAGGTGTTCGCCACAACTAGGAAGGAATATGGTCCGATGGTAAAGAACTCCCAGTCATAGGCTCCTGAGGTGGGAATCGTCTGGTTTCTTTCAAATAGGTGTGACTTGGGATTCCACTTGTAAATAACACTGTCAATGTTGTGGTTGTCTCCTTAAAAGAAGAAGCAAAGAGGTTTAAGGTGAGAGGGGGAAAACATAATAGGAACCAGAGGGGCAATTTTTTCACACAGTGGATGGTATGTACATAGACTGAACTGCCAGAGGAAGCAGTTGAGGCAGGTACAGTAACAACATTTAAGAGACGTTTGGACGAGTACATGGATAGGAAAGGTTAAAACGTATATGGATCAAACACAGACAACAGGGACTAATGTGGATGGGCATCTTGGTCGGCATGAATGAGTGGTTTGCCTAAAGGTCCCGTTTCCGTGCTGTATGACACTATGAGTATAAAAGCCATCAAGGAAGAGGCCCCCAGCCCTCATCACCCCAATAAAGAAGCTCTGGTCTACATACACTCTCAGCAAATGCGAGTGTAAATGATATGCCCCAGATAACTCCTTACACATGCGAACTGCAGCTAATCAAAACAACGCCGCAGAAATGTGTCACTGTTTCTCATGAGGAAATGATTGGTTTCTATCAGTTTACCACAAACATTGGCAGACACAGTATAACTTTATTAATCTGACATGCACTGGTGCTGCTGGGCAAGCAGATTTTCCAGGCTATCAGGTGTCATTCATGTTAATCATTCCCAGGCACATTTAATTTAATTTTTTTTGGAATGACGCAGCAGAATGATAAATGTTCCAATAGACCCAGTGAGTGAACAAAATGCGGGAAACAAGATTGCGATAAATTTAAAGGGATTCTGAAAGACAGATACAGTTGACTGGGAAGTAAGCATGGCAACTGGGGCACCGGAGAGTGAATGGGAGTGTGGTATCTGGGGCATGGGTTGGTTGGCACAGACTCGATAGGTGCACATTCTTCCCAACCCACAAAGCTTTGGAATGTGGGACGAAACCAGAGCACTCAGAAGAAACCCTTGCACTTGAGGGGCGAACATGTAAACTCCACAGAGACAGCACCAGAAGTCACGGTTGAACTAAGAAGCAGTATTTATACCAAATGTACCCTAAATTGATCTTCAAAATCTGCATTGTCTTAATAGGGGATCAACTGTTAAAAGTTAATATTGTAACTATAAGTGTCCTCTTGTCAAATACATGCATTATTTACCGATCGAAATGTTAAGTGGAATTTAACTTAATTCCTTCCCTGAGATTTGGTGATTGATTTGATTGCTTAACCCATCGTCCTGTCTAGAGCAGGTTGATTGTGATTAATGATTTACACCGATTTCAACCTCTTCTGCATTCCTGGTTCCTTTCCTGCCACTTACAAACACCTTAGCAGCTTATTGGAACAGGATCAGTTTCTGATCTGTATCTTAACGCCATCTACTGTGGCAGATATTGTCAGCGGAATACCTACAAAATGTTTATTTCTATTGAATACTGACAAATCTCAATAACATCAACGATGAAAGAAATGATGGTTGAAACAGGTAAAGCATTGAACAACTTTTCCCATTCTTGTTCTAGCTTGTAACCCTGTTTTGATATGCCTGGAGCACAATGGAATGGAATTTCTTCTTCCCGAAACATTAAAATATCTATTTGAAATTCCATATAATTTTCATATCTCCTGTAGCCAGGAATTTATTTGATGGTCTGGTTCGCTTGGGTTCAGGGGTGAAGTTCGATGTTTTGAATCCTACTGACCAGACTTTCTTTCCCAAAGTCCCAGAATGAACTTGGCTAATGTCAGTGGTGCGAGACACAAGAAAATGGGAGCAGGAAGAAACCACTTGGCCTCTCAAGCCTGCCCCACCATTCTTCACGATCTTGCCTAATCTATCCCAGCCTCAATTCCTTTACTGTGCCAGTTCCATAACCGGCAATGCTTCGAGCTTTCAAATATTTATCTACCTCTCCCTGAAATATATCTGTGATCCACCCTCCACCACCCTTGGGAGCAGAGAATTTCAGAGATTCACTTCCATCTGAGAGAAGAAATTTCTACACATCTCAATTTTAAAAGTCTGCCCCCTGTTTTGTAGCTTTGTAGATAAATCATCAGTTTTGGGGTCTTGCATTGTCAAACATCTTTAGTGAGCTCATTTTGGATATATGAACTACTTAGAAGAGTCATCTTTAAGATATCTTACTACATTAAAGCTTCAACATAAACCCAGGCTGTGGTCAGGTGTTTAAGATCGGGAGCAGTGGTCCCTGAAGGTGTAGGTGAGCCCATTAGGAAAACAAGGTAATGCACAAAAATGATGCACCCCCATTCTTTAAGAGAGACGTAATCTGAACATTGATGCACACCCTTTCTAGACCTTCTCAGCAATGAAAGACGTTGACAGTAAGTCAAATGTGCCTCACTTTTGCCGTAGAAAGGAATTTAGCTGGTTTCCCATCCATATTTGACACTGATTTCGACTTTGCTGTACTCACAAAGTTAAATTTAAGAACTGTGCAAACTTCAATTTTCTGTTAATGCTTCAAGCATAGACCAATAGATGAGTAAAAATTGTTAGGTGCATATGACCTTCACAAATCTTCTCACAGCTGAATTCTGCCTTTCTTAATCGACCAATCAATAGCACTTTCAATTCCCACTTCAGAGTATAATTCAAAGGATTAGTTATCAATCCGGTGTAAAATGTCTGCACTGTTGACAGTGCCATCTCTTTAATGAGTTATTAAACTCAGATCCTGACTAGCCTTTTCAGACTGACACAAGAGATTAGGAACAGGATTTGGCCATTCCAACCCTCACGCCTACCTTGCCTTTCAATAGGATCGCAGCTGATCTATATAGGGTGGTGCACTTCCTCTTCTATGCGAGTTTCCCATAGCCCTTAATTCCTCAAATATAAGGAATATCATGTTCCATAAAACATCCCAGCTCATTTTGTCCTGCCTGGCATCCCTGTCCATGAATTATCACTCAGGTAACACTGATTAGCAGATAATCTGGCTGTTATCATATGGCTGTGCACAGAATGAAAGATGCATCTTCTGTAATAGAACCAGTTGCTTTGAACCCACTTCACCATTTATTTCTCAAACAAAATTACTAAAAACGTCGTCTTGTTGATTCATTGTCTGTAACAAGTTTTCACCTATCCCACAGCTAACAATGGCCTGTTTCCTTTATCATTCTTACTTTTTTGCATATCTCATTCATTTGTTCTATATCTCTCTATATCACCTTCTTTATTTCTCATTTCCCTTTCCCCCGACTCTCAGTCTGAAGAAGGGTCTCGACCCAAAATGTCACCATTCCTTTTCTCCAGAGATGCTGTCTGACCTGCTGAGTTTCTCCTGTTTTTTTGTGTCAATCTTTGGCTTAAACCAGCGTCTGCAGTTCCTTCCTACACATTACTAAAAATGGAGTGCATAGTCGTTGCAGGTTTGCAGGTTCTTGCTATGTTATTTTTGCTTTTTCATAAAAGTGATTATATATCAAAAGAACTTGGATGTATGCAACAGATGTTGTAGGGTATCAAAAGGCACCAGAAAAATGGGCTTGATTTTCCCTTCTGTGCACACAGAGCATCCTGTCCCTTTCATATCATTCCACAGGTCGTACAGGCAGGGTACAAAATTAGCTATCTACAAGACTGAGGGCTGAGCATGCTGGCCCGAGGCTATGACTGATGCAGAAACATTTTGCTTCATGTTTTCATCACGCGCAACTCACTTTGATGGAAAACAGAGGCGATTTCTTGAAAGATAACTCACCCAACGAGGTCCCGTACACTCTACCTGCCACTTTCAACGTACAGAACAAAGCTCAAATCGTGGCCATCAAAGCAACTTCAGTTCAATTCCCTTCTGTCAGGTAATTTAATCGTCAGCCAGCACAGGGCAGATGTGGCAGCACATGCATGGCAGGAATCTCCACAGCTTCTGTGGGGCTACCTCTGGGGAACTGGGAAGCACACTCATTCAAACCTAAACCTATGTCAGCGAAATCTGATATTTGGTGTGTGTGGGTGGTCTTGACAGGTAAGCTTTACCTGACTCTAACATATGCACTCTAATTAATGCAAACACTAAAGCAAATGTAATATATCGACGTGTGTCCATGAAAAACTTTTGAAATTACATGGAGAGGAAGAAAATTTGTACCAGTCGTGGGCTTCAGCAGCCGTTGATTCAATTAATAAGGTGAATGAGAAGAAGGCTGCGTTACTGTTCAAAACAACTGCCTGGTATCCAAGTGCACATGCAGCTTGAATAATGCCTGACACTGTGGGCTAGTGTCAGACCCTGCAGGTAGATAATATATATCACTGAACCAGGTGCTGACCCAAGGCGTTATTCCACCACTGACCCATAGCCCCCAAATGCGCAGGCGGTTCCCATTGTGACGCCAAAGATCCCCATTGTGACGCGAGTCACAGTAACCATCCACCAACTATGCCTCGCCATCCCTTTTCCTACCCCTATCCTCCTCCATTCCCCATCATCCCCCAGCACTCCCTCCCCCTCCTCTTCACCCTTCCTGTCCTTTCCCCTCTCCTCCTTCCCTCCCCCACTCCCTCCATCACCCTCCCCTTCCTTTCCCCTATCCTCAGTCACTCCCTCCCTCCATAACTCCTCTCCCTCTATCTCCTTGCTCCCCCACTCCTCACCTCCCCCCTCTCCCACTCCTCCATTCTCCCTCCTCACCTCCCCATTGCCCTCCTCTCCCTCTATCCCCTTCTCTCTACCTCCCCCACTCCTCCCTTCCTCTCCCCTCCTCTCCCTCTATCCCTGCTCCCCCATTCCTCACCTCCTCTATCCCACCCCCACACAATGGAAATCGCGATTTAAAAAAAAATGAAACCTCCCCCCTTTCCCACCCCCAACAGTGAAAATCTTTTTAAAAAAAAATTAAATTCACAATGAAAATCCTGTTTTTTCTTTAAAATAATCTAAACACAATGTTAGCTGTTAATGAAAACGGAAGAATTTGATTAAATCGCGATTTTTTATGTAAATGAGATCCGGGATCCCATTGTGACGCCAATGTGATGTCGAACGCGGGTGACGGGCTGGGCAAGTGGAAAAGTGGTTTGAAAAGAGATTTTTGTAAAGGTTAAAATGTCAATAAGTTGTAAAATATACCATCAATCTGAACATCACAGGACAATGGTGAGTAAGGTGGGCCAAAAATTGTAGCGCTATTGTGTACGATTTTGGCCGGGTTTTGGGATCTCATGCGCACGCATACAAACAAACAAGATGAGAGTTTTAGTAATATATAGATTGTATCAATCACAACAGATCAGACAGATTTAACCCTGCACCCCACAGCACATAGCTAAGTTTTTGATTGCAGACAAGGAGTCTTTCTTCCTACTGAAGGTGTGTTCAGAGAATCATAACTTCAGCCACACAATGTTTACTGGGGAGTCTGATCTTTCTGATTTTCGTTACCTATAGCTAGGCAAAATACATCCAGCTGTCAGCATTCAATTTGATCAACATCACAACTCCCTTTTCTAACCTTGACTCTGCAAACCATCATAACATTATCATACAAAGTTCTATTAATCTTACTTTTAGAATTGCCAATTGATTCCTAGTTTTAACAGCTTTTGGAAATGAGTCTTCCAAACTATAACAACATTTAAAAGACATTTGGACAGGTACATGGATAGGAAAAGTTAGAGGGGTATGGGCCAAATGTGGTCAGGTGGGACTAGTGTAGAAGGGCATCTTGGTTTGCGCGGCAAGTTGGGCTGAAGAGCCTGTTTCCGTTCTGCATGATTCTAAAAGACTATTTCCATGACCTCTGTTTCATTTATGGTTAATTCCCCTTACTTTGGACCACCATATAATTTTCCTGTATCTATTCTTCCAAAACCTTTAATCATCTTGTGTGCATATCCAAGAAAATCACACATATTCTGTGTATCCACTTGTGAAAAGGGGATTGTGTGCCTGTTCTATGCAACCTGTTCATGTTTAATATTTGAAGCTAAGCTATTATTCTGGTGAAAGCATCAGAACTAGTAGTTCAGTTACAGTTCATCCAAATGGAATATTAACTCCGATTTTCTCTTTTATTAACCTGATCTACTAGGGATTCTGTTTATCTCTGCATTTCACAGCTTTAACATTTCCTTTGTTTGTGTTCTCTCCAACTCTCCTCATTAACCTATCTACCAAGTGGTTTCATCAACAGCTTATCTCAATAGACAATAGACAATAGGTGCAGGAGTAGGCCATTTGGCCCTTCAAACCAGCACCGCCATTCACTGTGATCATGGCTGATCATTCACATTCAGTACCCCGTTCTTGCCTTCTCACCATATCCCCTGACTCCGCTAACTTTAAGCGCTCTATCTAACTGAGTAGGGGGCGCCGTCGGGTATGGCTGCCCTGCCAGCAGCTGTTAGTCTTTTCACTATTTTTTAAATTTGTAGTTAGTTAAAAGTGTTTGTTTTTGGAGGGCTTTTAGTCTTTTATGTGGGGGGTGGGGGGGAAGGGGGAAACTATTTTCCTCAGTCCTTCCTCAAATTTAGAGACCGAAACTGCACACAATACTCCAGGTGTGGTCTCACTAGGGCCCTGTATAACTGTAGAAGGACCTCTTTGCTCCTATACTCAACTATCCTCTTGTTATGAAGGCCAACAAGCCATTAGCTTTCTTCACTGCCTGCTGGACCTGCATGCTTACTTTCAGTGACTGATGAACAAGGACCCCCAGATCTCTTTGTACTTCCCCTTTTCCCAACGACGCCATTCAGATAATAATCTGCCATCCTGTTTTTGCCACCAAAGTTGATAACCTCACATTTCTCCACATTAAACTGCATCTGCCATGCATCTGCCACTCACCCAACCTGTCCAAGTCACCCTGCATTCTCATAGCATCCTCCTCACAGTTCACTCTGCTACCTAGCGTTGTGTCATCTGCAAATTTGCTAATGTTATTTTGAATCCCTTCATCTAATTTTGCTGACTAATTTCCTATGTGGGACCTTATCAAATGCTTTCTGAAAGTCCAGGTACACTACATCCACTGGCTCTCCCTTGTCCAATTTCCTGGTTACATCCTCAAAAAAGTCCAGAAGATTAGTCAAGCATGATTTCCCCTTCGTAAATCCATGCTGACTCGGACCGATCCTGTTACTGTTCTCCAAATGTGCCGCTATTTCATCTTATATAATTGACTGCAGCATCTTCTCCACCACCAATGTCAGGCTAACTGGTCTATAATTCCCTGTTTTCTCTCTCCCGCTTTTCATAAAAAGTGGGTTAACATTAGCTACCCTACAATCCACAGGAACTGATCCTGAATCTATAGAACAGTGGAAAATGATCACCAATGCGTCCACGGTTTCTATAGCCACTTCCTTAAGTACCCTGGGATACAAACCTCAGGCCCTGGGGATTTATCAGCCTTCAGTCCCATCAGTCTATCCAACACCATTTCCTGCCTAACGTGAATTTCCTTCAGTTCCTCCATCACCCTAGATCCTCTGGCCACTAATACATCAGGGAGATTGTTTGTATCCTCCCTAATGAAGATGTATCCAAAGTACCTGTTCCATTCGTCTGCCATTTCCTTGTTCCCCATAATAAATTCACCTGTTTCAATCTTCAAAGGTCCAACTTTGGTCTTAACTAATTTTTTCCTCTTCACATACCTAAAGCAATCCTGTCTTCTCCTTATCAGACCTAGCTATCCCTCCGCAACCCACCTTGCTACTTAAAACAAAGTTGTTTTCACCATTTCCAGATCAGACAAAGGGTCTCTGACCTGAAACATTGACTTTGTTTTTCCTTTCAGTGACTCCATTTCTCTTTCCACCAACTGAACAACTGGAAACACAGAGCATTTCCACCATTTTCTGGTTTTTTAAATTTCAGGTTCCCAGCATCTATAGTTTTCAGATTATATTTTTGTTCTTGTAAACCTTATCTGCATCTGTACAAAGATCACTAAATCCCCCTGTGTGTGGAGTCCCAAACAGAAACATAAGTCCCAATAGAAGTATAAGGAGGGCAAGAGGATAACCAGGGAATTGGCGGGCCACATGAAGAACCAAAGCACAGGATCTACGAGCAGGGAAGTTATGGCACAGTTACATGACAGTTCAGTTACACTGCAGCTGGAGTACTCAGTGTAAGTCTGATCACCACAATATAGCAAGGATGTGACTGCACGAGAGGGGATTAACTAAAATGTTGCCTGGGATTCCGGTTATGAGGAGAGGCTTGCTAGGCTGGGTTTGTTTTCCTTGGAGTGGAGTAGGTTGAGAGGGGACTTGACTGATGTATACAAAATTAACGGGGCATCCAGATACTGCAAATCTTTCCCTCTTAGCTGAAATGTTTATGTTGGAGGACTCAGGTTTAAGATAAGGGTGTTTAGAGGGGATTTGGGGAGGGTCTGAAACCATGAATGCACTGCTTGAGAGGTTGGTGGAGGCAGAGACTCTCAACGTTCAAAGTATTTAGATGAGCATAGAAGGGTATGGACAGAGTGTTGGAAAATGGTATTGGTGTAGGTGGATGCATGTTGTCCAGCCCAGACAGGGTGTGCCTAAGGGGATTATTTCTATGCTGTATAACTCCATGAACACTAAAGATGGTGTTACCGACCTTTGCAGCACAGATTCTGCCTTTTTGTCTTCCAGCCCCTTGAAGATAAAGATGAACATTCCAACACATAAGGAAGAACATGGTTAAACGTCAACAGGAGATTATTAGAGCATACCTTCACGGTGGTTGGCTACAGCGAGAAAGGTCTCCCCGTTGATCTGAAAGGCTTCCCAGTCCCGGGCACTGTGTGTCGCTAACCTCTGGTACATCATAAATTGCATCTTCCTCCGGCTCCACCTGTAGATAACCGAATATTCCTGGTTCTGTTCATTCTTTTCAAAGTTGGCCACCACCAAAAAGACCTGAAAAGGCAGAGAATTGTTATTGTGCAGAAGGCACAGTGTGTCTTCAGATTAACAATGAATGTGCTCGAGGGCTCATTCACACAGTCAGCATGTGGACAATAGGAACCCTACAAATGTTAGAATAGGAAAACAGTTGTGGCAATGCACAGCTGGTCGTGCCGCTCCCTCAGGGCAATTGCGATCCGGGTTCAATGCTGACCTCAGGTGTTGTCTTTGTGGAGTTTGCATGTTCTCTCCATGACCACATGGATTCCTTCAGGTGCTCAGGTTCATCCCACTTCCCAAAGATGCACAGGTTGGTGGGTTAATTGGCCACATAAACTGTCTCTAGACTCTAGAAGAGTGGTAGAATCTCGAGGGAATTGGTGGGATTGCGGGGAAAACAGGATAGGATTATTTTAATTGGATATTTGATGGATGGTGGGCACAGGGACCTGTTTCTGTACAATGTGGATGTGGTTCCGTGGTTTGTTAAAGGGAGATCCATTTACTGCATTAGATGACCACTGAGCAGATCCATTCTCCCTGGACATCATGCCTGTATCCAGCTTCATGTAGAGATGATAATCAGCACTGTACCAACCCATTTTAACAAAGGTACCTGGACCAAATCAAAGGATCCGACACAGAATTTCACTGTTGAGTGAGCAGCTGAGAGGAGGAAATAGCATGGTAGATTTAAGAAGCGGCCATTAGTGTCCACGCGTGTCTGCTCCTCAAGGTGTATTAAAGGAACAAAGACATTAGCGAAGCAGCCTTATGGGCGTGGCCGTGATGGGAGAGGTTGTGTGTTGAGGTGCAGGTGTTATGTTGAGGGTAAGTGTTGAAGTTTTGGCTCATGATGCTTCTGCGAGGAGGCTGAGCATAGGGAGACGGCGAGATAAGGTTTTTGTGTAACTCTTCTTTGGTCTGAGTGTAGTAGAGATGGAATTAGAGCACTATCCTGCTCATCCTACAGGATGGGAGATGTCAGGGAGGCTTCCCTGAAGACTACACCTTCTGGGAAGAGCATCCACCTGCAGGTTCTGACTGACGGCATGGTGGAACTGGATCTGCGGCAGGATTTTATAAGAGGTCTTGTAATAACATCGGAAACCAAAGCTTTCATCTATGTGCGGAGCTGCAGATGGCCAAGTGCCTCAATGAGCATTTCTATTCTGTTTTTGGTTATGGTTTTCTTTGGGTTATGAAAGTGGGAGATAGTGTTTTACAAATTTGATTAAACCTTTTGAAGAAGTAAACAAAAAGATTGACAAGGACAAAGTCTTTTCGGAGTTCAGCAAGGACTTTGATAAGGTTCTGCATGGTAGGCTGCGCTGTAAGATTAGATCACATGGGATATGGGGAGAGCTAGCAAATTGGATAGAGAATTGGCTTCATGGAAAAAATCAGAGGTGGTGGTTGAAAACAGTTTTTCAGATTGGAAGCCCGTGCCTCAGGGATCAGTACCAGATCCATTGCTGTTTGTGGTTTACATCAACCATAGGAATGAGAATGTACAAGGCCTGATTAGTCTGCTTGTAGATGACACTAAAGTAGGCAATATCATGGACAGTGAAGATGGTAACAAAAAAATTACAGCACGATTTTGAGCAACTGGGCACGTGGGCTAAGGAGCAAGAGGTTTCACTTTGGGAAGTCAAACCATGGCAGGACCTTCACAGTGAATGTCAGTATCTTGGTATGTGTTGTAGGACAGAGGCATTTACAGTACAGGTATATCCCTCTATCACAGGTATATCCTTCCTCAGGGAGGTAGGCCACTCTTCACTCTTTGATTGATTTCCAATCTCACCAAATGTATCTATGTATTACATCTCACATCTATCACTTTAATCAGTTCAAAATAAGGAAAAGAGCTCAGTCTACCTATAGCCAGTTCATGCTGGGATGTAGCACCAACATAATGTTAGTTGTTTAGGCTCATCACTGAAGAACCAGCTTTCGTTATTTGAATGCATGCAACTTAATTCTTGCTTATTATTCTAATGTACCTGAGGACCAATGGAGAAGTGTTTCCATGCTTGGGCTTCATATGTTGTGATGTTCTGATACGGTTCAAATTTTCCCTTCAACCACTTAAAAATTGTCGATCCAGGGTGAGGCTTCTTATTGGCTGTGGCAGCAAAGAGCCCAACATTGGGGATTTCAAATATTTCAACATCAAGTGTTTCCGAGTTGGTGACAAGATTTTGATAATCTTCAACATAATCAAGTCTCTTTTTAGCTGGGGAAGATCCAAAAAAACCTGGTGAGATGCCAATATTGCCAGTTAGATCAACTGGCCATTTCACATTTTAAATAAGGCAAGATATGAATTACTATGGTGGTACTGATTCAACTATGGTTTAAATTCAAAAGAAATAGATTATGGCCTTTATATGATGCCTTTCTTGACCACAGGAGGTAATAAAATGAGTGCAGATCCTTGAATCTGGTGCAATAAACAGTGTACTGGAGGAACTCAGCGGGTCGAGCAGCATCTGTGGGGGGGGGGGGGGGGGGGGGAGATGTCTAAATTTTGTGTCCTGATTGAAACATAGAAACATAGAAAATAGGTGCAGCAGTAGGCCATTTGGCCCTTCGAGCCTGCACCGCCATTCAATATGATCATAGCTGATCATTCAACAGTATCCTGTACCTGCCTTCTCTCCATACACCCTGATCCCTTTAGCCACAAGGGCCACATCTATCTCTCTCTTAAATATAGCCAATGAACTGGCCTCAACTACCTTCTTTGGCAGAGAATTCCAGAGACTCACCACTCTCTGTGTGAAAAATGTTTTCCTCATCTCGGTCCTAAAGGAATTCCCCTTTATCCTTAAACTGTGACCCCTTGTTCTGGATCTCCCCAACATCCGGAACAATCTTCCTGCATCTAGCTTGTCCAACCCCTTAAGAATTTTACAAACCAACTGACTCCCACAGCTACCTGGACTACTCTTCCTCCCACCCTGCTTCCTGTAAGGACTCCATCCCCTATTCCCAATTCCTCCGTCTATGCTGCATCTGCTCCCAGGATGAGGTGTTCCACACCAGGTCATCACAAATGGCCTCATTCTTCAGGGAACGGGGATTCCCCTCCCCCACTATAGATGAGGCTCGCACCAGGGTCTCCTCCATACCCCGCAACACTGCCCTCTCTCCCCATTCCCCCACTCGCAAACAGGGCAGAGTCCCCCTGGTCCTCACCTTTCACCCCACCAGCCGGCAAACACAACACACAGTCCTCCGCCAGTTTCGCCACCTCCAACGTGACCCCTCCACCCGCCACATCTTCCCATCTCCCCCCCTGTCTGCCTTCTGCAAAAGACCGCTCCCTCCGCAACTCCCTTGTCAATTCTTCCTCCCCTCCCGCTCTACCCCTTTCCCCGGGCACTTTCCCTTGCAACCGCAAGAGATGCTACACTTGTCCCTTCACTTCCCCCCTCCACTCCTTTCAGGGACCCAAGCAGTCCTTCCAGGTCCGACAGAGGTTCACCTGCACCTCCTCCAACCTCATCTACTGCATCCGCTGCTCCAGATGCCAGATGATCTATATCGGTGAGACCAAGCGGAGGCTTGCCGATCGTTTCGCCGAACACCTCCGCACGGTCCGCAAAAACCAACCCGATCTCTCGGTGGCTCAGCACTTCAACTCCCCCTCCCATTCCGTATCCGACCTCTCGGTCCTGGGCCTCCCTCCACGGCCAGAGTGAGCAACACCGCAAGTTGGAGGAACAGCACCTCATATTCCGCTTGGGGAGTCTGCATCCTTTGGGCTTGAACATTGAATTTTCTCAATTCTGTTAACCCTTGCTGTCTCCTCCCCTTCCCACCTCTCCCTCAGCCCTCGGGCCCTGGCATTCCCTCTATCTCTATCTCCCTCCCCCACCCTAGTCGCACTAGCTTCTCATTTTCACACCACAAACAGCTTACAGTGGCTTGTTCCCTTTATCATCGATACTTTTTTGCATATCTTTCATTCATTGTTCTTTATCTCTCCACATCACCGCCTATATCTCTCGTTTCCCTGATCCCTGACCAGTCTGAAAGATGGTCTCGGCCCGAAACGTTGCCTATCTCCTTCGCTCCTTAGATGCTGCTGCACCCGCTGAGTTTCTCCAGCTTTTTGTGTAACCCTTAAGAATTTTGTAAGTTTCTATAAGATCCCCCCTCAATCTTCTAAATTCTAGCGAGTACAAGCCGAGTCTATCCAGTCTTTCTTCATATGAAAGCCCTGACATCCCAGGAATCAGTCTGGTGAACCTTCTCTGTACCCCCTCTATGGCAAGAATGTCTTTCCTCAGATTTGGAGACCAAAACTGTATGCAATATTCCAGGTGTGGTCTCACCAAAACCCTGTACAACTGCAGTAGCACCTCCCTGCTCTATACTCAAATCCTTTTGCTATGAATGCTAACATACCATTCACTTTCTTCACTGCCTGCTGCACCTGCATACCTACTTTCAATGACTGGTGTACCATGACACCCAGGTCTCGTTGCATCTCCCCTTTTCCAAATCGGCACCATTCAGATAATAGTCTACCCTCCTATTTTTTGCCACCAAAGTGGATAACCTCACATTTATCCACATTATACTGCATCTGCCATGCATTTGCCCACTCACCCAGCCTATCCAAGTCACCTTGCAGCCTCCTAGCATCCTTCTCACAACTAACACTGCCCCCCAGCTTCGTGTCATCCGCAAACTTGGAGATGTTGCATTCAATTCCCTCGTCCAAATCATTAATATATATTGTAAATAGCTGGGGTCCCAGCACCAAGCCTTGCGGTACCCCACTAGTCACTGCCTGCCATTCTGAAAAGGACCCGTTTACTCCTACCCTTTGCTTCCTGTCTGCCAGCCAGTTCTCTATCCACTTCAATACTGTACCGCCAATACCATGTGTGCTTTAAGTTTGTATATTAATCACTTACGTGGGATCTTGTCGAAAGCCTTCTGAACGTCCAGATATAACACAACCACTGGTTCTCCCTTATCCACTCTACTAGTTACATCCCCAAAAATCTACAAGATTCGTCAGACATGATTTTACCTTTCGTAAATCGATGCTAACTTTGTCCAATGATGTCACCACTTTGCAAATGTGCTGCTATCCCATCTTTAATAACTGACTCTAGCAGTTTCTCCACTACCGATGTTAGACTAACTGGTCTGTAATTCCCCGTTTTCTCTCTCCCTCCTCTTTTTTTAAAAAGTGGGGTTACATTAGCTACCTCAATCCTCAGCAACTACTCCAAAATCTAAAGCATTTTGAAAAATTATCACTAATGCATCCACTATTTCTGTGGCTACTTCCTTGAGTACTCTGGGATGCAGCCTATCTGGCCCTGGGGATTTATCGGCCTTTAATCCATTTCAGTTTACCAAACATCCACTTCCCGGCTAACCTGGATTTCACTGTCTGAAGAAGCACATCCACAGTCTGAAGAAGGGGTTCGGCCCGAAAACGTTGCCTATCTCCTTCGCTCCATACATGCTGCTGCACCGCTGAGTTTCTCCAGCATTTTTTTGTGTACCTGGATTTCACTCAGTTCTTTCATCTTATTTGACCCCCGGTCCCCTGCTATTTCCGTCAGATTATTTATGTCTTCCTTAGTGAAGATAGAACCAAAGTAGTTATTCAATTGGTCTGCCATGTCCTTGTTCCACATGATCAATTCACCTGTTTCTGACTGCAAGGGACCTACATTTGTTTTAACCTAATCTTTTTCTCTTCACATATCTATAAAAACTGTTGCAGTCAGATTTTATGTTCCTTGCAGTTTTCTTTCATAATCTATTTTCCCTTTCCTAATTAAGCCCTTTGTCCTCTGCTGGACTCTGAATTTCTCCCAGTCCTTTGGTAGGTTTCTGGCTAATTTGTATGCTTCATCTTTTGTTTTGACACTATCCCTGATTTCCCTTGTTATCCACGGATGCACTACCTTCCCTGATTTATTCTTTTGCCAAACTGGGATGAACAATTGTTGTAGTTCATCCATGCAGTCTTTAAATGCCTTTCATTGCACATCCACTGTCAACCCTTAAGACTCAATTGCCAGTCTATCTTGGCCAATTCATGTCTCATACCTTTCTTTAAGTTCAGAACCCTTGTTTCTGAATTAATTATGTCACTCTCCATCCTAATGAAGAACTCAACCATATTATCGTCACTCTTGCCCAAGGGACCATGCACAACAAAACTGCTAACTAACCCTTCCTCATTACTCAATACCCAGTCTAGAATAGCCTGCTCTCTCGTTGGTTCCTCTACATGTTGGTTTAGAAAACTATCCCGCATACATTCCAAGAAATCCTCTTCCTCAGCACCCCTGCTCATTTGATTCACCCAATCTATATGTAGATTGAAGTCACCCATTATAACTGTTTTACCTTTGTTGCACGTATTTCTAATTTCCTGTTTGATGCCAACCCCAACCACTACTACTGTTAGGTGGCCTTTACACAACTCCCACTAGCGTTTTCTGCCCTTAGTGTTTCGCAGCTCTATCCATATCGATTCCACATCCTCCAAGCTAATGCCCTTCCTTTCTATTGCATTAATCTCCTCTCTAACCAGCAACGCTACCCCACCTCCTTTACCTTTCTGTCTATCCCTCCTTAATATTGAATATCCCTGGATGTTCAGCTCCAGCCTTGGTCACCCTGGAACCATGTCTCCATGATCCTACTATATCATAATCATTAATAGCTATCTGCACCTTCAATTCATCCACCCTATTACGAATGCTCCTCGCATTGAGATACAAAGCCTTCAGGCTTGTTTTTACAAACACTCTTACTCCTTATACAATATATGTTGAAAAGTGGCCTTTTTTTGATTTTTACCCTGGATTTGTCTGCCTGCCACTTTTACTTTTCACCTTGCTACCTATTGCTTCTACCCTCATTTTATACCCCTCTTTCTCTCTGCTCACACATTTAAGAAACCCACCACCTCTTATTCTCTGTTTATTATTTTTTTCTTCTTTCCCCCCTACATGTTGGGTCTGAGTGCTTCCCTTCTTCTCCTCCTGCCTCAACACTGTCTACTAGCTGCAGGGTTTTTGACCCAAAATGTGACTATTCTCTGGGGTTCTTTCAGCAGATTGTTTGTGCTCTTTTTTCAAATGTAATCAGGTGCTAATGCAAATCCCACAATACAGGAGAAAAGTAGTGGCCAGATTGGAGTTGAAAAATTACCTCTTGTATTGACACAAGGTCAACAGTATCCTGTTTGCTGACCTTTGATCGCACTGCCAATAATTAATTTCACACAGTCCCGATGTAAAACCATCAGTGTGAAACGTTAATTCCCTCACTCCCAAGTACTATCTGATGTATGGAATATTTCTATTGTTTTCCATTTTTATTTTTCTCACTCCAATTATCTTAATTATTTTAATTTGATAACTGTTTGTTTATAAACTGCCAATGGGCAGTCTTGCTTTTGTTATACTCAACCTGTATTTGTGTTTGTTTGAAATAAAAGCATTTTGTATTTTTTTTTTCAATGGAGAAACCCATGCAGAACAAACAAACTCCACACAGAACACTGGATTAAACCTTGGTTGTAGCTGTGAGGATGCAGCTCTGCTAACAGACTGCCAATGTGCTCTTGCCTCTGAAGCCGAAAGGCACAAACCCATAGCTTTCCGATTCAGAAACAAGATCCACACCATTAAGCCGCTACTGGCACTTTGATAGCCGTTTTAGAATAAATATCAAATGGGGCCCCCATTTAGAGGGGATCGAAATACCCTGTTCCAGGTCTGTGTGTTCATGTGTTTGTACAAAACGCAACACTGGTTTCTCCGTGTAATCCAATAAATCCAACCAGCTCCATCATCAAAAAGCTCTCCACTAATCACAGAGCTGGCTGACGCTTTTAAAGAAAAGCCACAATTAAAAAGTTTTGGTTGTTTCTGCATGCAGGTTGCATTCAGAGGATTTCATTTAAATATTCACCTCAAAGATAAGCCCAATTGTAACATCTTAAGATCCTGGGGCTGTGTTAAGAGATAGTTTTAACAATCCACAAAGTAATTATTTCCAGACTTTGGCAGGAAGCCCCAATTTGTGTCACACTTTTTTTTAACCATTGTTAGCAATTTACATAGAAAATAATAAACAATGGCACCTTTATTTTGACATAGTGTTAGTTGTGCAATTTGCCTCTTATTAACAGTTACTGCAGAAAGGTAAGCCGTAGTGATTTCCTGGTGATTTTTATATATGGGCCAGGCATGGTTTTGCTTGATCTTCATTTTGTGGATGTAATTTGCAGGCACCTGAATATACAAGTTAGTCAGTCTCTCAAATAGTGACAATGTAACAGCCCAGTGGAGCTGACTGGATAATCCCCTGTCAATCAGCCTTGGTGTTAACACTGCTCTAAATAATGGAGATGAATTTTATACATAAAATAACAACTATTCCTCTTCTTACTGCTTTTTTTTTTAGGTGATTTTGATTGATGCTATTCTTTTACTGGGAACAATTGCCATAGATTCCTTTGCTCTTTGAATCAATCACTTTCTATTCGAATTGACTTTGTTTGACTTGCTCCCAATTTACTGGCAGAAGTACTATTAGGAATAAATAAATACCCTGCATCTTAAACTTAGATCATTGCCCATTACCTCTCTGCTTATTCATACCATTAACTTCTGACAAATGTACTATTTAAACATTTGTGTCCTTAATTATCTTCAAGACTTCAGTCTGCTGTCTGTGCAGTTTGCATGTACTTTGTGACTCTGTGTTTCACCCCAGATATTCTGGTTTCGTCCCACATTCCAAAAATGTGCTCAGTGGTAAGTTTTCATTGGCTGAAAGGTGTTCAAATAAGTGTGTGTGGCAGGAGAATTAGAGTGGAGTCTGTGCGTACGTGAAAGAGTAGGTTGCAGGGAAATATGTGCAGGAATATTGTGGATTGATTACTAAGAGAATGGGCATAAAAGGCTCAATGGTTATATAGCCTCATTCCCAACACCAACCTCTACAACAGGGAATTGCCAAAATCTGGTCTGCCCTGGGCCTGCTGTAGCAAGCTCCAAGGTGTTATACCGGCATGAGGTTGAATCAAGTAGAATAGGACTTCCTCCTCAATCCATCATCATTGTAGAGAGTGGAGCTCACAAAAGCAAGTGAATTTGGAGGTGATTGTGTTTGGAGGCTAATCACAGAGGATTGGGAAAGATTCGATCATCTGACGAGCAATTGGGATAGATGACTACAGGGGACACATGCAAATGACCAAGGGTGGAATTAGATACACATTTACGAGAATTTGGGGGCAAGATGATCGTAAAGGTTTGGGGGAAAATCACTATGACAGGGTTCAAGCAAATAATTGCACTGGGTGTAGTGGTTGGTAGTAAGTTAGTTGTCAATGGGACATTGGGAGCAACACGATTATGGGGGTGGGAGAAATGTGATTGTAAAAGACTGGGGCAGAATGGTAAAAAGGACTGTGCCCTGGGTATCATAGGGGTTGGGATTGAGGATCATGGAGTAGGACGGTCACAAGCATCACCAGGTATGCTTGGAATCAAGCAACTCATTCAAGTGTTGATTCAAGTGAGACGGTCTTTAAGGCAAGAAACTTGTGGGGGGTACAAATCAATAACAGGCTGGTGGTGTTGGACAAATCGTAGGCTAGGTATGTCAGGCAAATTGTGTTGATAAACATCACATGCAAGGAGGATTTGAATTTGTTATATTGCTGTAAAAAGGAGCAACCAAGAGAAAGATACTTCCTCAATGCTCTCCATCCATAGTGGCACGGCGAATCTTGTGAACTGACACCAAGGCAGTCATCAATGGGGCTCACTTACCATGGTAGAGTTATGTTCAGCTTAGTTCAGTTTAGAAATACAATGATGATGAACCAGGCACTTTGGCCACCGAGGCCTTAGCAGACCCAGATCACCCATACACAATTGTTCAATCCTACACACTAGGGACAATTTACAGAAGCAAATGCCCTACAATCCCTCATGTCTTGGAATGTGGGAGGAAACTGGAGCACTCAGAAAAACCCCAGGTGGTCACAGGAAGCACATATAAATTCTGTACTGGCAGCACGGTTAGTTAGCGAATCGAACCAAACCCGGGTCTTTGGCACTGTAATGGCACAGCAACTCGTCCGCCATGCCACTCTGTGCCACCCAAATGATTTTGAGACATTGTCTCAAGAGTCTTGCCACAGAGTTTGATGTGACGGTGTGACCTTGTATCCTCTGTGTGCTGACCACATCACAAACACATAGTTGAATGGCACTAATTTAGTCTTCGTGCTGAAATTACCCTTCAGCACTCCTGTTCTAGTATCTCTACAATCCTCTCAGCATGTCTGCACTTTTCCACATGCTGGCCACTTATCCAATTCCTTCACTACTCATTGGCAATGGGGCCTTCAGCTGCCTAGGTCTAATACTTCTAGAATTCACTCCCTGAACGTTACATCCTCATCTTTCGCATATCTCTCTTCTCTTTTTTGGTGCCTTTTTAGACCTCGCTCTTTGACCAGTTTATTAACATTTAATTCCAAGTTATTGTACTGTCTTTTTAATAAAATGCAGTCCAATTATCTTAACCCATCAGCAGGGACCCATGAAGGCAACCATTATTGATGTGCCAAAACAGAGTCAGAGAAAGAGAAAAAAAGTATTTGAACCTGGGACAATAGTAACTAGAAAGGGTATTAATAGGATGTCAACGTGGATCAATTAAAACTTCTTTTAGTATGAAACAAAATAACTAAATATCTGCCTATGAATGACAACTGAAGGTTGATATGGAATAAATTGGTAATAATTAAATCATCCTGTTTCCTGTCTTGCAGTCAAGGAAGGATCAAATATGGAAAGCAACCCATGCCAAAATGGGTACCTCGAGGAGAATCCAAATAATCCCATGTCACCATTTCAATTAAGAGACTTTGTTTAGGGGTCTAGTACATTATTTTTATCCTTCAGAATGGTTTCTAAAAAAAGGTGATCTGGTCATTATTTTCACTGCATCTCTTGTGGTGTTTTACTCTGCGTTAATTGGCTGCCTGTATCTGCTTCATTCTGAGCCTTCATTAACCGTAGTACACCAGTGAAGAGCTGGAGACCTTGTGAGATTTGGGGTTTGACCATCTCCTGAGAGATGGGGGTTGAGTGCTTGAATACAGGATGTGAGCTTTGTGACTTGGTATAGTGTTTTCCCAGTTTCAACATCTCTACCTTTAATATTATCTTTCTTAAATTATGAGTTTAAAAACTGTCCTTTCAATTAAAAGAGAAGTGAAATTTTTAAACATTGTTTTACAGGATACATCAATTTCTATATGTTTAAGAAAATGTTCATATTGTTAATAAATAAACCCATGCTGAAGTGAAGCAAGCCAAATGGGGGCCTGCTTCTCTGGAATTTCTCCACAGAAGGCAGTGGAGGCCAATTTCATGGATGTATTCTGAGAGAATTGGATAATAGCTTTTAGGGCTAATGAATCAAAAGATATGGGGGAAAAAGCAGGAACGGGGTACTGGAAAGGGAATAACATCCATGATCATATTGAAAGTAGGTGCAGCACGAAGGGTCCGAATGGCCAACTCCGGCACCTATTAACTATGCTTTTGAATCAATGTGAAAAAAGATTCAACAGTAAGTAAAGCTTATGGGGTGTTCTTCCTTGAATACTCAAAGGCACACAAAGGAATTCAGTGCATTCATGTGAACGAATATTGTTCTCCAGCCCTAATACAGTAGAACAATTGGGGTGGCAAAGAGGCGCAGTTAGGTAGAGTAATACTGCCTTATAATGTCCGATCCATCCTGCTACAGTGCTGTCTGTACAAGTATGTATGTTCTCCATATGACCACCGAGGGTTTCTCCGGCGCTCCAGTTTCCTCCCACATACAAAAATTACAGGTGTATGTATAATGACTTCAGCAAAAATTGCAAATAATCTATTTGTGTGTAGATATTAGCTAGTGTATGGTGATCTCAGTTCGGGCGAGGTCTGAAGGGCCTGTTTTTTCCGTCTATATCTCTAAGTCTAAAGTGTAAATTGAGTCTCAGTTTTAGCTCCGTTTCTTCCACACCTTTGCCTTTGGGTGCTCAGAGGGTGTGCTTCAGGTTCATCCAGAAGGAGGCCAATAAAATCAGGTATCTCGCTCCAGTAGATACCACACAGTAGCCTTTGAAATCAAAGTGAGAAACTAAAAGCCAGTCAGTGCTATCAGGAGGATTGCACGAGGGTCAGATCTATTGACACTATTTCAAACAAGACAATGAAGGTTCCACAATCAAACATAACAAATTAACACTTCGAAAACAGAAGCCAGCTAGTAACTCAATGAGTTTGTAGACTTACTGTGGCGTTTTAATTGGCATCAATGTTGCACTACATGGATGTGCAGCATCAAGGCACATTCATAAACAAGTTTGATCTTAGGGAACCCTAATTAGTTTTATGACAGCGTTTAGAAAAGGCAACACTTCAAGGCATGCAGCAGTTCCTTTCAAACAAATTTTCTACATTTAGATTGCAACCATTCTCCCATCGCAAATAAAGAAGCCTTGTTGAGACATCAAACCGAGATGTGGGCTGACTGAGTCTCGGTGCAGAGGTGGTTCCCCACCGACACCTTCAACTTCTGCCTTTCTGAATACAAGACAAAGGAGGTCAGCAACATGACAGCACCGGGAACAAGTTCGTCACAAGTTAACATGAGAGCCAAAATGCTGCCGGAGAACGTGTAGGAGGCGGATAACCATACCACTTATAAAAGACATTTGACAGCAATACGGATGAAAAGATTTATAGAGGGCCTCGGTCAAATGCGAGCAATAAGTAGCTCAGGTGCAATTATGGTTGGCATGGACTTGCTGGGTGAAAAGGCAGCTTTTTCATCCTATCTACTGTAACAAAGATTCTAAAAGTTTATCCACAGAGAAAACTACGTGTAAGTGAAAGACTTTTCTCAAACATTTATAACTTAAATTGTTTTTCAAGTGTGTCACAACTGTAAAAAATAAGGTCAACAGCTGAAACATTGACTCTGATCTTTATAACTCCTTGGCTGATCCAGCTGAGTACAACCAGATATCTCTCTTACAACTACAAAATTGAGTCATAGACAAACACAACAAGGAACAGGCCCTCAGGCTCAACATCGTGAGACCAATATGTATTATAAATGGAATTATGTACTGGCCTCTGCCCACATCCCCTGGCAGCTGTTTCCATATATGCACCACCTGTGTAATACAACATTGTGCAGCATTCTTTGTTTTAACATCTGGTTTCCTAAGTTCACAGCTGTCAGCAACCAACGAAAGTTGTATTTTCAGTGCCCACTAAATAATGAAAGATTCCAAAGTACATTCCATTAGTGTTATCTGAGAAAATGTGACATTGAACATGCAACGGTATCAGTTGACAGGTAAACAAGAAATAAGATTTTTTACTCATTATATCTTATGGCATAAATTATCGTCTAAAACAATGTCTAAAAACATTCGGCAGGGACGTGGTTATCGAAGGTCAAGAGTGTCAAGAGTGTTTAATTGTCCATACATACAGGGCTATTATCATGGAATACATTTTTGCCTGTCAACAACCAGGCCCATAAAGTGCAAGATCAAATAAATAAATTTATTTATAACATGAGTTTATTCTTGGTAAAACAGGTTTGAGCACGTAACCAGAAACTCCATGATGTCTCCGTGGTGCTCAGAGATTACACGCTAACACAAGAAGTGAAATGAATACATGGGTGAACTCAGCATTTAATTATGTTGAGACCCTATCATCAGATCTCTTCATCTCGGCAACAGAAGGATAGATTAAGTTGGATCTGTTGTGACTGCTATACAAGTTTATACTGGTAGCCCCATGTTGATGTTGAATGAGAGGAATGCCACCTGCAGAGTTACAGGTTTAATCCGAATTGAATTGAGCAGCTCGGCCCTTCACTGAATCTAAACTATGTGATATCACCTGAATCAAGGTGGATGTCTTGGTGGTAAGTATGCATATGTAGGACTAGGTTTGATTCTCTCATAACCCATTCAGCCCAAACTTGCTTTGACCCATTACAACGAGGGACAACGTGGACAGTGGTCTGGTGATGTTGAGCACATGAAATCTCCCACGCCCATCAATAAACTGTTTTTCAACCACATTGCGTCAAATATAGTAATTCCCAGGCAGATCCCCAATCCCCCTATCTTAGAATTCATAACGTCAGGTGAACAGTATGGAAACCGGCTCTACGGCCCACTAGACTCACACGCGGCAAAATGTCTAGCTACACTAGTCCCACCTGCCTGCTTTTGGTCCATATCCCTCCAACCAGTCTTACCATGTACCTGACAAACTGTTTACCTTAACATTGGGATAGTCCCAAGCCTCAACAACCTCCTCTGCAGCTTGTTCCATAATCCACCACCAATTGTGTAAAAATGTATCCCTCAGATCCTACTAAATCTTACCCCTTCACCATAAACCTATGCCACTTGTCCCCCGATTCACCTATGCTGGGCAAAAAACTCTGTGCATCTCTCCGTTCTAATAATCAATGATTTAGTAAAGACAATTGAAATACCCCTTATAAAGATCAGCCCCTCAATTCTCCTGCGCTACAAGAATAGATGAGTGAGGGAAGAGGATAAGTATAACAGCCTACACTACTTTCCCTAAAAGCTCAGACTCTCTATACCTGGGCAACATCCTAGACATCCCAACCTCTGTACCCTTTGGCATCTTAGAATATATAATGAGATAACATTGAATCCATATCCCAAGCCAAGCATTGATTGTCTATGGTGCCCCCACCTAATTACTCTTTTATTTCAATCCTACGAGCCGAACGGGGAACAAGCATGAATGGCGAAGGAGGATCTGGGATTGTGTGATACTGTGCAGCACTGTTGCTTGGCTAGCTGTTTGGGACAGCACTACTAATAATAGGCACAACTCCCCTGCAGGACGTATGGCATGATCAGCCTGGTTGGTTGTGTGTTTTAACAGCCCTTCTAAGACCACAATTTTTTTCTTTTTGTTGTTTTTTATTATATTTTTTTATTTTTTTTTTTTTTTTTTTTTGGTGGGGGGGGGGGGGGGGGGGGGGGGGACGTTAAACCGTTCATCGAGTTACTATGGCTTCAATTTTATATAGGGACGGTACATCCAAATGGATGCGATGAGTATGAATCAACTGCATATTGCAGTGGGTTGGAGACACAAGTGTGAGGGGGTACCTACAGAATGCCGGAATCTTGTGGAGAACACAAAGTGCTGGAAGTCAGTAAGTCAGGCACCACCTCTGGAGAACATAGTATGGCGACGTTTTAGGTCTGGACCCTATCTTCAGACTCACAGGGAATTACAGATGCTGGATATCTTGCATAGAAAACCAATGTGCTGCAGTAATAGTAGAATGGCAAAGGTGTTGGAGGAATTGTATAACACAACGTGCCGAAATAAGTTAAAGGAAACCATTGACCATTGTTACAGAGTTACTCAGGGGAATATCCAGGACCTGACTTTCCTTTCTGTTGCTATTCTTTCAATAGACAATAGATAATAGGTTCTGGAGTAAGGCCATTCCGGCCCTTCGAGCCAGCACCTCCATTAATGAGATCATGGCTGCTCATCCACAATCAGTACCCCATGCCTGCCTTCTCCCCATAACCCCGACTCAGCAAACTTTAAAAGCCCCAAAGCTTCTCTCTTGAAATGTAACCAAGAACCGGCCACCACAAGCCCTCCAGGCAGAGAATCACAGACTCACAACTCACTGTGAGAAAAAATGTTCCTCGTCTCCATTCTAAATGGCTTACCCCATATCTTAAACTGAGGCCCCTGTTCAGGACTCCCCCAACAATGGGAACATGTATTCCTGCCTCTAGCGTGTCCAACCGCTTAATAATATTACATGTTTCCATAAGATTCCCCTCTCATGCTTCCTAAACTCGAGTATACAAGCCCATCCGCTCCATTTCTCACAGCAAATTACAGACCCCCATCCCGGGAATTATAACCATGTAAATCTACACTGCACACCCCAATAGCACAATTCCTTCCAAATTAGGGGACCAAAACTGCACACAATACTCGGGGTGGTCTCCCTGGGCCCTATAAAACTGCAGAATGATCTTATTTGCTCCGATGCTCAACTCCTCTTGTTATAAAGGCCAACATGCCATGCAATCATCACTGCTGCTGTACCAGCATGCTTACTTTCATTGCTGATGAACAGGACCCCCATGAACCTGTATGTACTCCCCTTTTCCCAACTTGACACCATTTAGATAGTAATCTGCCTTCCTTTTTTGCTAACCAAATTGGATAACCTCACGATTGTAACCACATTAAACTGCCCTGCCATGCATCTGCCCCACTCAACTACCAGTCCAAGTCACCCTGCATTCTCCATAGCATCTTCTCACAGATCACACTGCACCCACCGTATGTCCATCTGCAAATTTGCTAATGTTACTTTGAAACCCTTCACTAAATCATTGATGTATATTGTAAATAGCTGCGGTTCCAGCACCGAGCCTTGCGCACCCCACAGACATTTTGCTGCCTGCCATTCTGAAGGGACCCGTTCATCCCCACGCTTAGATTTCCTGTCTGCCAACCAATTTTTTTATCCATGTCAGCACTCTACCCCCAATACCATGTGCCCTCATTATGCCCACAAATCACCTATGTGTGACCTTTCAAATGCTTTCAGGAAGTCAGGTACACTGCATCTACTGGCTCTCCCTTGTCCCATTTTCCTCGATACATCCATCAAAAAAATTCCAGAAATAGACAAGTATGCACTTCCCCTTCGTAAATCCATCTGACTCGGACCGATCCTGATTCTGCATCCAAATGTGCGCAATTTCATCTTATAAAATTGCCTCCAGCATCATTCCCACCACCGGTGTCAGGCTAACTGTCTAAAATTCCAGATTTCTGTCCTCCCGCCTTTCATAAACAGTGGGATAGCATTAAGATACCCTCCATCGCCACAGGAACTGATCCTGAATCTAATCGAACATTGGAAAATTAACACCAATTCAATCCACGATTTTCGAGAGCCACATCCGTAAGTACCCAGGGATGCAGACCAACAGGCCCTGGGTATTTATCAGCCTTCAGTAGGGACAGTACAACCCAACACCATATTCCTGCCTAACGTGATTCCTTCCTTCCTCATCACCCCAGATCCTCTGGCCACTAGTATTCCATCATAAGTATATCTTTGATAGACTCTCAAATTACAAAAATTGCCTGTGTCCACGTGTAACAAAAAGTGAATGACATTCAAATTTTGTTCCTAAAATACAAGTAATTTACATGCTATGGTAATGTAGTGGAATGGGGGCAAGCCACTGAATCACTATGCAATGAAAATAGTGAACCATTTATTCTTTATTTTATCAAACCTGACAGCTTTAATGGACTGAGCCTTAGGTACCCAATAGTCACTGCCTGCCATTCTTGAAAAGGACCCCTTTACTCCTACCCTTTGCTTCCATTCTCTATCCACATCAATACTGAACCCCCAATACCGTGTGCTTAAATTAGTCATACAAATCTCTTAAGTGGGACCAGTCGAAAGCCTTCTGAAAGGCACGATATAACACATCCACTGGTTCTCCCTTATCCACCCTGCTAGTTACCATACTCGAAAAATTCTATAGAATCGTCAGACAATGATTTACTTTCGTAAATCCTACTGACTTTGTCTAATGATTTCACCACTTTCCAATGTACTGCTATCCCAATCTTCAAATAACTGACTCTAGCAGTTTCCCACTCTGAAGTTTAGACTAACTGGTCTGTAATTCCCCGATTTCTCTCTCCCTCCTTTTTTACAAAAGTGTTGGTATAAATTAGCTAGTCCTCCATCCTCAGGAAACTACTCCCGAACGCAAGGAATTTTGAAATTGCCTAATGGGAATACCATATGGATGATGTAGGGTATG